>JAWNOO010000084.1:600000-950000 GCA_035045905.1 Drosophila anomelani | reverse complement strand
TTAGCAGAGCACAACCTTTGGACCTCTGTTTCTGCATGGCTTTCGAGGCAAGTGGTCAAAAGTAAAGACCATCGATCCCATAGATCTAGAGCGTAGAGTAAAGCAAGTCAGCTTGCAAGCTTGCGCTTCCGTCACAAACAAAACCGATCTCCGACAATCACGCCAAGCGTAGGTGAGCTGGCTCATGCCAGAACAATAATCTTCAGCACTATTAAAAAATTGAATTCAGTACAAACAACTTCGCAGCCACAGGACAGTGGACAGGAAAAGTTCAGTAGTTTCATTGTCTCCAATAATGGGAAATGACGGACTCATCAGAGTCAAACTGCCAAACATAAAATTTTGCTCCCATACAATGACGCAATTGTGAAGATGCTGCTACGAGAGATGCATGAGGAAAACATGCATTGCGGAGCACAAGTATTGAGGGCCAGACAACAATACTGAATTTTGAATGACAAAACGGTGGCCAGGAGCATAATACACAAATGTGTCAGATGCACAAGAGCGCGACCCAAATTGATGCACCAAATCATGGGTAACTTGCCGGCGGATCGAGTAACACAGACGCGTCCGTTCTCCAATTCTGGAGTCAACTATTGCGGTCTCTTCTGGATTCACCATAAAATCCGTGGGAAAAGGCCAGATAAAGCGTACATTGCAGTATTCTTCTGTTTTGCTACAAAGGCAGTACATCTGGAATTGGTAAGCGACCTGACAACGGACGCTTTCTTAGCCGCTTTTCGCCGATTCTTGGGTCGACGTGGAAAGTGTCAGACCATTCATTGTGACAACGCCACGAACTTTGTCGGTGCCAATAACCAGTTAAAGGCACTAGAGGAAACAATCTTCACAGATCAAGCCCAGACCAGGATCAGAAATCAAGGCAATAAGCAGCAGGTTGAGTTCAAGTTCATCCCACCGCGAGCACCATCGTTTGGCTGTCTATGGGAAGCTGCTGTAAAATCAGCAAAAAGGCTACTGATATCAGTCACAGCCACAGCATCGCTAACGTTTGAGGAGCTCAACACGGTGATCATTGAGGTCGAGGCGATACTCAACTCAAGGCCCCTCACCCCGATGTCAGCTGATTCCACAGATACTTCAGCACTCACTCCAGGCCATTTCTTAATTGGTGAGCCTCTAGTGGCACCTCCCGATGCGAATCTTGCCAAACCGGAAAAAACTTTGGTCAAAAGGTTGGAGCTGGTATCCAGGCTCAAACAATCATTCTGGAATCAGTGGTCCATGGAGTATCTACAAGAACTACAAATGCGCACCAAATGGAAAACTATGGCGCAGAATGTCAAGGATGGACTACTAGTACTAGTAAAGGAAGACAACGTACCGGTAATGAGCTGGCCTATTGGACGAATACTGCAAACGTATCCAGGCAAGGATAACCAAATCCGGGTCGTGGACGTAAAAACCGCATCAGGGGTATACAATAGATCAGTTACTCGCTTGGCGCCTTTAATAAACGAACAAGTAGCCACAAAACGCCCGCACAGCGCCCTCGAGGAAGCGGCGCAGGCAGAAGAAGGCCCTAGACTTGGAAAGATCAGACCAAAACTACTCAGCATCATCAACTAGTCGCTTATATGGCTCTATCGATGTCAATACTATTAGGCATTGCATAGGCTCTCAGACGAACAGTCGGCAATTGGACACCAACACGCCGGATACCCGAACTCAGGCAGAACACGGAACAACCGCCACCAGAACCTACCCCACGAAGTTTCTCGTTCGATCTTAGCGAAGGTTGAACACTTGTTCAACGGCCGGGAGAATGTTCAGTCGCAGCAGTATGTAGTCATAAGTATAATATTTAAGACACGACACACATAATGTAATAATTCTTCAGTTGCAGCGACATGCATTAATCGTAAATAAAGTATCGATTACCAGGTCAAGCGGCGTGCAAGTTTGAGTACACGATAAACAGTTTCATGTTTGAACGAATAAAGTAAATGACAAACACTATTTTAGTTGTTGTATATTAGTTTATTGTAAGTAAGTAATAAAATAATAATAATTCAAAAACTAAAGGAAGCGGGCTATACTCAATTATGCACGTTTTGAGAAAAAAAGAAAGTATACAGGGTGACCCATCTTTTATTACGGGACGTGAATTTGCTATAACTTTTTGAAAAAACATCAGATTTTCACAAGTGTGGTATTTTTATTTAATTTTATCTTTTACAATTTGTTTGGACTAGTTGTGAAACACAACATCGATTAAATGGCCGCCCTTATGGGCCACAGCAAAACTGCCTCTTTAAAAATATGTTGTTAAGGGAAACAATTGAGTCTGCTGATATCCATTTTGGTGTTGAATAACAGTTCTCTAGTTCGATTTTTATCAAAGCTCGGCCAAAATTTCCTTGACTTCCAGCACCCATTTCTCCTCAACCATTCCTGGTTTGTTTGAATTGGTCATGGATCCTTGTCTGGATCGAGTTTAGGGAGATCGGTATTTCTGTGTCCGTGGTAGGCCCCGCTGAGCCTGTTCTTGCAAGTTCATCTGCTTTTTCGTTCCCTGGGATATCGTTATGACTCGGTACCCAGGTTACTTGTACCGTATTTGTCTCCGCAAGTCTAAGGGCCTACTTGCATTCTGCCACTAGCCATGAAGTTGTTTCCACGGCAGCTAGGGATTCGATAGCCGCATGGCTGTCCGAGTAGATCCGTATGTTAGTATTACTGAGTCCTCGTCGTATTGAAAGTCTGGCTGCTTCCCTTATGGCGAGCAGCTCAGCCTGGAAGACCGTCGCCGAGTTCGAGAGACTGAAGGTCTCCTCAATCCCCCAATGCTCAGCGTAAATCCCAGCCCCTACGCCACAGCTCATTTTGGAGCCGTCGGTGTAGAGGGATACCACATCCTCTCCGGTTACTCTCTCTCTTATCCAGTCTTCCCTTATAGGGTGTGATGTTGTGAATACATCTCCGAGGTCATGTAGTCCGTTTTCACGTTTCTTTCCATCTTGATGCTTAAAAGTAATTTGCCGTGCTCTGTGCCGTGTTCCTTCCAGCAATTGCTTGATTTCAGTCTTACGGTACTCTGCGCAGCAATGTCCTTAACGAACAGTTCTATCAGCATTATTTTGAGGATAGCATTCAGGGCAGCCGCAGGGCATGAGCGCATCGCTCCTGCGTGTCCTGCGCACGCTGCACCTTATAAGTTTCAATATATTGTAAGCACTGGTCAGTGCTGGCCACCATACCAGGGCCCCGTAGGTCAGGATTGGCCGTACCACCGCTATGTAGAGCCATATGATAATTTTTGGGTGTAAGCCCCAGTTGTTTCCGAACATTTTCCGGCAGATGTAGAAAGCTATACTGGCTTTCTTGACTCTTTCTGCAACGTTTTCCTTGCTCTTCTGGTGAAGAGCATTAGTTCTGTTTTTGTGGGGTTTATACCTAGTCCACAGGTTTTAGCCCATTCATTTAACTGCCCCAGCGCGTCTGTCATTATACCACTAATAACGTCAGGAAAGGGTCCTAATACTAGCAGTACCACGTCGTCTGTGTAGGCCACTGCTTTTATTTCTCCCATGTTGAGTTCTTTCTATATGCTGTTCATGTTTATCAGCCAGAGTAAGGGTGACAGTACCTCTCTCTGAGGTGTGCCTCTCTTCAGAGCTCGCGTTAGGTGAGTGCCACTCAGTTCGGCTGTGGTCATCCTACTCGGTAGCATAACCCCGATCCACTCTCTGATGCCTTAATACCTAACGGGTTGTGGGAGCTCAGTATAGAATCGGTGTTCACGTTGTTGAACGCGCCTTCGATGTCTCGGAAGGCGGCCATCGTGTATTGTGTGTAGCGTAGTGCCTTCTCGACATAATCCACGACTACATGTAGTGCTGTCTCCGTCGACCCTCCTTTTCGGTATGCATGCTGTGCATCCGAAAAACCATGTATCTCTACTTTCTCTCGGATGTGAACATCCAACATCCATCCTCCTCTAGGTACAAATCGGTGCAAGAATAGCAGGAGACTCGCGAGTCGCGGAGAGTGACAATCCATGACCCATCGGCCCTCAGCGGTAAATCGTCTAGAATCTATTCCTCGGTCATCGCGTAGCCAGGGTAGCAACAAGGCGACCCCAAGCGGATACTTTTTATGAAGAAAATAAATTACAAATATACCGAGCAATTCATTATGTGTTCTTACTGGGTATTATTGGAACGAGGGGCCTCGGAACCTATACATTTCTGAACGAACCCCGGCCCCAGCGAGCAAAGTCGAGCAACCCCGAGAGAGGGTCCTTACACATCTTCAGATGTTTGACCAGACCAGAGCAGTTGCAGTTTTTTGCGCCTTGGAGACTCAAGCGCTAAGAAGATGTTATGAGTTTTGTTTAAACTTGATAACAACTTCTTAAAACTGCCATTGGTTTGCCGCATGAAAGACTTTATTTCCCTTTCAACGTCACGACAGGCGTCGCAACAGTAGTGCAAGTCGATGTTTTTTCTCACATCATCAACAATCCGGCCAGCAACTCCAATCCACTTTGCGTGCAAAATGCAGCCGATGGTAAGATCACTTGACAAAACTGCCTTTTTACAAGTTTTGGAAAGCATACGATATCGGAAGACATTTTCAAAACTTGTACTTGAATCAATAGGAAGAGGGGGCGACAGATAGGAAAAAGTGCAGCTGCACAGATAGAGTCGGAGCTCGAGAGAGCGTGGGAGTAAGCAAGCTTAGAGACGTCTAGCTGTCGCTGTCGGCTTAATGGCAGACACATAAAGAGGAATGAAAATATATAATGAAAATAAAAAGGATTAAAAACATAAATAAATAATTAATTAAAAGTTTTAAAAATAACCCCGATGGTTTTAACTCAAAGTTATTACACAAAACGAGAGCGCTAAAAAAAAACACGACCGTTCACTTGGAAGGAGAAGGAGTTAAATTGACGATCCTAACGAGCGATATAGGTGATGCTTGGCCATTTTCACGGAGGCTTCCCTTAGCCCTCCGAAATTATGGGAGCGAGGAGGTACTTATAAACCGACAGTCAATTTCGCTGGCAAGGCAATAATCCTGCACTTGCTCTTGGTGCTGCTGGCTTTCAAGTATTAAAAGTTATTGTTTATATTTATTCTAAAGTTAATTTTGCTAATGACGGACCAGGATATATAGTATACTCAGCGGTCCAGGGCCCTCCACAGAAATATTTATTTATTTGCGGGGACAGGCAGGAAGTTGGCCGGAATGGCGAAATTTAGCTTTGGAAAGGGTAAGCCACGTTCACAGGGTACCGAGCCTGAACCGGGAAAGGACCGCAGAGCCGGCGCGGTCCCGTTCGCCGTGTACCACGCTGGGATCAGGAGGGGGGTTCCTTCGGCTGGTACGGCCCCGTTCACCGGGTACCGTACCAGAGTCCGGAGGGATGCCAGGTTCCCATTAGCGACGGCCTTCGCGACCCGGAGCCGCTGTCGCTTGAAGGGGAGGGGAAGGAATGCTGCAGGAGTTGATAGGAAACGAAGTGGTTTTCATTTGTCAGTCATTTATTTTACCTAACATGCTTATTCTATGTCTAACTTCTTCTGTTCACGCCCAGGAGGGCCCGAGTCCGGGCTCACCCGAGTACACCTTCATCACTGGGGCCCGCCTATTCATAGTATCGCGGCTCCCGTGGGTATCCTGGGCACGATCCTGCTCCATGTTCTCCCTCGGAGTCTTGTTGTTTATCTCTGTCGCTGCTTGTGTACGCCGAGACAAGGACAAGAAAGGAAGCTAACTTCGGCATACCGAAGTTGGTATACCCTTGCAGAATTTAAACAAAAAATTAAAACCGAAATTCTGAAATAATAATTAGTTGCCAAATCTCAAATTTGATGGCAATGGTTTGAATGGCTAAGCTATTGTTTTTTTTTTCCTGATTGTTAATATGGAATCTATAGGATATAGTTGTCCAATTTTCATGAAATTAAAACCGAAATTAGGAAACAATATTAAATGCGTAAATATTAAATTTGGTGAAAATATGTTGAAAACTGACAAAGTTATGGTTTTTTCTTTTATTTTCCTGATTGTTCCTATGGAAGCTATAGGATATAGTCAGCCGATTTTCATGATAATACCCTGCAAGGGTATAATAAATTAAAATGTAAATAAAAATAAATACATAAAATAAATTGAACCAAATAAAACCAAAAATAAATTTATCCAACAAAAGATTTTACCTGATATATCAGATATATCAGGCATAAAATAAATATATTTAAACTTTATAGGGCTAAACTTTTAAAAGCCCGTGATCCGTTCTTTCAGCAATGAAATTTTGTTGATTACTAAAATGTTGTTAGCTTTTACCTTTCAGTATCGTTCCGATCGGAAACCAACCGGAGTCAGGAATTCCTCCGGGAATTTCCATACAATCCTTTCGGAAGTGTCAATAGAACAAGGCCACTACAGCCGGGAATTCGAAGTTCCCGGGGAGTCGTCCAAACCCCCTCGGTTGTTACCGCGGCCACGGTAGTTTCGGCGACCACTATTGTTATTGTTATTATAACCTTGGTTATAATTTTGGTTATAGTGATTCCTGCCTCTACCTCGGTAATTGCCATTATTATTACCTCGTCTATTATTCCCGTTATAGAATAAGACGGTGTTGGAATTTCCTGAAATTTCAGTACTGCAATGGATATATTTTTCCATTGCATCATTGAATGTACTGAATGTACCCGCTGTCAAGATCATCTTGAGCGATTCGTTGGTACAATTCTTAGTCATTGTCGATATCGACTCTTTTGTCGCAAATTTGTCGGCATTGTCGGCGTCTAATCCGTCATCTATGTAAGCTGCTTCAAGCTGCTTACGCATATTGTCTATTTCAGTAGCATACTGAGACGCGGTCTTGCCTCTTTGTTGCGTATTCAATAATTTGGCTTTTATAACATCTGGCGATTCGCCTTTTACGTTTGCCTGCAATATGGTAATTATTGCCTGTATTGTTGTCGCGTGTTCTACCTTATAAGTCAGTGGGCCAATAATTTTGGTCTTTATGACCTCTACGGCTAAAGCTTCCTGATCTCCTTTAGTTAGATCTGTCAGCCTTAAAGCGGTCAAAAACCTGTTTAGATGGAGTTTCTTACCATCAAATTCAGGTATTGTTGAGGACACCTGTTTAAGGTATGCCCTCTGAGCTTCCACTGTATTAGCCATATTTACTGTTACTGGCTGTGTTATTGGTTGCCTTATGTTTATTTTAATTTCTTCTATAGATTCGATATCGCTTTCGATATCTAAATCCTCTTGCGGTTGTGACTCGTCCAGGTCTTTTATCTGGCTTTCGTCGAATTCCGCTATTTCAGAAATATCGGTTGGGATGTTTATTATAATATTGTGTCTAACACTAGTATTATGTAATCTCTTACCAAATGAGCTGTGAACTTTTAAGCATTGAGCTTTATGTTCTTCAGTGAGCTTGTCTTTGTATATTAATATAACGCATTGTATTGAGTTATCAATACCTTTATTTGAGATATTAGCGTCTGAGTTTTTATCGGCGCCGTTTTATTGATGCATTTATATGATTTATCAAAAGCATCTCTAATGTTATTTATTTCTGTTGCTAGATTTAGCCATTCCATGTATGTACATTTTAGCGATATAATCGCACCAGAGTACAGGTGAATTAGATTTGATAATTATTCATATAAAAATGTTTATTCAGATGTCTGGAAATTAAAGCAAAATCTTAGAAAAGAGATAGGGTCGGGAAGATTGAGCTAGAATTTTAGCCTTGTTTTACAAAACTCCTCTAAGTAGGAAAGGATATATGATGCAAAGGCAAAAATATAATAAAATACAATAATTAATACGTCAAGTTTTATATATATTTTGTAAGCAACTTTTCCAGATATTTTTGAATTTATTATTAAAGATATTTCCATACATCTATCTAGTTTTAAAATACGCTCTAATAGTCATTTGTGTTGGTTCTATCCAAGACCGTTAAATTTAAATAACATTATTTGTTATTATGTCTTATCGAGATCGTTGGCTCGACTCATATAGGTCATTTTTAATGATCTCTTATGTAGCAAATATAGCTTTAAAGCTAAGTTGAGGGCTGAGATGATTACTAAAATCAACAGTAATAGATACTGGGCTTCTAAATGTGGCGTTGTGTCCAAGACTTCTACAGTATTTACTACAGTACAGTATTTACTACAGTATTTACTACATTTATTTCTACCCATCGTGATCTTTTTTAAAATAAAGACATAGATATATCTTGAAGGTATAATAAAATTGAACTAATTAAAACTTGATATCAATTCCCTAATAAATGGATGAATTCATTACACTCAGTTTACACAGGTGGCAATTGGCAAGTTTACAAGATTTTTACTTATACTAAGATTAAGACTGAGTGCAATGTGTTAGTTATGATTGATGTGCCCTATTTGGTTAGTAAGTTTTTGTTGCAGCGGAGACCGCATCGGCAACTTAAAATATATTGGGTCGGGTGGGGCTATGGCGATTAACGCAGCCCGCCGCGTTACTTCGCACCGCGAAATTCAATGTTGATGGCTTTTAGGCGCTCTTTGTAGCGCTGCCGGTCTTCCTCGTTGGTTGCCGTCTTTAGCAACTCGATGTTTAAGCGTCTTGCGCTTAGTAGTTTGACTCTGCGGTCACCACGCTTTTTCTTCTGTGGCTGCTCCCTCGCTGCTATCCGTGCCTTGTACTCGGCGATAGTCAAGGGTTTTGGTCCCGCGGTGGGATCTGCCTCTATGGCCTCTTGAAGGCTGGGCAAATCCTTTTGCTCGACAGAAGCAGAGTGTTCAAAGAGTGTTCAAAGGTCGGCCTCGTCGTCATTCCCTCGTAGCAGCAGTGAGCGGCACCATGCTCACCGCAGGTTTATACCGGTGAATCGTTTTTCTTTTTTTTTTTTGTTCCGCGTTGCTGTAGTGTGCGGCTCTGCGTACCACAGTTGTTGGTTAAAGCGTTAGTAGGTATCCAATACGCAGCGTTTTGGGCTTTAGTTCGATGCTATTTCGACATCTATGTCACAGCGCGACGATTAATTTCTGGTGAGCTTTTCGATTTTTTTTTTTCGAAAGAGAAAAAATTATTCCCGCGAAATTATGTTGACGTTGGAGCGTTCCAATTTCCGGCCAGCACTGTCATCACCTTTTCTCCACGGGGAAATCGCCATTGGTATCGATTGGGCACTATTCTTCTGGATCTCGGACCCGGATTATATACACCTCACTAGATCACAGAGGGGGGAAGGCTAGTATATGATATATTTTTCAGTTTTCGTTCATAAGTTTTTTCTCAACATTTTCTCAACGTTTTTCACATAATCAGTTTCAACTTTGTGTTTGTTGTGTTTTTGTGTCCTGTCACGGTCGCCATATGTTGTTTTGTAGCCGACCCCTTAAGGTATGGGACATGAATAAAGAGATAGCACATCCGTGCTGGTGGAGGTTTGCATTTAGATTGATTTATTCAGTACAAAGAGAAGTCGACTTAAGCGAAGTACATAATTGTTGCTGGCGACTGCGCTGCCGTTAACCACAGCAGAGGCGCAGCCGCATATGTACACTGCCGATCACCTGAATAGGTTCATGATCTCAGTGGTAGAAATTTATCTATAATTCCTAAACCAGTTTTCCGATTTACATATTTTTTTCCCCCTTTAATTCTTAAATCATATTAAAATTGAAATCTGAAGAAAAATTGTTCAAAAACATATTATTTATGCCTCATATATTTTTTCTTCTGAAAGCTTAACAAAATCAATGATTTTTTTTGGTTCAACTGAATAGGTTCAGCTGAAAGATTTTTAGTTTGCAATTAAACTAGGAGGCTAAATGACATATTTTTGATGCAAATTTTACATTTCATATATTTTCTTTAAATTAATTGAAAAGTGGGACGCGGGGACCAATTATCCGAGTCTGAAAAAGACCAAGTTTAAGCCTATAGTGAAAATGGTCTTAGCAATCGCAAAATCGCTCAAAAAATAGGACGAAGCCACATTTTTTTTGGATAATTTTTTAAGAAACAAATAAGAAAATGTCAAAAACTTGAAAGGCGGAGTCAAACACCCCACCTCTGTGGCAAACAGGAAGCATATTGTGCGAGCTTGCGTCCAATTCGCACCTCTCAGCACCAAAAATAAAAGAAATTTTCGGTGTTAAAGTCAGTGTGTCAACAGTTAAAAAACTGATTTCATAGGCTGATCATCTAAAACAAATAAAAATTAAAAAAAAACCATAGTTAAATGATGCACGTAATGCTTCACGACTGCTCTTTGTGCACAAGCATATGAGCTGGACGAGCGAGTGGCAGAAAGTGGTCTTTTCCGACGAAAAAAATGTAATTTGGACGAACCCGATGGATACAATTATTACTATCACGTCTTCCTTTAGTGATAGTAATAATTATTACTCTTATTACTTATCCAAATTAAATTTTTTTCGTCGGAAAAGACCACTTTTTGCCACTCGCTCGTCCAGCTCATATGCTTGTGCACAAAGAGCAGTCGTGAAGCATTACGTACATCATTTAACTACGGTTTTATTTTAAGTTTTATTTGTTTTAGATGATCAGCCTATGAAATCAGTCTTTTAACTGTTGACACACTGACTTTAACACCGAAAATTTCTTTTATTTTGGGTGCTGAGAGGTGCGAATTGGACGCAAGCTCGCACAATATGCTTCCTGTTTGCCACAGAGGTGGGGTGTTTGACTCCGCCTTTCAAGTTTTTGACATTTTCTTATTTGTTTCTTAAAAAATTATCCAAAAAAATTTGGCTTCGTCCTATTTTTTGAGCGATTTTGCGATTGCTGAGACCATTTTCACTATAGGCTTAAACTTGGACTTTTTCAGACTCGGATAATTGGTCCCCGCGTCCCACTTTTCAATTAATTTAAAGAAAATATATGAAATGTAAAATTTGCATCAAAAATATGTCATTTACCCTCCTAGTTTAATTGCAAACTAAAAATCTTTCAGCTGAACCTATTCAGTTGAACCAAAAAAAATCATTGATTTTATTAGGCTTTCAGAAGAAAAAATATATGAGGCATAAATAATATGTTTTTGAACAATTTTTCTTCAGATTTCAATTTTAATATGATTTAAGAATTTAAGAAAAAAAAAATTATGTAAATCGGAAAACTGGTTTAGGAATTATAGATAAATTTCTACCACTGATATCATGAACCTATTCATTTGATCGGCAGTGTATATCTTAGGTATATGTTCAAGAGCGAGTGTCGTATGGGCATATGTTTATGTATATATGCGGTCAGCGTGGAATGCTGACTTGGCGTAATGCCGCTATCAGCGTGCGACTTTTTAGTCCACTTGAATTTGTTAGTTTACATAATGCAACTTAGTGTTGCTATGTTTTTAATGGTACAGTGTACCCTCGATATATGCACATACTACAAGTAAATTCCCCCGGCATCCAAGGGGCGGAATCTGCTGGGAATCTTAGAGGAGTTCCGGGGGGAATCGGACATGAGCAATTCAAAGCCGAATCAGCTAGGAATTCGGAGGAGAGGAGAGGATCCCAGAGGAATCACAAAAGTAAACCTACAGAAAATCCCCGGAAAATCCGGCCGTCCTAGTAAAAATCAGATTAATTAATTTTTATACCCGCTACCCGTAGGGTAGAAGGGTATTATATCTTTGTGCCGGCAGGAAATGTATGTAACAGGTAGAAGAAAGCATTTCCGACCCTATAAAGTATATATATTCTTAATCAGGATCAACAGCCGAGTCGATCTAGCCATGTCCGTCTGTTTGTCTGTCTGTCTGTCTGTCTGTCCGTATGTCCGTATGAAACACTGGATCTCAGAGACTATAAGAGATTTTATTTCTTATGCTTGCACGCAGATCAAGTTTGTTTCAAATTTTTACCATTCCCACTTCTGCCCCCGCAAATCATAAAAAAAAGAATGATGTCGCGGGACACCACAAAGAAACGAAGATTTTTTACATATAAGCCCATTTATGTCATGCCCATGTATATATGGGCTAATCCTGGGGTCGCGAACGTACGTTCGTACGCAATTAGTGCAAAAAAAAATTAAAGAAAAAACCATTTTCTGAAACTTTTTTTTTGGTTTCCGATAGCATTTGGTGAGTTCTTTTTTTAGTGTAAATTATGGTTCTAATAGTTTTTTAATTTTCATAATATTGACAAAAAACATGCGGTTGCGAACGTACGCGAAATAGAAGTCGGTTTTGGCTTGCTCTAGCAAAATCAAAAAATCTGCGAATTGAAATGGAATATTTTAATGCAATAACTTTTCTTTTAAAATAGAGGCATGTAGCTTTCTATCGAGTACGGGTCGCGAACGTACGATTTTTCCATCGGACTTTGGACGCTGTTTTTTATTATTTAAATACATTAGATGATCATCATTTGCTCGGGTGACTTCTGGTCCGAGTACGTAATAGTTAAGGAGTACGAGGCTCGAAAGAAGAGAACACGGCCTGCGGAAGTACAACTGCCCAGGCCGTCTCAATCCTCAGTGTCCACTGCCGTACCGTCTGTTCCAAAAAACTAACCTCTTCCTTTCTACTTTCCTATCAGAATACTAGAGGCTTACGCAGTAAGCTCTCTAAATTGTATTCGGATAGTCTTTCTTTCGCATCTCAGGTGATTGTATTTACTGAAACCTGGTTGAAGCCGGAGATCCTCTGCTCCGAAATTCTTCCGAGTAAGTACACAATCTTTAGATTAGACCGTATTGTCCAGCGTGGTGGTGGAGTTTTAATTGCCGTTGACTCCTGCCTCATCTCGGAACAGGTGGTATCTAAAGAATTTCTGGACATTGAATTCATATGCGCTAAATTATCTTTTACAGGCAGCTGTATATATGTTTCCTGCTCTTACATTCCTCCATCTTCGGAAATGCCAACTTATTGGAAACACCTTTCGGCAATTCAGGCAGTTTCCAACTGGCTTTCTGATAGGGACCAATTGGTGACTTTGGGTGACTTCAACATACCTGGAGCTCACTGGTCTTCTGACGGTGTGTCTAATATTCTCCTGACTGCGGCACAGCATGACCTTATAAATGGCTTGTTTGATTTATCCTTATCTCAAGTTAATTCTCTAAACCGCTTACTGGATCTATGCTTTGTTTCAGATCCGGCTGGCGTAAACCTAAGTAGAGTTCCTCCAATGACGCAACCTGAAGGTCCTTATCATCCAACTTTCGATGTGACCATCGACACTGGGACAGTTTTAGCAACGACATCTGGTAGTAGGTTAAACAGAGTCCGCTGTATCCGAAAGGCCGACTATCAGAGGCTAAACACTTTAATAGCTGAATTTGATTGGTCTAATCTCTTCATGAGCTCAGACATGGCAACCGCCGTTGATATCTTTTATAGTGCCATGAACTCATTTCTTCTTATGTGTTCCTGAAACCTATCCGTCGGTCTCTAATAAACCACTCTGGTTTAACAAAGAGCTGACACGTTTAAATAACGTAAAATCTAGGCTTTATAATAAATATAAACGTACTGGTTCAAGAACGGCTTTCTCATCCTATCTAAGTGCTCGATCTAGCTTTACCGTGCTTAACGCTCAGTGTTATAAAAATTATTTGACTCGTTGCAAGGTCCAGTTCACGCAGGACCCCAAACAGTTTTATAACTTTGTTAACTCTAAACGTAAACCCACGTTGTACCCTCCCTCGCTGTCATTTAACAATATTACTGTAAATTCTGATCAAGCAATAGCCAATCTCTTCGCTGAGTTTTTTAAAACCACATATTCTCCCGCAACATCTTCAGATCATACATTTTCTCCATCTATGCCCAGTTCGAACCTAATCTTCAGTCCTATTTAAAACGAAAGCTCACTTACTCTTGATCTTCAACGTGTTAAGCCAGTATATTCACCAGGTCCTGATGGAATACCGGGCTCTGTGCTAAGGTATTGCTCCGAGACGCTGTGTAACCCCTTTCTAAAATTGTTTACCTTATCTTTAGAATCCTCAGAATTTCCCCTTATTTGGAGGGAATCATTTGTTATTCCTCTCCACAAAAAAGGTAGCAAGTCGGTTGCCAGTAACTATAGAGGTATCTCTAAGTTATCGGCAATCCCCAAACTCTTCGAGAATGTAATCACTCCTCACTTGCAACATCTATGCAGATCCGTCATCTCTCCATGTCAGCATGGTTTTATGAGGCGAAGATCAACCACGACCAATCTTCTGGAACTTACCTCTTTCGTTATTAGGGGTTTCCAACAAAACTTTCAAACCGATGTCATTTACACGGACTTTAGTAAAGCTTTCGACTCGGTTAATCATTCTCTTCTGGTTAGGAAACTCGATTCATTGGGGTTTCCAAGTGATCTTCTTAAGTGGATTTCGAGTTATCTAAGTGACAGGTCCCAAAAGGTTCTGTTCAGAAATGTTCTATCCAATAGCCTCAGTGTCACTTCTGGCGTCCCACAGGGCAGCCACCTGGGACCACTACTATTTACATTGTTTATCAACGATTTGCCGCAGGTTCTAACCAAATCCAGAGTACTCATGTATGCTGATGATGTTAAACTTTGCGTGCAGTATAGGGAAAGCTCACGCCAAGCTGACCTACAAACGGATCTTGATAACTTTCAAGCATGGTGTCATGCTAACGATTTATATCTCAACAGTTCTAAATGCAAACTGATGACATTTTCTCGCACCACTCTTCTCCCTGCCACGTATATGCTTAACGATTGCTCTTTGGAAAGAATTACTATTGTTGATGACCTAGGCGTCCGCCTGGACCCTAAACTTTCGTTCTCAGAACATATTTCCTGTATGGTTAATAAAGCCGCCGGCATGCTTGGATTCATTAAAAGGTGGTCGAAGGAATTCGATTCTCCCTATGTAACGAATACCCTATATACTTTGTTAGTACGCCCTATATTGGAGTATGGCTCGTGCGTCTGGAGTCCTCAATACGGAGTCCATAGCAGCCGCATCGAATCTGTCCAAAAGAAGTTTTTACTTTTCGCCCTCCGTGGCCTACCCTGGGATGCTAACCTTAGATTACCGTCTTACTCTAGTAGACTTCTCCTAATTAATTTACCTTCTTTAACTAACCGTAGGACGATGCTTGGCGTCGTCTTTCTACATAAACTCATTCACGGCGAGGTGGAGAGCCCCTACCTGCTTGGGCAGCTCAATTCCCATGTTCCCCGACTTTCTTCTAGAAATTTTATCCCCCTAGTAGTTAACCACTGTAGGCGTGAGTTTGAAGTACATGAACCCTTTAGGGTTTTATGTACCGATTACAATTGCCTGTTTAGTAGTATTGAAGGCGTAGAAAGCCTTCAAAACTTAAAAACTGTATTGCTTGTAGTACTTGCCCGTAGTGTATCCTAATTTTCCTCGTTGTATTCTATTTTTCCTCTCTCGCGTCTATCTAGCACGCGTTCGTGCCGTACGTCACGCGGCTGCGCCCCTCGGTCGGTTGGGCGGGAGGTGGGCCTCGTTGGGACTCGGTCGAAAAAAAAAAAAACAAAAAAAAAATATTTCAAATTTTGCTTTAGAATATGATAAATTTCAAATTTCATATACTGAACCATATTTTAATCGAACTATGTTGATAAAATTCATTTTAGAGAAGTTTTTCACTTTTGGTCGTGGTTGACCTTTCCCCAGATTTGCCCATATATGTATATATATATATATATATATATATATATATATAATATAACCAATATATTTATTTATATATATATATATATATATATATATATATATGTCGGAGAGCTAGTAAATAATCTCAGCAGGCTAGTGTAAAATCTATCTATATATCTATCTAAGCTATGTATTGTGCAATCGTTATGCAATCTAGAAATTTTTATGACAAGGCACTTTTGGTGAACTTGTAAGCCTTGTTGCTAGGCGGGTTACGCCGGCGCAGAGTAACTAGAACATAGTAACGAGTCTGTTACTGAGTGAGGTCTGTTCGTGCTGCGGAATACATAAGAGTGAGAGAGACCACTATATAACTTGAGTGAAAGTTAGAAAGTGGGAAAGGAGAATGTGAAAGCAGAGGGTTGCTGACATTCACAAATTGGCAGTGGAAGCGAACAAAACTAACTGTGTTCTAACGAAACAATGGAGCACCCTCCGACATCAGAAGTGGGATACGCCTCGCCTATAGACAATACTCCTGGACAATATGTGGCAGCGTTGGAAGCCCAGAACAGAACCTTGATGGAGCTATAAAATATATGCAGACACCAAGGAATTCGGAAGCTGACGTTAAAGCTACGCATGTCACCTTTGTAGCAGGCCAGTTAGTATAAGTATGCTTTGGTCACACTAATTGAGAGTACGCTCGGCTGTGAGAGAGCATGAGAGAGACTGGCTAGAGAAGAAGGGTAGTTTGTAAGTTTGCATGAGGAGAGGAGATCACTTTGAGAGAAGAACTGAAGATATTGTACAAACTGAGAGAGAAGAAAGAGTTAAGAACAAAGAGAAGTGTAACAAGTAATAAAATAAAAGAAGAAGACCAAGAAATTAAATAAAGTTAATCAACATATCATTCGGCTACAATCTCAGAAGTGGGATCGAGGAATTTTTTTCTTTGTGTGCGTGAACGAGACAGAAAATGGATTTGGACATCAATAAAGTGTCTGTGGCGCAGCTCAAAAAATGGCTAGAATGTTTAAACATGTCTACCAAAGGGTCAAAAGCAGACCTTTACTCCCGATTATGTGCGATTCCACCCGAAAGCCGAGGGAATGTTCCAGTAACAAACCAGGTGGAGGAGCAAGAGATTATGGACGCGGATGCCGAAAGAGCATTGAGGGAGAAAGGTGTGCAGCAGAATCAAACAGAACTGGCGTGCGGCATGGAAACGATTGGAGAGTTACATCGGGAAATCGAGAAGGCAAGGAAGGTTCTCGAAAATCTTCAGCAGCAGATCGACAGCGTCGGTTCGAGAGTTGGCGACGCGCGGCAAAGCGGCGCCAGAAGCGAGACGTCTGAGAATAACGCGACGTACTCGAACACGAAGGCGAGCGTAGCAACGGCGCTGCAGATGTGGTGCGTAGGAGAGAAAGAGATGGCGAGCATTGCATTGGGTTGGCGAGTGAGGCAGAGAGGAATGAAAGAGATGCTAGCGACGAGTCTGGAAGTTTCGAACGACGAGAGAACGGACAAAACGGCGGCAGCGGCAGCGGCGCAATTGGTGACAGAGGCATTCGAGACGATTTTTCATCAGCCGGTTTTAGTTTGGCGAAGGAAATGCTTATGGATTTTTTGGCGAATATTTCCATTCGTGCTTGGATCACCCAATGGGAGAATATAGCCAGATTATACAAGTTAACGGACACCCAAAGCAGAGTTTTGCTGATTGGAAAGTTGAAAGGCAGCGCATTACAATGGCTGCACGCAGATGCAACACGATTCGGAGAACCGACGAGTGAGCTAGTGGAACAGTTACTTCTTGCGTTTGGCGGCAACGAGTCGAGAGCCGAATTGAGACGCAAGTTCGAGGCGCGGCTATGGAAGCCAACTGAGAAGTTTGCGGTATATTTCGAAGAAAAGCGCAGGCTAGCACGGGAGGTCAACATGGAAGATGACGAATTGCTAGATGGACTTATTGTCGGCATTCCGGCGATAAATTTGCGTAATCAGGCCAAGCTACAGTGTTTCGAAAACTCTGGAAGGATGCTTAGAACGTTTGTGGACATAATGTTGCCGGCAAGGGCACCGGGAGGAAAGAAGGTGTACGCAGCGAAAGATGAAACGGCGAGCAAGGAAACGCGTTGCTATAACTGTAACGGTAAAGGGCACTGGGCAAGAGAGTGCGTGAAACCGAAGAGGTCTCCTGGATCCTGCTATGGATGCGGGGCGACGGATCATCTAATTAACGAGTGCCCCCAAAACAAGAAGGATGCTGCGAATAACTATGTAAGATTGTTTAAAATTTTTGTTTATGAAAACTCTAACCAGCCAATAATTACAGAATGCTTGATCGATTCAGGAAGTCCAGTATCTTTAATAAAATATTCTTATGTACCCAGAAACGTTAGATTAGAGCCACAAGAAGAGCTATATTATGGTTTAAATAAGAGCAAACTAAAAAGCTATGGAATGAAAGAAGAAATAAAAATTTTGTTTAATTTAATTGTTGTGGATAACGATGCAATGATCTGTAATATTGTGCTGGGAAGAGATTTTATGGAAGCATGCAATTTGAAAATCAATTTAGAAACTTTAAAAATGATCACAGTCGAGAGGACTGAAACCCAAAAAAATTATAAGACAGATATTAATTTACTGAATAATAATACTAAGGAACCGGAAAAATTGGATCGAGAGTTTGTGCAAGAAAGTTTAGGAAGTTAAAGTTTAGAAGAAAGTTTAGGAAGTGAAAGTTTAGAAGAAAGTTTAGTGATTCAAGACGAAGATATTCTAGGAGGTGATATTTTAGAACATAGAAAATGAGGAAGAAGAAAAACTAGTTAATATTGGTGAAGAAATTAGCTACAAGGACCAAGAAAAGTTTATTAAACTGTTAGAGACACACTATGTTCAAGAAAAGCGACCTGAAGTTCCGAAAATAAAATGTGAAATGAACATAGTGGTAGAAAATGCAACACCGTTTAGCTGCGCACCAAGAAGATTATCATATAGCGAGAAAGAAGCTTTGCTGCAAATGTTAGAGGAATATATTAGGGATGGGATTATCCAACCTAGTAAATCGGAGTATGCTTCTCCTATTGTATTGGTAAAGAAGAAGTCAGGGGAATTGAGACTTTGTATTGATTTTAGAAGGTTGAACAAAATCATGTCAAAGGATAATTATCCGATACCATTAATTGATGATCTTTTGGATAATTTAGTGGGAAAATCGGTATTTACGAAATTAGATCTGAGGAATGGATATTTTCATGTATTTGTTAACGAACAGTCAGTAAAATATACCTCCTTTACCACCCCTTTGGGGCAATTTGAATTTTTGCGAATGCCTATGGGGTTAAAAACAGCTCCACAGGTATTTCAGAGATTCGTTAACGAGATATTCTCGGACTTGATAAGGCAAAAAAAGGTGATCATATATATGGACGACATCTTGGTGGCAAGTAAAAATTTAGAAGAGCATTTAGAAGTGTTAGTAGAAATATTTAAGAGATTAGTGGAAAATAAGTTAGAATTGAGAATGGACAAATGTAAATTTTTGCAAGACAAGGTCAAATATTTAGGTTTTCTGATATCGAAAGATGGGATTAAAGCTGACAGTAAGGGTTTAGAAGCGATACAAAATTTTCCGATTCCAGGTAAAGTACAAGCAGTTCAAAGTTTTTTGGGTCTATGTTCGTATTTTTGGCGATTTATTAAGGATTTTTCGATTTTGGCAAAACCATTGTACGACTTGTTGAGAAAGGATAGGGTGTTTAAATTCAAAAAGAAGAAGAATTAAATTGCTTTTCACTGCTAAAGGCGAAATTAATGGAAGCTCCAGTTTTAGCAATATACAATTACAGAGATGATGTTGAGCTTCACTGTGATGCGAGCGCTTTAGGATTTGGGGCTGTTCTTCTTCAGAAAAAAGAAGACAGTAAGTTGCATCCTATTTTCTATTTTTCAAAGAGGTCTACCGCAACAGAAGCAAAATATCACAGTTTTGAGTTAGAGACGTTAGCCATAATTTACGCTTTAAGAAGATTCAGAATATATTTACTAGGCAAACGATTCAAAATTGTAACAGACTGCAACTCTTTAACATTAACGCTTAATAAGATCGAGTTGAATCCAAGAATAGCAAGGTGGGCTTTAGAGTGGCAGGAGTTCGATTATGAGTTAAAGCATAGATCAGGCAAACAAATGCAGCATGTGAATGTATAAAGCAGATGCAATAATATAATGATAGTAGAAGCAAATACATTCGAAACAAATTTAGTAATTTGCCAATCAAAAGATGTAAAAGTTCAAGAAATTAGGAAAATGTGAGAAATGGTGTGATTCATAGGAAAAGCAATGAAAACAGATTATTATTTTATGTACCGAATCGAATGGAGGAACACATATTATACAAATACCATGATGAAATGGGTCATATTGGGAGGGATAAGATGTTAGAAGTTATTGGGAAAAGCTACTGGTTTCCAAACATGAAGGATAAAGTCTTAGAGCATATTCAAAACTATCTGAAGTGCATAGCATATTCTCCGAAAGTAGGGAAAGGAGGCGGACATTTACATAGTATACCAAAGGGCAATAAACCCTTTGAAATCATTCACATAGACCATTATGGATCGGTAGATACTAGCAGATTAAAAAAACATATTTTTGTTGTGATAGATGCTTTCACAAAGTTTGTTAGGTTGTACGCAACAAAGACTACGAATACAAAAGAGGTGATAAATGCATTAATAGATTATTTTCGAGCGTACAGTAGACCCAAATGTATAATATCGGATCGAGGCAGTTGTTTTACATCGTCTGAGTTTACAGAGTTTATGGAAAACAGTAACGTTAAACACATAAAAATAGCGACGGGTTCGCCACAGGCGAATGGCCAAGTTGAACGAATCAATAGAAGTTTAGGACCCATGATAGCAAAATTGACAGAGCCGGAAAAGGGATTACATTGGGATAGAGTTCTTGAAAAAGTAGAGTATTCAATGAATAATACAATTTATAGTAGCACAAAGCAATGTCCTAGTGAAACATTATTCGGAATAACACAGAAAGGAAAAACATGTGATGAGCTAAAGGAAAGATTGGAAGATACAGAAGGGGTAGAAAATGTTAGGAAAACTTTAGAAGAGGTTAGAAATGAAGCAGAAGTAATACAAAGAACGGCACAGTTGAAAAATGAAGAGTACTACAACGCGAAGAAAAAGAGGGCAACTGACTATAAGGAAGGAGATTATGTTATGGTTAAGAATTTCGATAATACTGTGGGTGCTGCACGTAACCTCATTCCGAAGAATAAAGGTCCTTATGTAATTGTGAAAGTTCTGAAAAATGACAGATATGTTCTTAAAGACATAAATGGGTTTCAGTTGTCTCGCAATCCATATCAGGGTGTATGGAGCGCAAATAATATTAGACATTGGATAAAATCATGATCAAAAGATGAAATTAGAGTATAAGCTAAAGGAAACAAATTGTAATATTGTAAAAAATTGTAATAATGTAAAAAATTATAATATTGTAAAAAATTGTAAAAAAGGAAACAAATTGTAAATACCTTAAAATAAGTCTAATATTAAGTCAGATAGAGGGCTATCTAATAGTCAGGATGGCCGAGTTATAGCAGGCCAGTTAGTATAAGTATGCTTTGGTCACACTAATTGAGAGTACGCTCGGCTGTGAGAGAGCATGAGAGAGACTGGCTAGAGAAGAAGGGTAGTTTGTATGTTTGCATGAGGAGAGGAGATCACTTTGAGAGAAGAACTGAAGATATTAGGACGTACAAACTGAGAGAGAAGAAAGAGTTAAGAACAAAGAGAAGTGTAACAAGTAATAAAATAAAAGAAGAAGAACAAGAAATTAAATAAAGTTAATCAACATATCATTCGGCTACACCTTGCCCAAATTTAACCCCGATACAACAGTCGACCTCATATTTGCAGAACACCTTCTAGAGGGCAGCGGTCTGGTGATGACTTTAAGCAAGGCGCTAGAAGGCAGCGCATCACAATGGTTATCGCAAGTATGTTTCGCTGGCATAACCTGGGAACAGTTTAAGCAACTGTTCATTCAACGCTTCGTGGGAGTGGAGACAGCCACAGCGATTTTACTGAACGTTTTGGATGGTCGTCCCAAATCTGGAGAGGGACTCGCAGAGTATGGCAGCCGGATTGTTACCTCACTCATGTCCAAGTGGAAATCAATAGACATGGAGAAAATCGCAGTGTCGGTAGCGTTGGCACATATGGCGCAAATCGACAACAGCTTGTTGCGTTGGGTATATACCACTAACGTTACAAGCCGCAATGAGCTACAACAACAACTGCAGGCTCATGCTTTTAAGAAGCGTATTGCGGAATACAAGGATACAAGTCCAACGGGCCCAGATCGAAAGAAGATCAAGATCCAAGTGAAATGTCATCACTGTCGAAAGATTGGCCATAAAATCGCCGAATGCCGGAATCGACTGGAAAAAACTGGACAGAACGCGAGGGGAATCAATAAGTACGGGAGCAGTAACTTTGGAGAGAAGAACCGGATCAACATACGATGTTTCCGCTGTAACGAAAAGGGACACTACGCGAACTTTTGTCCAAAAATGCAAACCAGCGGGAACGAGAAGAAGAAGATGTACGAGAAGCGCGTGGACTTTTGCACTGTGGCCCCTCCAAAGGGAACAATTAATGTATCCGGTGAGCTCATTCCATTTTCTTCGACTCCGGAGCAGAGTGCTCATTAGTTAAGGAAAGTGTTGCAGAGAAATTTAAAGGAAAACGACTTAATAATATTGTAAAATTAAATGGCATAGGTAACGACTCCATCTGTAGCACAATCCAAATTCTTTCTAATATAAATGTTGAAGAGTATTGCCTAGAGATTTTATTGCATGTTGTAATGGACAAATATTTAAAATACGATGTTTTAATTGGCCGCGAAATATTAAGCCAGGGCTTTAGTGTAACAATAGCCGCAGAAAAATTCAGTATTGACAAAACAAAAAGAGTTGATGTCGTAACTTTTGCTACTTATGATAATATTGTAGATTCCGATGGCGCCCTGAGTAACTCAGACAAGATGGCATTAAAAAACATTTTAAAACGCTATTCTGATTGGTTTATACACGGAATACCACAGACTCGTGTAACGACAGGAAATTTGGAAATCAGGTTAATAGATCCACAAAAGACAGTGCAGCGCAGACCATATAGGCTTAGTGAAGATGAGAAAGAGCATGTTCGTTATAAAATCGAGGAGCTTCTAAAATCTAATATTATTCGTCCCAGTTGTTCACCTTTCGCTAGTCCGATGATGCTTGTTAAGAAGAAAAACGGTAGTGACCGTCTTTGTGTTGATTACCGTGCTTTAAATGAGAACACAGTAGCAGATAAGTACCCATTGCCCCTAATCTCAGACCAAATTGCTAGGTTACGTGGAGCAAGCTATTTCTCAAGTCTCGATATGGCAAGCGGCTTCTACCAAATACCGGTACATCCCGAATCAATTGAACGTACCGCATTTGTCAATATGAATTTTTGACTATGCCTTTTGGCTTAAAAAACGTTCCGTCTGTGTTTCAGAGCGCTATAAATAAAGCATTGGGTAATCTGGCTCACACTTACGCAATCGTGTACATTGATGATGTCTTAGACGTGGCGGAAACTAAAGATGAAGCCTTAGACCGATTGCAGATTGTGCTAGAAACCTTGAGCAAGGCCGGATTTTCATTTAACGTAACGAAGTGTTCCTTTCTTAAAACTAGGGTAGAATATCTGGGATTTGTAGTGAGCAATGGACAGGTTCGCCCTAATCCACGCAAAACACAGGTTTTGACAGATTTGCCACCCCTAAAATCGGTAACACAATTGAGGCAATTCATAGGGCTAGCGTCTTACTTTCGGCAGTTTGTGCCAAAATTTTCAGAGATTTTAAAACCCTTGTATTCCCTAACCTCAAGGAAAAACTCTGATTTCGTTTGGCAGTTAGAGCATGAAAGAATTCGCATGAAAATAATATCTGTTCTAACCCAGGAGCCAGTGCTAAGAATATTCGACCCTCAACACTCCATAGAACTACACACAGATGCCAGTTCAATTGGCTATGGAGCAATGTTGCTACACAGAATAGATAAAAAGCCCCATGTTGTTGAATATTTTAGTAAATGCACATCACCTGCTGAGTCAAAATACCACTCTTACGGACTTGAGACTTTGGCAGTCGTCAGTGCCATTAAACATTTTTGTCATTATTTACAGGGGCGAAAATTTGTAGTGTTTACTGATTGCAACTCGCTGAAAGCTAGCCGTACAAAATTGGACCTATTTCCGAGGGTGCATCGATGGTGGTCCTTTTTACAGTCGTTTAATTTTGACATCCAATATACGAAGGGAGAACGAATGGCACACGTAGATTTTTTGTCAAGGAATACCCTGGTCAAAGAGAGTAAAAGTGTGGACAAAAATAGTGAAAAAGCGGGTTGAATTGACTGAAATAACTGATAATTGGCTAGTTTCCAAACAGATACGTGATCGTGAGGTGGCAGAGATATTAGCTAAGCTTAAAAATAACGAATTGCCGGAAAACTTGGATAAAACATATGAACTGCGAAAAGGAGTTTTGTATAGGAAAATACAAGGAAACGGCCAAACCAAATGTTTGCCTGTCATCCCTAGGGCATTTAGATGGGCAGTGATTAATCACGTCCACGAATCTATTATGCATCTAGGCTGGGAGAAAACGTTGGATAAAGTGTATGGTTTTTACTGGTTCGAAAACATGTCGATGTACGTTCGTAGGTTTGTCGAAAATTGCATCACCTGTAAATTAGCTAAGCCACCAGTTGGAAAAATGCAAGTTGAATTACATCCGATTCCTAAGGTAGAAATTCCGTGGCACACCCTACATATTGACATAACAGGAAAGATGAGTAGAAAAAATTACTTAAAGGAGTACGTTATTGTTTTGGTAGATGCGTTTACAAAATTTGTTTATTTTTATCACACCTTAAAAATTGACACTGAAAATACTATCAAGGCTGTTAGAGCCGTCGTGTGTTTTATTTGGAGTCCCAAATCGAATTATAGCGGATCAGGGCCGTAGCTTTGCAAGTCCAGGATTCCGTGAAATTTGTGTTTCTCAAAAAATTGACCTACACTAATTGCTACAGGTACGATCAGAGCAAATGGCCAGGTGGAACGTGTAATGAGTACACTTAAGAGTATGTTGACCGTTGTCGAAACCAGTCAGAGGTCGTGGCAAGACCCCTTACCTGAAGTTCAGCTAGCAATGAATTGTACGGCCAATCGAGTCACCAAGGTCAGCCCATTAGAAGTGTTAATCGGTACGGAAGCTAGACATTTTGGCCTTTTGCCGATAGGTGATGAAAAGGACAATTTAGTTGAAAGTTTCCCTTTAAGAAAACAAGCTAAAGAAAACATGGAATCCAATGCTCGTTACGACAAACGCAGATTTGATAAGAACAAGGCAAAAAATAATAAAATAATACGTAGGAGACCATGTATTGCTAAAAAATCAAGAGCGTCAGCAGTATGTAGTCATAAGTATGATATTTAAGACACGACACACATAATGTAACAATTCGTCAGTCGCAGCGACATGCATTTATCGTAAATAAAGTATCAATTACCAGGTCAAGCGAATATGCATAGTCTGCTGAGACGAGGAAATGAGCTGGGGCAATGGTCTCAGTTCCTAACGCTAACCCACGTTTACAGTAACCGCACACTATTTCTTATACGTTATTTCTGTTAGCATTAGCACTTTTGTACCTATAAATATTGTTAAGTTTCATTAATAAAGTCAGTAAGAGTTCTAACGCCAACCCGAGAGCTTTTATTCATGCATCAGAGGCTGTCGCTGTGTCTTCAGACCCTCAACCAACCAAACCGTTCCCCTAGAACAATTCATGCACTCACACACTCCAAACCGTCCACCTAGTTCCAAGTGCTAATTGCGACAACAAACAGGCAAATAGTTTATGCGCTATCTGCCAGGCATCTAAGCCTCCTTACACAAACATTTTGGTGACCCCGACGCACACGTCAACCAACAGGAAGGATTCCGTAACTTTTGGGAATCTTCCTGATTTTTTCACACTCGCCAAAAAACATTTTGGTGACCCCGACGAACACGCTAGCCGTGGACCCCCGGGAAGATTCCGTTACTCTTGGGAATCTTCCTGATCCTTTCCTAGGAACCTTCTTCGACACTGTCATCGAACGGGAAAGTTCCGTAACTCTTGGAACCTCCTCGACACTGTCATCGAACAGGAAAGATTCCGTAACTCTTGGGAATCTTTCCACGTCGCTTCAAGTCTCAGCGACAGCTTCTGATGCATTTTCGCCCGACGAACACGCTAGCCGTGGACGTCAACGTAGGGAAATTTCCGCTAACTCATAGGAACCTCCCGCAGGATAATCCGTAACTCTTGGGATTTCCTAATTTTCACTCGCCATAAATACCATTGGTGAGCCCTGACTCACAGGAAATTGTCCTGAAGACGTCAGAACCCCAGGAAGATTCCGTAACTTTTGGGAGTCTTCCAGATTTTTTCACTCTTGCCAGAGAACAATTGGTGAGACCGACAGGGAAAGTTCCGTAATTCTTGGGAACCTCCCGCAGTCAAGAGCCTGCAATCCTTTTCTATGCGGAAATCCCCCAAGTCTATTGACAATTGTCAATATGTCTAACAAGGAGGAGCAAGCAGTCACAGGGGCGTTAGACTTGCAGGATGAGATCACTCAAGAGATCTCAAGGCTACACAGGAGAGATTCCGTAACTCTGGGGAATCTTGGGAAAGTTCCGTAACTATTGGGAACCTTCCGCAGGAAACAATCCGTAACTCTTGGGATTTTCCTAACTTTTCACTCGCCATAAAAACCGTTTGGTGAGCCCTGACTCACAGGAAATTGTCCTGAATACGTCAAACCCACAGGAAAGATTCCGTAGCTCTTGGAATCTTCCAGAATATCACTCTTGTCATAGAACATTGGGAACCAACAGGGAAAGTTTCGTAACTCTTGGGAACCTCCCGCAGGAAAGAATTTGTATCTTTTGGGATTCTGTTTTGACACTGTCAGTACACAGTCAAGAGCCATCAAATCCTTTCTAGAGTTCTAGATCCTCCAAGTCTATTGACCAATTGTTAATTCCTTCGACCACATCACGGTTGCGAATAGGAGCGTATCCAGCTGTCAAAGCAAATAAAACACTCCCAACGGTCAGGAAATTAAACAATTATCAATATGTCTAACACGGAGGAGCAAGCAGTCAAAGAGGCGTTAGACTTGCAGGATGAGATCACTCAAGAGATCTCAAGGCTATCCGCAACTTTAGAAAAGATTCAGCGGATAGAAAATTAAATCCAACATATTACCAAACAAAGTTGGTCGCAATCGATGAAGTATGGAATCGATTTGCGGAGAACGACAAAAATATTCCCGCAGCAAATAGAAGCGAAAAATATTTAAAGTTCTAATACAGAAATATTATAGTCGACTCGATGGCTCAGATCTCAAGCAATGCCCCAAATCTGGCAACCGCGAGCAATGGCCGGGAAACTGCAGACGTTGCAAGCTTAGCGCAACCTGCACGTAAACTTATATCAGCATGTCGGCAACAAAAAGCAATCGCCGACTCAATCAAACGGGCTCTGAAAGAATGTTCAGAGACCGGCAGGGCCATATCAAGGAGTTCAATAAACTCATTGTGGTCCCAATACCAAGAGATCCATTTCTCGATCCATGAAGAGTACGAAGACCCGGTCAGGGAGTCCGACAAAAAAAAAAAAGGAAAGCATAATTTCCGATCCTCCCAACATTACTAGCAATGCTACTGATCCTTCCGTTAGCGATGGGACAGGCATTCAACATAACGCCATTTGCAAGCCAGCCAGGAATATTCTACGAACGGCTCGGCACATCCAGAATGGCAATCTCGGAATGGAAAATAATTGTATATTACGATTTGAAACCATATTGGAGCGACATGGGAATCTTGGCCAACGGGATATCGGAGCTGAAACACAAATGTTCAGAACTACGGAACATCAACGCTTGTAGATCAGTGTCTGAGCATTTCCAACATGTGTACAGCGAACTACAATCAGGAAATGAATTGATCCATCATTCTCGGCAGCGAAGAGCACCGCTGGACATAGTTGGAAATGTAGCGAGCTCACTATTCGGCGTTTTAGACTCAAGATACGCCGATGACATGTCCAAGGTGATCAAGGAGGTCAAATCCAATGAAGACGTACTAATGATGCTCTTGAAAAACCAGACATCAATCTTGGATTCGACAATAAACATAGTCAGGACGAGCAGCTCAGCCACTAACGAGCGGATCAAGACACTAGAGAGCCAAATAGGTACAATTAATCTGGAAAGGGGAAAGTACCAAGGCGAGCACTTACAACAAGCATTCATGAGTCTGACAGCTCAATTAACTCTAGTGGCAACCGGATTGCAGCGAATGCAAAGTGAGATAGCTAATGTTCTCACTGACGTGCGCCATCGTACCATCAGTCCTATACTAGTGTCTCCCAAGCAACTGAGGGAGCAACTAGATCAGATTCGGGAACACATTCCACCGGATCAACTGCTTCCGGTAGCATCGGCTGAGGTGATCCAGCTGTATAAAATTATGCATGTCGAAGGGACCACAACGAGCAGCCACGTCGTTTTCAAAATATCGCTGCCACTGGTGTCTGTAACAAAACAGGAGATATTCAGCATCATGGCGATCCCGATGTGGAAGGCCGGAAGCTGGCAACGATTCTGGCTACAAACGGAAATCATAGCCGTCAATGCCCATAGAGATCAGTTCATGGGATTGACCAAGGAGGAGTTCAATCAGTGTCTAGAGCTGCCACACGACGAACACATCTGTTTCAACCACCAAGCCACATTCAGCGTGGAAAACCGGTGTGAATTCCAGCTGTTCAACAATAAGACGGAAACTATCTGCGAGGTCTCTCAGTCGAGGGCCGAGCTGTGGTGGTCAGCAACACGTCAGCGAAACAGATGGATGTTTGCCACACGCAGGCAAATTGAACTTCAAGCGGTGTGCAGCGGAACATCGTTCACAATCCAACTCAACGGAACGGGCTTACTATCACTGGCCCCAGGCTGCACTGCACGTAATTTAAAAATTAGCGTGAGCACATTCAGCACCGTAGTCAGCGAAACAAGGGCGGCATATGTTCGTTTTGGTAACATCACAAGGATGGACCTTAAGAACACACCTGAGCCACTGCAAGGAACGGCAGCCAAGGAAGTCAACTTGGAGGAACTGGGCGCTTTGCAGCACCAACTGGCCAAACTAAAAGAAACCACCTGGAAAAATCAAATCAACACTCCCCAGCACCATCAAATAGCTCTTTATGTGGCCTTAGCAATGTCAATGTTATTAGGCATTGCATGGGTTTTCAGACGAACGATCGGCAAATGGACATCAACACGCCGGGCTCCCGAACTCAGGCAGAACACGGAACAGCTACCACCAGAACCTACCCCACGAAGTTTCGCGTTCGACCTTAGCGAAGGTTGAACACTTGTTCAACGGCCGGGAGAATGTTCAGTCGCAGCAGTATGTAGTCATAAGTATGATATTTAAGACACGACACACATAATGTAACAATTCGTCAGTCGCAGCGACATGCATTTATCGTAAATAAAGTATCAATTACCAGGTCAAGCGAATATGCATAGTCTGCTGAGACGAGGAAATGAGCTGGGGCAATGGTCTCAGTTCCTAACGCTAACCCACATTTACAGTAACCGCACACTATTTCTTATACGTTATTTCTGTTAGCATAAGCACTTTTGTACCTATAAATATTGTTAAGTTTCATTAATAAAGTCAGTAAGAGTTCTAACGCCAACCCGAGAGCTTTTATTCATGCATCAGAGGCTGTCGCTGTGTCTTCAGACTCTCAACCAACCAAACCGTTCCCCTAGAACAATTCATGCACTCACACACTCCAAACCGTCCACCTAGTTCCAAGTGCTAGTTGCGACAACAAACTGGCAAATAGTTTATGCGCTATCTGCCAGACATCTAAGCCTCCTTACACAAACATCAAACAAAGCTTGATCCAAAGTTTAAAGGTCCTTTTGAAATAATTGAACTATTAGATGGAGATCGGTACATTTTAAAATCATTAACTAGCAAAAGAACTTATAAATATGCGCATGAGTTTTTGAGAGCATTGCCAAAGAGACAAATAAGTAATGAAGTTGATAAAGATTTAGGAGACTCTAGTGCAGATGCGTCTAATTCCCATGTGGGGAATGATGATATGGATGGCACGGTGAATGCCTTGAAATCCCAAGAGGGGATAGAATAACCGCACCATAACAGATGAAATTGTTATGGCGGGGGTTAGTGATGACCGCACCATAACAGATGGACTTGTTATGGCGGGGGTCAGTATGTGGGTGTAAAAGGAAATACACCAGTTGATAAAACTATGCAATTAGACAATTAAATTATGATTAAAATGAAAATATATTTTGTGAAATGTTGTTAAATTTATTTTGTCTAAATGCCTCAAAACTTATGTGTAGAAAAAGTAATGAAATGTTTATTGATAATAAAATGTAAAGAGAACTGAAATTGGAGAATACTGTGATTTTAAGGATACACACGAGCACGTGTGATTTGTCAGGAAGGTCGTGTCGGAGAGCTAGTAAATAATCTCAGTAGGTTATTGTAAAACCAGCTATGTATTGTGCATCCTTATGCAATCTAGAAATTTCTATGACAAGGCACTTTTGGTGAACTTGTAAGCCTTGTTGCTAGGCAGGTTACGCCGGCGCAGAGTAACTAGAACATAGTAACGAGTCTGTTACTGAGTGAGGTCTGTTCGTGCTGCGGAATACATAAGAGTGAGAGAGACCACTAAATAACTTGAGTGAAAGTTAGAAAGTGGGAAAGGAGAATGTGAAAGCAGAGGGCTGCTAACATTTACAAATTGGCAGTGGAAGCGAACAAAACTGACTGTGTTCTAACGAAACAATGGAGCACCCTCCGACATCAGAAGTGGGATACGCCTCGCCTATAGACAATACTCCTGGACAATATGTGGCAGCGTTGGAAGCCCAGAACAGAACCTTGATGGAGCTATAAAATATATGCAGACACCAAGGAATTCGGCAGCTGACGTTAAGGCTACGCATGTCACCTTGCCCAAATTTAACCCCGATACAACAGTCGACCTCATATTTGCAGAACACCTTCTAGAGGGCAGCGGTCTGGTGATGACTTTAAGCAAGGCGCTAGAAGGCAGCGCATCACAATGGTTATCGCAAGTATGTTTCGCTGGCATAACCTGGGAACAGTTTAAGCAACTGTTCATTCAACGCTTCGTGGGAGTGGAGACAGCCACAGCGATTTTACTGAACGTTTTGGATGGTCGTCCCAAATCTGGAGAGGGACTCGCAGAGTATGGCAGCCGGATTGTTACCTCACTCATGTCCAAGTGGAAATCAATAGACATGGAGAAAATCGCAGTGTCGGTAGCGTTGGCACATATGGCGCAAATCGACAACAGCTTGTTGCGTTGGGTATATACCACTAACGTTACAAGCCGCAATGAGCTACAACAACAACTGCCGGCTCATGATTTTAAGAAGCGTATTGCGGAATACAAGGATACAAGTTCAACGGGCCCAGATCGAAAGAAGATCAAGATCCAAGTGAAATGTCATCACTGTGGAAAGATTTTCCATAATTAAATAAAACATCGAAAGACTAACAATAAGATAACAAAACATACGGCGAGGATAATAAAATAAAACAAGGACCAAGTGAAATATTAATTAAATACGCGGAATAATAAAATAAATAAATTCGGCTACGAATAAAATAAATAGAAAATAAATAAAAATAATATACTAATAAATAATACAACAATAAAAAATAATAAATAATATAATAATAAATAATAATTAATATAATAATAAATAATAACACAGGTCTACAAGAAAAAACACACTGAATAAAACCTTCAGATTGTGAAAGATCTCCCTGAAACTAGAACAAATTTTTTGGGAGTTACATCTGAGTCATCACATTTTGTACTGAGTTCCAGGGCTACAACATAGAAAAAAAAGGGCTCAAAAGTTAGTTCAGAAAAGCGATATAGCTCCTGAACCTGACTTCCAAAATTCAGGAGCCATCTGAAATCTGAAAGGGGAAAGATTGGCCTTTCATTTAAGTCCAAATTCAACTTTGGTACACGCGTGGTTTCTGTGTTATTAGCGTTTGAAAAGTGCCAAAAAAGGTCATTTTTGGTACTTTGAGGGCGATTGCCTCAAAATCAGTTCGTGAGAATTTTTTTTGATTTTCGAACTAGCAATATACAGACCGAGATCTTTCACAATCTGAAGGTTTTATTCACTGTACTTTTTTAAGGTCAATTTTTGTAGACCTGTGTAATGAGTTGCCAAATCTCAAATTTGATGACAATGGTTTGAAACACGGCTAATTTATGGTTTTTATATTTTCTTGATTGTTCCTATGGCAGCTATAGGATATAGTTGTCCGATTTTCATGAAATTAAAACCGAAATTATGAAATATTATTAAATATTATTAAATATCAAATTTGGTGAACATTAGTTGAAAACTGACAAAGTTATAATTTTTTGCATAGATTTTTCCGATTGTTCCTATGGCAGCTATATGATATAGTCGTCCGATCCGGCCCGTTCCGACTTATGTACGAGTGAGAGTATATAGAAGACTACCTACAAAGTTTCATTCAGATAGCTTTGAAACTGAAGGACTAGTTTGCGTATAATCGGACAGACGGACAGACGGACAGAAGGACAGACGGACAGACGAACGGACGGACAGCCGGACATGGCTAGATCGACTCGGCTGTTGATCCTGATCAAGAATATATATACTTTATAGGGTCGGAGACGTCTCCTTCACTGCGTTGCAAACTTCTGACTGAAATTATAATACCCTGCAAGGGTATAATAAATTAAAATGTAAATAAAAATAAATACATAAAATAAATTGAACCATATAAAAACAAAAATAAATTGAAAAGATTTTACCTGATATATCAGATATATCAGGCATAAAATAAATATATTTAACCAATCCAGCCAACCACCCCCTCCCGCCTTCCTCCCACCCCCACTCCCCCGCTCAAAATTAGACTGTAACTGCATTGCAGACAAATGCACACCAACACAAACCTACACCCTTCCACCACGCTCGATACAGCACATGTTCTCTCTCTCATTCTCTTACTATCTGTGTCGATTGGCTTTTTATTGTGAACACACATATACTTAAGAAACCAATACGTCCACTCACATCGCGTTTCTATGTCGTAGTGTAGTGTAGTTACTAGCCATAATTCCTATCTCGCGTCCCGCGTGTCTTCGCGGAGGCACCGAGACCAGCTCACCGCACTTCTAGTTGTTCACCTCCTCCACTGGGCCGGCAGGACCCAGGGTCGCACGTTGCTCCTCAGGGTAAAGTTCTTCCAGATCACTAAGCCTACTCGCCACAGCAGTCGAAAACGAACTCCCCTCAGTCGGCAAAGGAATCGTCTTCGTTCCCCCGCCGCTGCCGCCGATCCTCTTTTCCGTCTGCAAGTGTTCACTTGTACCATGCAGGCGTGCCTTGAACGTGCGCGTCAGCGGCAGCGTCGCCCATTGGCGTCGCGTAAGCTTTGCTACTTTGGCTTCTCTGCTTCTACCGGTTTGCTGCGTCGAGGTTTGACAGCAGCGAACGTCGCCAGTGGTGGTTGCTCCTCGTTCGTCGTATGCTTGTTGTTGTTACTGCTGCTTCTGGCTTGTGCATTCCCGTCGTCGTTGTTGTTTCTGCCGTCGAGCCCTAACTAACTATGTGCGCTTTTCGTGGGCCTCATGTTAACTTTTATATCTATCTTATCTTATATATATACAGCTTATATACAGTGGGGGACCCAAAGGGTTCTACATACCCCATCCATACCTCGGGGGTGGGAGCGAACGCGGATGTGGGTGCCGCGGGCTGAAAACTGCACCCTGTATTGGGTGCCGGCGTGCTTCCACAAATATCGTCTGCTGCGGCCCTGGGCGCGCTGCAGGTGTTGTCGGACGATGTCGCAGAGTTCGATGGGCATTAGGTTACATCGCACAGTGGTCGGGCCCATCGGCGAAAAAAAAAAAAAAAATTAACAAAAATGTACGAAAAGTAAACAGATTACCGCTAAAATGTCTAAGCTTCTTTGTGACATACCAGATTTTTTGATTAATCATACGGTACTTTTTAAAAATAGAATCGAAGATGCAAACAAATGCTCATTTTCAGTACGCAGCCGAGCCGATCGCGAATTTTTCACAACAAAACCGAACTTCAAAGTGGTCAGATCAATTGTTACGCGTCCGAATTAAAATTGTTTGTTATGGATTTTGTAGTTGAAGGTATTTTCTATAAAATGAGATATTGATTGATATATTAATAACATTTATTGTTATCATCAATGTGAAAAATACATGGTTTTTGATAAGCCTCAGCGGCCCAGAGTCCCATTTAGAAAATATTTATTTAGTGAAAACGCCAGAACATGAAGGCGCCGTTTTCTTTGAGACTTGTTAGGGGTGGGTTTTGCCGACGCCCACAAAATTGCAGGTTCTTATTGCCCATGCCTGGGCGGGGAAAATGCTACCGGCCCTGGAATTGCCCAGCGGCCGGACCCTCCACTAGAGGCTGGAGAAACGAGGCTCTGGTGGTCCCAGCCGCCTGCTCCCACGCCAGCAACCCTGACCTAGAAACCACGGCTTGGTTGGCCCAAGCGCCGCGGCCTGGCGGCTCCGCCCGGTGTGTCCACCGGCGGGCTGCCTCCCCAACTATGCCCTGTGACTCGCGGTAGCCCGCGGATGCGCCCGGACTAATCCCTGCGGCGGCTCCCTGAGATTAGGCTATGGCTTGGGAAGATCGCAGTGGCCGTCGCCTCGCCAACGCCCGGAATTAATCTCAGCAGCGTGGCGTTCCTGGTCCCGTCCTGCCCTGCTCGCCGTCTTGGAGACCCAACGGCGGTCGAGATGGGGAGGAGGGGGCCCAGAGGGTCGTGGTTGGCTAGAGAGAGTAGGGAAATAATAAAACCGGTGCCATTTCGTATGCCTAGCTTAGTGTTTTATTCTTCAATGTTTTCACCGTGTTTTGTCTAAGTTGTATCTGTTCGTTTCCCTTTCCCGCTGCTGCTCCCTAGCACACACACACACACCACCAAAGATTGTTGTTTTTAGGCCGCTGCGCCTCGGTCACCCATAGCCGGTGATGGTTGTTCCAAAATCCAAAGGCTTCAGATGTCCTTATGTGTCGGGGGTCCTCGTTGTCCTTATGTCGTTCTATGCCTTGTCTATCAGTTGCAGGGGTCGTAAACTTGGCTGTTTGCTGGTTCTAACGCGTGTAATTTGAATATCAGATTTCAGTCTGATCTTGACCCAATTTCCTATTGTCTCCGCGCGACTGCGCTGCCGCGCTTCACGGCACTCGCCGTTCCGCATTCCATGCATTCTTGCATATCTGCGATCTTCCTTCCCGCTCTGCCTGGAGCTCGCAGGTGGCCGCTGCGAATTCCGTTTCGCATTCCTGGGCTCTGCCGCTGCCGGCGCTATCGGCCCTCTGCCGCGATCGTGGCTCGGCGGGCCCCCTCTGCTGGCCGCTGATTGGCCGGTCCAGCGTTTCGTTTCCCGGGATGTGGCTCTGCCGGCCCATCCTGATTCCTCGTCCCGTGTTGCGGATGACGTCAACGGTGATGTTGCTGTGTGCTGGGTTTCCTTAACCCTAACGCCTACCTACCCTATGCCTATCAAACTTACAGCTAATATTTACAACTTATATCTACTATTTACAACTTATAACTAAATCTATATACAGAAAATGTGACTTCGTCACACCCTCCCTTTACGTCCGGGTGGGGTGAAGGGAGACCTTTACATGTCCCCGTGGGCTAATCTGGACCCTGAACCGTTGGCCCTGCTCCTCGTCCAGGTATCGCCAAGTGCGTCGCCCCCTGATCGCCAGCCGATCTTGAATCCGGTCGATCAGGCGGACGGGTAGTCTGCCCGTTGGAGTTGTCCACCAAGGTGGAGTCAGGACCTATGGCTCCCGGGCGTGGGCGGAGTTTCTTGGTGGCGATGCTGCCGCAACCTCCTCGTCGAGCGCAGCTCGACGGCGTCCCGATCGACGTGAGGGACCCGGCTCAGTGCGCTGGGTTCCCGTGCTGCCGAGGTGGTGCACCACAGTGGCCCTGGTCCGAAGATTGGTAAGTACCCGTCCGGGGTTGGCGGGCGGCTTGGTGGTCGTACGGGTCGAGTGCGCACACTTCCGGGCTCGACGACCGCCGGGTGATCTCCGGGCTCGGAGTGTCCGACCGCGGTGTCGAGGGCCTATAATTTTTCCCCATCGGGCTGCACCGGCGTGGAGGACGTGGCGGGCGCACCTCGTCTGCCACGGGCGGTGACGGTCCGTCCTCGTCGCCTGATGTCCTCGTACCGGACCCCTAGGGGGCCGGGCGCCGCTTCTTCCTTCTCGCGCATCCTCCGCGCCACCTCGCTGAAGCAGGTCGACAGCTCCGTCTGCTGTTTCGCCGTGAACTCCCCGGACTCCCTGTCGAGGGGTGAGATCGGTCGGGGCGATGCGAACAGCTCCCACTCGATCCGCTGTAGTGGGGGCGTGGCCTCGTGCCGTGTGGCCCCAAAGCGCCCATCGGGCTCCACTTTGTCCTCCTCCTCCTCCGTGCTCCTGTCCACTGGCAGTTGCCCGGTCGGCGGGCCGTGTCCGGCACTGGGGCATATTGCCACGAGCAGGGGTGGACCGGCGCGTAGGCGTGGGTCGCAGTGGGAAGCCTGCCCCACGTCCACGACCAATGGTCGCATCGTCTCCGTGGGCGGGGTTAGGACTCGGGGATCATCCCCCTCCATCGGGCGTCTTCGCTCGTCCACGTGTAGCTCCTGGAAGCGTTCTTCCACGGCCGCCGCCAACCAGGTGAGGTCCCGCCTGGCTCGGGGGACTCCGTCCTGCCGTGCGTGGATGGCCGACGTCAGTGGTGGTGGCACTTGTTGCGCCGTTACCGCCACCCGTGTGAGTGGGCGGTCCTGAGGCCATAAGTAGGTCGGTAGTCCTCTTCCTCGGCTCATGTTGCGATCAATAGTTCTATGGGGTGTAGCAAACATGGTTAGTACGTGTGTTCTTCCCTATCACCCTACCTAACGGTGTGTTTTCCTAACAACTAGTCCCCTCTGCATTGCCCTACATGCCCAGTTCTCGCGTGCGTGTTTCCCTAAGTCTCTCCCGCGGGTTCTTCCCCCCGGCGGGCGTAGTGTTGGACAGGCGCACCTGTCAACAAGTGACTCCGTGAATCTCTGGCCATCGGCCAGATGAAAGGTCATCTATGCTTGCACTCCCGGCGTGGAGTCATCTGCACAGTCCGGGATGGTTTCCTCGAGGTGCTCGTACTCGTTTCTGACGCAATTCTAGGTATCTGCCTCGCTGCGTTATGGTTTCAGCTGGTTGAGACTGGCGGTCCGCCGTCGACGACTGCCAGGTATGTGTAGTTGTACGATGTTAGGCGATGGAAAATTGGTCACCTTGAACGGCCCATCATACTTCGCTGCTAGCTTTGCCGCGAATCCTTCGGCCGCGTTTGATGAGTGATGGCGCCGTACTAACACTAACGATCCCACCGGCGGTCTCCAAGTCCGTCGGCGGAGATTATAGTCGTGACTCTGATCCGCGGATGCGTGATCAGCGTTGTTTCTGACCACCTCAAAGATGTTCTTTAGCCGTTCGCCACGTTCCGTTGGGGTTATCTCGGGGGTTCCTCATCCCGGTGTAACCTCGTCGTACAGTGCGTGTGGGAGCCGTGGTTCCCTTCCTTGAACCACGAAAGCTGGGCTGAATCCTGTCGTGTCGGAGATACTGCTGTTTATTGCCAGCGATATCTCGGGCAATAGTTGGTCCCACTCGTTCTGTGAGTGCCCATCCAGATATTGTGCGATCATCGTCTTAATCGGCCGGTTGGCCCCTTCCGTGGGATTTCGCCTCGGCGTGTATGGGACCATGGGGAGTTCCATTCCCAGCATCTTGCAGAAGTTCCGGAACGATATACCCGTGAATTAGGTACCGTTGTCGCAGACGAATACCCGTGGCACGCCGAATGGGCTCAAGATCCGTTCCCGAAACGCGCGTTCTAGATGGGTTCCGGTGGCCTTGCGTAATGGTATCAACTCCACCCATTTACTGAAGGAGCCCAGGAAGACCAGGAGCATCGTGTTCCCCTGCTTCGAGCGAGGCAAAGGTCCGACGAAATCCGCGCACAGAATGTGGAATGGCTCCTCCACTTTCCGGGTGAACATCCTTCCCGCCGGCTTTTCCTGGCATCGCGGAAAAGTCCCGGCCAGTAGTAGCGTTGAGCAACTCGATTGCTAGTTTTCCGAATTCTCAAGTGTCCGGCGGTGGGCGTGTCGTGATTCTCCTGTAGAACCCGATGGCAATAATCCGCTCCTACACACATCTGCAATGGTGTGTACTCATCCTCCTGTGGCCGTAGCCCAATGCGGCGATAAAGGTGTCCGCTTTCTTTCCTGTAATTCGGGAACTTGGCTGGATAGGTCCGAACTTTCTCCAGTTTGTTCCTTGCACCTGTGCTTGCTGCGCCACGGGCAGCGGTTGGCGTGAGAGGGCGTCGACCACTAGATTTTGGGCCCCTCTCCGGTAGTGAACATCAGGGTTTGAAAAGCTATGCTGCTCCCGTAGTATTTTGTTTTCATATTGCTATTGCTGTCACTTTGACGAGAGCAGTAGCAGAGCCGTAGCAATGAAATTGAAAACTTTGTGCTATGCTCTGATCCGAGATTTCTGACTTGCTACGTACATCCAAATGCTATAGCAGAAAATTTCAGAAAATGCTCTGGGGGCTAGTAGCCTTAGTAAAAATTTTAGAGCAAGATGAGAGCAGAGCAAATATAATTTTGATATGTGCTACGGCTCTTAAATGTATTATATTTTTAACAATTTTTTAATGGTGCTTTAAAGTGGAAGGTAGGTAGGTTCAAGTGGTGTGGCTTCATCCTAGAGCCTCCAATTAGAGCTGAGCTCCATTTTGGTCCACTCCTTCTGTAGTCTACTAGTAGTCAGCACCAACCTGAGTCAATAAGGAAGCCTAGGATTGGAGGCCTTGCTCGAAGAGGATTAGTGCCAAGCTAATTATGAAGAAAACAACAAAGGAAAATATAAGTAACTTTGCATAATAATAAAATGTAACAATTAACAAAAACAAATACATGTGAGAGCCGTAGCACATATCAAAATTATATTTGCTCTGCTCTCATCTTGCTCTAAAATTTTGACTAAGGCTACTAGTCCCCAGAGCATTTTCTAAAATTTTCTGCTATAGCATTTGGATGTACGTAGCAAGTCAGAAATCTCGGAGCAGAGCATAGCACAAAGTTTTCAATTTCATTGCTACGGCTCTGTTACTGCTCTCGTCAAAGTGACAGTGCCTGCTATAGCATAGCAACATTTTTATGAATCTCGCTGCTATGGAGTAGTAAATTCAAACCCTGGTGAACATCGTATTGATACTGCTGCAGCTCGAGTGCCCAGCGGGCGATTCGGCCGGTCGGGTTGTCGATGGAGTTCAGCCACTTTAAGGCCTGGTGACCCGTTATGACCTCAAAACGGTATCCCTCGATGTAGCATCGCATCTTTCGTATTGCCCATACAATGGCGAGGCACTCCTTCTCGGTCACCGAGTAGTTCCTCTCTGCGCTGTTCAGACGGCGGCTGGCGTAGGCCACCACTCGCTCTTGTCTCTCGATGGTCTGCGTAAATACAGCTCGCTGGCTTCCGTTTGTAGTACGAACTTCTGCTCGAAGTCCGGACAGACTAAGACGGGTGCTTCCGTTACTTACACTTCAACTCCTGGAAGGCCTGATCCTGCCTTGATGTCCAGTCCCACTTCTGGCCTTTCTTTAGCAGCGATATCATCGGTTCCACAACATCGGCGAAGTTGGGAACGAATCGACGATACCAGAAGCGATTCCCAGGCACCTCCGAAGTTCCTTCAGGCAAGTTGGCGGCTGCAACTCGCGGATCGCGGCCACTTTGTCCGGATCCATGTGAATCCCCTCTTCGCTTATCACATGTCCCAAGTAGGCGATGTGCCGTTGGAAAAAGTGACATTTCTCCTGGTTCAGCCGTAAGTGGGCTCGTCGTAGTCGGCGAAATACTTCTCTCAGGTTGGTCAGATGACAATGATGTCGTCCAAGTAAGCGAACGCGTGCGGTTCCATGTCTGGAGCTATGACCGTGTCCAGAGCCCGTTGAGAGGTTGCGGCCGCCCAGTGAAGTCCAAAAGGCATGACTCGCCAATGGAATAAACTTCGGCCCGGAACCGTGAAGGCTGTGCATTCCCTGCTATTTTGAGCCACCGGGATTTGCCAGTATCCGTTCTTTAAGTCCAGCGTCGATATATACTTCACCTTCCGTAGGCGCTCCAGGATCTGATGAATCCTTGGCAGCGGGTACGCGTCCGGTACAGAGTTCTCGGTGAGTTGCCTGTAGTCGATGCAAGTCCAAGCGCCTCCGTTCTTTTTAGCCGCGATCACAATGGGTGCACCGTGTGGGCTCTTCGATGGCTCGATGCGTTTATCCCTGAGGAGTTCGTCGATCTGTTTGTCTATCACGGCTCTCATGGCCGGATTCCGTGGAAAATACCGCTGCTTTATCGGTCGGTCGTTGCGCATGATGATCCGGTGCTCCACGATGTGTGAGACTCCGGATAGAGTGTTGAACTGCTTCAGCTCCTGCTTGAGAAATCCTTTCACCCAGGGTTCGGGGTATTCTGACACTTGTGACGAACACACTCATCGAGCGTTGTTTACCTTAACACCCTCTGTCTACTTTTGACCCGCATGCTCAAGGTAAATGGGCGTGGGTTTGATGCTAAGATAAACAAATGTGTCACAAAATTAATAATTGTAGACAGAGATAGATAGCGACAAAAAGGAGAACCCATCGGTTAGGGAAGCAGACGGAAAAATGTACCTATTGAAGATCTGACCCAGGTGTTATTGGCCTCGATCTATACCTAGGTAGGGTCTGTGAAGTCCCATCAGACCGCACCCAAATACAACCGCTGCTTTACATGACCTCGGGTGCCCAACAAAAAGTCATCTATTCCATAACGATATCCATATAATTTATGAGAACGACAATTCGGTACATTTCCTACATCTAATCCTTATCCAAAAAAAGTGAGTTTACCTTAAAGAGACTTTTTATGCTTTAATTTTTGTTTATGTTACTGACGATAATAAAAATTAATTAGTTTAATAAGGCAAATTAGTGACGTTTACGTTACATTCTTTGTTTTTGTTTTACTGTTTGAATTAAGCTCTATTCCTTATAATATGAATGGAATTGAATTAAATTAAATATTAATAACTTTAACTAAACTTTGTGGGATTTTTTGATTATGATGTGTGATCAAATTCTCTCCACAAAAATAAGCTAAAGTAGGATCGGAAATATTTATAAGTATATAAGCTTAACTGAATTAAGAACAAAATATATTAATGATACTATTAAAGTTGCTATACGCAACGGATGCAACAAAGTCTGCAGCAGATTGTCAGCTTCATGTTGTCCAAATGTCCAATTGGCCATGCAAGCACCATCAACCGACGAGAGCGTCACAACAAGGGTTGATGTGTGTGAAGAAGAAGACACCGAATATGTAGGGGTGCTCCTATTAGCACGCGAAGAAAAGGGTGCTCCTGGCAGCACACGTGAAGTAGAAGTGTTCTTCGTTGAACACGTGACGTAGGGGTGCTCCTCGCAGAACACCTGACGTAGGGGTGCTCCACGTCGCACACGCAGAGAAAAATGTGCTCCTCGCAGCACGCGCAAAGAACGCCGAGAGGACACCACACAGGGGCGCTAGCGATCGCTGTTAGCTGACAGCGAAGAAAAAGGAAAGTGCGGCTTTCCGCCGCACGTGGCGAAGGCTCCAGTTGCGCACGAACTGTCACTTATCGTTGTTCTCGCAACTACACTCCTAGTGATCGGTTGAGGGCAAAATTTTATGGCAGCAGCCCTGGCTGTGTGGTCAATAAGGTCTCAAAAATGAACCTTTTGGGTTGATGCACGCTGGTTTTGGGATATTCACTATTATTTCACTGGCGATTGATCGCGCTTGGAAATGTTTACCAGCAGAAATGCAGAAACACAATGTGCACGATTTGGCAGTGTTTAATGAGAATATTTGTGATAATTAACACAAGATGCACGTGGATTTAAAATTTCAGCTTTGTTAAAATCGACTTTACACAAAAGCCATCCAGAGAAAAGAGACTGGAAATTAGCGAAGTGACCAGAGTTAGCCCTGACGCCTTTTGGGAAATCCTGTATTTCACCAGAGAATTCGCTAAAAATTAGCCAGACTAGAGCTTTTCTACACTGGTTGGATGCGATCGGTTAAGAACCTGCCAACTCGCGACGGGCTCCTGCAGATAGGACTTGCCAACTTGCGACTGGATCCCACACACTGAATGTGTCGGCTCTAGTGGGTCCAGCTCCTCCTCTGGGGCATGGCTCACTGAGTTGACGGTGCCGCATAGAAGCGCGTTTGGTTCCGGCGTTTCCTCGACGTGGTCCTGAAAACGGACACGTTTTCGAAAAGGGTTTCGCTGCGCGGCGGTGGCATCAGCCACGGGTAAAACGTGTTTCCAGATGGTCGTCGTGTGTACTACCGTATCCCGACTCGTTGTCGCGGGTGTGTTCGGGGTCTGTTCCCGAGGCATAGGGGTCGGTGGTTGACTTCGGTTGGTTTGGCCTAGTGCGTGGCTGCGGCACTGGCCTCTGTGTTTGTCGTTGTCCTTGATGAGTGGCAGCCGGCCCCTTCTGGGTAACCGTTCCAGATGATTCTCGTTGTCCAGAGCGTGGCTCCGCCTGTTGTTCTTCGTGTGTGGGGCGTGGTAGACATCGTCCGTGCCCACGGCGGCATCTCCGCTGCTCCTTCTGTCGTCCGTGTCCGTACCCACGGCGTCATCTCTGCTGCTCCTTTTGTCGTCCGTGTCCGTGCCCACGGCGGCATCTCTGCTGCCTTCTGTACTACGATTGCCGCAGTGGATAACTGCTTCTAGGGCCTTTGTCAGCTGCCGACAACTCCCGTCGGCGAGCTTGACCTGCGCCTGTATCTCCCGCGTGTTCCGTTTTTTGTCCAGTTGATTTGCTAAGTCCTCGCTGATGAAGCTGTAAGTAGTTCCCGTGTCCAGGGTGGCCATGAATCCTCGTCCCTCCATGGTGATGGCGTTGCTTGAGTATTGTTTTTGAGTATTGAGTATTGTTTCCGCTAATTGTTCGGGTTGGCTGGGTTCCTCGGGCGATTCCCGGTCACGCGAGGCCCATTGTCGTTTCCCGAAGCCTGTCGTCGACAACATTCTATTGTCCTTATCTCCTGCACGCCTCCCGTACGTTCACCGGTGATTGTCCTGATGATGATGCCGTGGCTCGGCTCATGCTCGCGTTCCTGCTGGCGTTCCCTGCCATGGGTGATGCCGGCGGCTGACGCGCCGTGCGGGCAGCGGGCGGTGCCCGTGAGGGTATGTCTCGATGATTCCTTGCTCGTCCGTCCCGACTGCGGGTCACCTCGTAGTCGACCCCTAAGCGAGTTAATTCCTCCAGGGTACAAAAATCCTGCCTCCTGGTGAAAAGTTGGTACTCCGGCAGCATGTTGTCGTAGACTCGTTCGAGTTCACGCTCCGGTGTAAATCCTGCCCGGCGCATTTGTAGGCGCAGGTCCACCAAGTACTTCTTGAAGGGTTCGTTGGGCGCTGGTTATAACGCGGCGGCAAGAAGAAATCCAAAAACTCCTTGTTAACTTCTGCACAAGTGGCATCTCGTAGTCCACTGGTCCTTTACCAGCTCTCGGCGCGGCTAGATACTTCCGGTCGATCCGGCAGGTATCGGCCCGTTCCTCGATGTGTTCGATGAAACTAAGTAGATCCGTGGTCCCGTTGAATGAGAGTCCCCATTTCATCATTCGATCCAATCATTCGATTGGCTTCCGAGTCCAAGTACATCGGCGAAAGTAGCATCGCATCCCCGGTGGGGGCATTCCCGAAATTCCTCTCCAGTTCCTCGAGGCGAGGAGTACGGATTCCTCCTTCGGCGTGATCCGGTAGTCGCGCAAAGTTGATCAGCCGCGATCACTGTTCCTCCACGGTGCCTACGCGTTCCAATCCGAACTCGAGGAGAATGGTCTCCAACTCCAGCTTCTTCCGGTAGCTGATCCATGTAACGCCCATGATGTTATTATTTTCCTTGACTTTTTCCTTGTGGCTACCTTGGTTGTCTGTATTTTATTTATTTTTCTCAGAGTTTATTCATTATTTTATTATCTAATTTTCAATATTTCTCATGGCTTAGTTTTATTTATTTTATTATTATTTTATTTTATTTTTTGTATTTATTATTCCAGGTCTTATTATTTCTAGGTTTTATTATTCCTCGAAAAATAATAGAAAATAATAACTACTAATAAGGAGACCATTATTGGTAGTTATTATTTTCTAATTCTCCTTTTGTTTATCCACTATGTTTGATTTAATTGGTATTTATCGTTTGTTTTCAGTATTTTTATTTATATGGCCCGATCGATTGGTTTTATTCGATTCGATGATTTCTATTCGTTGATTCGATTATTTCTCTGTACCGCGGGTTTTATTTTAATTAATTTATTTTTTGATTCGGTTATTTTTTTGATTCTTGCTTCACTTTCGTTTATTATATCCTCGTTATATTTTTTTATTAGTTCCGTGGTCGGATTTATTTATTATTCGATTTATTTAACTCTGTTATATTATTTATCTATATTATTTAATTCGTAGCCGAATTTATTTAATTTATTTTTCTGCGTATCCGTTTATTAATTAATATTTTCCTTGGTGTCCTCGTTGTATATAATTATTCTCGCCGTATTTTATTCCAATTGTTGTTATTCCTTCGATGTATTTTTTTTTTTTGTATTTAATTATATCCTTGCTTTGAATTAATTTTATCCCAGTATCCTGGGTGTCCTCGATTAATTTTTTTTTATTATTATGCCCGTGGCCGGATTTATTTATTATTAATTTGTTTTATCCCAGTAGCCTGGGTATCCTTCATAAATTTTTTTATTATGTCCGTGGCCGGATTTATTAGTTTATTTTATTATCCCTGCCGTATTTTTTTGTTATAATTATCCTTGCTTGAGTTTTGTTTATCCTAGGTATCCTTGATTAATTTTAATATCCTTGCTTTGAATTTTCTTCCCGATGTGACAAAACATGTACATATATATATGTGTGTATATCTCGCGATTTGCATCTGCAGCGAATGGACGTTTGGTTCTGCTGACGTCGGCAGCGGCCGCGATGCGTTGGTTTTCTTATTGTCTAAAAATGCGAATCTCGCTGCTTGCTTTTGTCGAGACTGTAGTTTTTGTTCACTGAATGGAATTTTTCGATGCGATCATAGACCGTCTCGATTTCACATACAGTGACAAACGGCAGATTCATGTCATCGAGCAGGAGATGGGCACCCTCAGACAGGGTAGCCTCACACTCCTACAGTACCATGACGAGGTGGAGAAAAAACTACTACTACTACTATGTCGTACGACAGCTCGGCGGCAAGAACCCTATGCGACAAATTCCGGGATGACGCGCTCCGTGTATTTATTTCGGGACTCAAGCGTAGTCTCTCCGATGTTCTTTTCTCGGCAAAGCCAAAGGACATGCCAACTGCATTGGCATTAGCCCAAGAGGTAGAATCAAACCATGAAATTTACAGCTTCGCAACGTCGTTTGCAAAGAGTCTGGAAGATAGGGATAGGAGACAGGTTCCGAAGGCGCAAGAACTCCAACAAACTCTCTATCAAACACACTCTCAAGTAAGTGCGGGTAAAAACTCACACTTTACTAAAACATACAAGGCTCAGGTGCACTCTGCCCCGCACAATGACAGGCGTCGCGAGAACACGCCAGAACCCATGGAGGTTGACCCTTCTATGTCCAGGATGCTAAAACCATCACAGGCGCCGGCATACCAAAATAGGAAGCCGGCTGCGTCCGACAAATCGGGTCCCCATAAAAGACAAAGGGTAAACCACATTACACAGAGCACCGAGAAGACTGGTGGAACATACACCACTGCAGCTTCCAACGCGGCTCAAGAAATTGACGATGACGCCATCTGTGAGTACTACTGCCGTTAATTTTTTAGGGGAAAATCCTTGCTACCCGTCATCAGACGAAGAGTAGCGAGGATAAACATGAAACTTCTTATTGATACGGGCGCTGCCAAAAATTTCATCCGTCCTCATGAAGGATTGAAAAGCGTACCGGTCGAAACCCCCTTTAAAATCCATTCCATTCACGGCGTTACCACTATCACTAGGAAACGCTTCATACAACTTTTCAATTTCAAGGCCACGTTCTTCATTTTACCTGACTTGTCTTCCTTTGATGCGATCATCGGCCTCGATCTACTTAAACAGGCGGAGGCATCGCTTTGTCTGGCCTCCGGCCATCTCAAATGGGACAATGGAGAAGAGAAAATTGATTTGCACTCATGCTCCGATGTCAATTTTACTGAGGTGGACTGCTCAGAGGCGCCGCCTTTAGTTAGAAACGCATTTCTAAAAATGCTCCGCCATAGGAAGAAAGCCTTCGCGAACCCCAATGAGGCCATACCTTACAACACGTCGGTGGTAGCTACCATCAGAACGGTTGATGAGGGGCCCATTCATGCCAAGCTCTACCCATACCCAATGGGAGCGGCTGACTTCGTCAATAGCGAAATTCAAGAGCTGCTACGAAATGGCATAATACAAAAGTCGAAACCCCCCTACAATAACCCAATATGGGTAGTAGACAAGAAGGGCACCGACAAAGCGGGCAACCGTAAAATACGACTCGTGTTGGACTTTCGCAAATTGAACGAGAGAACGACACCAGGTCGCTTTACCATGCCAAATATCTCTATGATTCTAGAGAATTTAGGCAAGGCCGAATACTTCACAACAGTCGATTTGAAGTCTGGCTACCACCAAATCACGCTGGCAGAACGCGTCCGTGAAAAACTTCCTATTCCGTTAACGGAGGAAAGTACGAGTTTCGCAGAATGCCATTTGGACTAAAAAATGCCGCTAGCATTTTCCAAAGAACAAAAGACTGCGAGAGCAGATCGGTAAATTCTGCTATGTTTATGTTGATGGTCGATCGTCTTCTCGGAGGATGAAAACTCCCACATACAGCACGTAGATTGGGTTCTCAAGAGCCTATACGAGGCTAACATGAGGGTCTCAACACAAAAGTCTAAGTTCTTCAGAAAGAGCGTTAGCTTTTTGGGTTTCATAGTCACCAACAAAGGGGCTACAACTGACCCAGAAAAAATCAAGGCAATTCAAGAATTCCCTGAACCAAAAAATGTGTTTGAGGTTAGATCGTTCCTAGGCCTGGCCAGTTATTATAGATGCTTCATTAAAGATTTTGCGTCAGTAACTAGGCCCATTTCGGATATTCTCAAAGGAGAAAATGGGAGTGTCAGCAGACACAGGTCCAAAAATATCCAGATGCAGTTCAGCGAGCCGCAGCGGCTAGCCTTTCATAAACTGCGGATATTCTGGCTTCAGAGGATGTCATCCTCAGGTACCCAGACTATAAAAAGGCGTTTGATCTAACGACAGACGCCTCAGCATACGGCATCGGCGCGGTGCTATCCCAAGAGGGACGGCCCATTACTATGATCTCTGGAACCTTAAAGGACAGTGAGTTTAACTAACCAATGAAAGGGAGCTTAGCAATAGTCTGGACGTTGGCCAAATTGAGCCATTACTTATATGCAGTTAGGGATGTCAATATTTTTACTGACCATCAACCATTAACTTTTGCAGTATCGGAATCAAATCCGAATGCGAAAATTAAATGGTGGAAAGCTCGCATCGACGATTCCGGCGCCAAAATTTTTTACAAGCCCGGCAAGGAAAACTTCGTTGCAGATGCCCTCTCAAGACAGCAACTTAACGGTCTGGGAGAGGAGGAAGCTTTTTCAAGCGCAGCCACAATTTACAGTGAGCTGTCGCCTACCCACACCATTGAAACCACGGACAAGCTTTTAAATGCTTTCAAAACCAGATAACTCTGGAGGAAGCACGCTTTCCGTCAAAACGCAGCTTCGTACTCTTTGGAAACAAGAGGCGACATAGCATTGACTTCGTATGCAAAGAGGCATAGCTTGAAGAGCTCGCGAATATTATTGTCCCTAACGGCGTAAACGCCATTTACTGCGATTTACATACGCTCGCAATGATACAGGATGAATTAGTTCGGCAATTCCCGGCCACTAAGTTTTGGCACTGCAAAAACCGTGTAACGGACATATTTGCAGTCGCCGAGAGAAGAGAAGTCCTCACTGTTGAGCACAACAGGGCTCACAGATCGGCCCAGGAAAATGTAAAGCAGGTACTTTCGGAGTACTATTTCTCAAAAATGACTAAACTAGCGAGCGAAATCGTCGCTAATTGTAGAACATGCGCTAAGGCCAAATATGATAGACATCCCAAGAAGCATGAGCTTGGCGAGACGCCAGTCCCATCTCATGTAGGGGAAATTCTACATATAGATATTTTTTCCACTGACAAAAAGTATTTCCTTACATGCATTGACAAATTCTCGAAATTTGCCATGGTCCAACCAGTTCCCTATATAACCATAGAGGATCTCAAACCGGCATTACTAATGCTAATGAATGTTTTCCCTAAAGCCAGAGTCATATATTGCGACAACGCACCATCGTTGAACTCGCACACTATTTTGACCATGCTGGAAAACCATTTCGGCGTCAGCGTTTCAAACGCACAGCCCCTCCAGTGTCTCGAACGGTCAAGTGGAGCGTTTCCACAGCACTCTAGTGGCGCTTGGCATATGTTTTATTATCAAATTTTTTTTATTTCTAGCCACTTGGCATAGTTTTTTTTTCATTTTTTTATATTTCTTTTCTTTAGCCACTTGGCATATGTTTTATTATTATCATGATTTTTATGTTCATTATTCATTTATACCCATTTTTACTCACTACGCTTTATTTTTTCATGTTTGGTGGTTGGCTACTTAAATTTTGAAAAACACTGCAATAAATCTGAATATTACAGTTTCACTTCTTTACCTCTGTTATTCCCTTTGACCCTAACATCGGCACACGTCACGGACTACTCGCAGGCCAAGTACATTCCCATCATTGATGGTCGAATTTTAGTATGGGAAGAATTTGCATTCGTGAGACACTCAGCAAATCTCTCAGAGTATAGGCGCGTGGTGGAAGAGACTGGTGGCATGCTTGACATGTTCCCCCAGTCGCACATGCAGAAACTTTTGAGCGTAGATGTCGCTCACCTGCGTGACCTGCTCGAATCATTGAGGTAGCTAGGAGTTTAGACTTCTTAGGGACGGCGTTAAAGGTAGTGGCGGGAACGCCAGGCGCGGAGGATTTTGAGAAAATTAAACTTGCCGAATTTCAACTCATAAAGGCAAACAATAGACAGGTTAATATTAACAACAAAATACAAGAACAAATCAATAGTATCACCGCCACTGTTAATCAAATTCTGAGGTCGGCTAAAGACTCCCAAATTGACTCGGGGCACCTGTATGAGATGTTATTGTCTCGTAATAGGATGATTGCAATGGAGCTGCAGAATTTATTGCTAGCAGTAGCTCTTGCCAAAGTCAATGTCGTTAGCCCTAGCATTCTAGATCATGCAGACCTGGAAAATGTGTGGATTGAGGAGCCCACCGATATCCCTATTAAATACATTTTGTCCGTTGCGTCTATCAAAATATTACAGTCCATTAACATTTTGCACTTTATTGTTAAATTCCCTAAAGTTAAGTCAGCTTGCGTTAAAATCACCGTTTTCCCCGTGTCACACCATGACACAATGCTTAAAGTAGAGGACCAGGTCATTACGGATTGCAACGGAGAAATTCACACAGTCAAGAATTGCTCTATAACAACGGGAGCCAATTTCTGCCGACTGGCGCAAAGAAGATCATGCGCCCAGGAACTCCACGCTGGAGGGGTTGCTCATTGCGACATCCACCCCAGCGACCTGCATCCGGTCACCTTCGTAGACGAAGCTATCATTATCATCAACGATCACCCAGCTCATGTGTGCGTGGACAATGGCATTGTGTTCACCTGCGAGGGACTAACCTTGTCACCTTTGCCGAATGTGACACGGTCAACGAAACCCGGTACGCCAGCTGTGACGCAGCCCAAAAGAGGGTCCCAGGTCAATATCATCCTAGAACATGATCTATTTAGCCTCCCTTATCTTCACCGATTGAGTGAGCGTAATCTGGAGCATATTAAAAGATTCGGGAAGGATGTCAACGACCATCGCTCACACCAGACAGTGCTAGTTTCTGGAGCAATTTGCTACGCGTTGATCTACGTCGGCCTAACTTATCGGCGAATCACCCAGGCCAGGAGATCCACGGCCCAACTTAGGGAGGTGATCGCCCAGGTCGGCCGAGGGCGGCCGTATTCCTGAGGGGGGAGTAGTTAACTAAGCCAACTGGCCGACGGCAATGACCGATCGCCCTAAAGCTCGATCCGGCCAAACTGCTGACACAGCGTCTGGCCGGAAGCTCGTGCATAGCCGGCAACCTCTGCCAATTGCGGAGGTCGCTATGAATCCATTTACTGTTAGCTTTTAAGTTCAGTTCATAATTGGCATTCAATAAATCCAGAGCACAAGCTCTTATGAATCTCCGAACACCTTGTCGTTACCTCGTTTATTTACTATCATACTGACTGAGTCTCTAGGCCAGCGGTATTGAAGGGAAGTCATCCATCGTAATCATCCAATCGCAGCATTGGATCAACCAGGCCAACCGGCCGCACACGAATATACCAGAACCAGCCAACAGGCAGTGCACTGAGTATTCGTCACCAGCCATCTGGCTAATACCTATTGGTGACAGCGGCGAGGGAGTTCACATAGCTTACCCCCATTTCCATTAATTTGTATGTATACCCCCCGCTAAAAATCTCGTGTTCGGCCGGTAGGTCTTTAATCCACAGTAGTAAGGATTCCTACATCCTCCATGACCTAACGGTCCCTGTTTACGGGCGCCATTCTGTAAGGATGCACTACGGCCGAGATGAACCTCAGCGGCCCAGAGTCCCATCCAGAAAATATTTATTTTGTGGAAACGCAAGAACATGAAGGCGCCGTTTTCTTTGAGATTTGTTAGGGGGGGTTTTGCCGACGGACACAAAATTGCAGGTTGTTATTGCCCATGCTGGGGCGGGGAAAATGCTACCGGCCCTGGAATTGCCCAGCGGCCCTCCACTAGGGACTGGAGAAACGAAGCTCTGGTGGTCCCAGCCGCCTGCTCCCACGCCAGCAACCCTGACCTAGAAACCACGGCTTGGTTGGCCCAAGCGCCGCGGCCTGGCGGCTCCGCCCGGTGTGTCCACCGGCGGGCTGCCTCCCCAACTATGCCCTGTGACTCGCGGTAGCCCGCGGATGCGCCCGGACTAATCCCTGCGGCGGCTCCCTGAGATTAGGCTATGGCTTGGGAAGATCGCAGTGGCCGTCGCCTCGCCAACGCCCGGAATTAATCTCAGCAGCGTGGCGTTCCTGGTCCCGTCCTGCCCTGCTCGCCGTCTTGGAGACCCAACGGCGGTCGAGATGGGGAGGAGGGGGCCCAGAGGGTCGTGGTTGGCTAGAGAGAGTAGGGAAATAATAAAACCGGTGCCATTTCGTATGCATAGCTTAGTGTTTTATTCTTCAATGTTTTCACCGTGTTTTGTCTAAGTTATATCTGTTCGTTTCCCTTTCCCGCTGCTGCTCCCTAGCACACACACACACACCACCAAAGATTGTTGTTTTTAGGCCGCTGCGCCTCGGTCACCCATAGCCCGTGATGGTTGTTCCAAAATCCAAAGGCTTCAGATGTCCTTATGTGTCGGGGGTCCTCGTTGTCCTTATGTCGTTCTATGCCTTGTCTATCAGTTGCTGGGGTCGTAAACTTGGCTGTTTGCTGGTTCTAACGCGTGTAATTTGAATATCAGATTTCAGTCTGATCTTGACCCAATTTCCTATTGTCTCCGCGCGACTGCGCTGCCGCGCTTTACGGCACTCGCCGTTCCGCATTCCATGCATTCTTGCATATCTGCGATCTTCCTTCCCGCTCTGCCTGGAGCTCGCAGGTGGCCGCTGCGAATTCCGTTTCGCATTCCTGGGCTCTGCCGCTGCCGGCGCTATCGGCCCTCTGCCGCGATCGTGGCTCGGCGGGCCACCTCTGCTGGCCGCTGATTGGCCGGTCCAGCGTTTCGTTTCCCAGGATGTGGCTCTGCCGGCCCATCCTGATTTCTCGTCCCGTGTTGCGGATGACGTCAACGGTGATGTTGCTGTGTGCTGGGCTTCCTTAACCCTAACGCCTACCTACCCTATGTCTATCAAACTTACAGCTAATATTTACAACTTATATCTACTATTTACAACTTATAACTAAATCTATATACAGAGAATGTGACTTCGTCACAACCCCACAAAAATCCACACTTCGTTTGTATACCAATGTGTTTTGTCGAGCTTTAAAGGTAAGAAAAATGAAAAAAAAATTATGCCGAAATTGCCCATCTGCTTAACATGATAAAAACACCAACAACACCTTAAGAGGGAGGGCTAAGCGCAATTTGGTGAAAAATATATTTTATATATGCAGTAGATTTTGAGTAATTGGGTGAACCGATTTGGAAAATTTAATTTTTAAGGAGAGCGCTTTAAAGTTTTTGATGCTCATGTGTTTGACACCAAACGACCTCCGTTTAACTACCCATATTTTCGTTAATTTTGATATGATCAATGGTAAACTTTTACACAATGTTTTTAACATAGTTGATATTGGAAATAAAAAAAAAAAAATCAAAAAAAAAAAATTGAATTCCCTATTAACATTTTTTTTGCTGTTATTTATTAGTTGTGCTATTTCTCTGTCTTCGTGTGGCATGCTTGTGTTTAATTTTTTAAAGCTATATGTTAATTTATTAATAGTTTTTTATACTATGTACCAAAGGTATAAAGGTATTCTAGTTTTGTGCGAGTCAGATTTTCTGTAACAGGCAGAAGGAAGCGTGGCAGACCCCCTAAAGGAGTCGATATAGCCATGTCCGTCTGACCGTCCGTCCGTCCGTCCGTCTGTCCGTCTGTCTGTATGAACGCCTAGATCTCAGAAACTGTAAGAGCTACAGACACCAAACATTGGATTTAGATTTCTTATATATGCGTGCAGACGCAGATCAAGTTTGTTTTAAATTTTTGCTGCTCCCCTTTTTGGAGGAGCTATTTGAAAAATACCGTATTTCTCCTAAATTTATAAAGTTATGTAAGCCATATTCAATATCTGTATGTATTTTATCAAAATACACAGATTGTCTAAATTTCATTGCGATCGTGCCATAAATAGCGGAGATATAGGCTTTTTACTTTATACACATTACGTGTACCAGAGGCAGCACAGGCAGAGGGCTCCAAATAAATCAAAACGTTCATTAAACATTCTAGTTAGCTCTTTTTGGCTAAGCTGAAGTCTTTTTAAAATTTTAGTTGTCACGGGTTCGAATCCCGTCGGCGACGAGTGAAAACTTTTTTATTTTTAGCAAATTTTTTTTTTCACTAAATTAAAATAATTACAGTATTTAATACTAAGAAATAAAAAAATGCAAGCAAAGAACTATATTTAATGTTTTGAAAATGAAAAAATTCCTTATGCCTGCGGTTGATTCGAACCCAGGCCAATTGGTTACAAAAATGTATGTGTAGCTTTACCCACTGAGCTATCGACTTTGCTCTTGAATGTGAAGACATTTGCATTATATGTCAATTTGTCTCAGTTTTTTATTCCTATTCTCTTTCTTTTATATAATTTTGGGACGCGCCTTGTAATGGTACATGGTATTCTACTGTCGGGACACTCGACTGTATGTCCATCTTGTTTTTTTTACTTTCATGACATTTAATTTAAATAGGTTCGTTTTATAAGTGTGTGTGGGTGGAGGAAGTGGAAGTGGAACGGCAAGAAGGTTTTTTTAGCGATTCAAAATTGTCTGCTGCTATAACTGGATTGGATGAGGATGTTTTAAATAGGTGTGCAGTATTATTACAATGCATGGAATCTGGGTATAAAATAAATGCAGAAAAATTTGCAAGTTAAGCGGCGTTTATTTGTTGTAAGCAGAATCTATATATTGTGATGCGGGCCGCGCAATGAAGTAAATGTAAACTGAAGAAGAAAGAAAGAAGAAATAGACAGAATATAATGTAAAAAAAATGTAAGCTGAAGAAAAGAAGAAATACATATGAGATAAGATAAGATAAGAAAAAAAAAGAAAGAAATGTAAGCCGAAGAAGAAAGAAGGAAGCCTATATAATGCGGGTCGCTGGCCCTAGGAAGGCACTTAGCAGCCGACAGCGATCGGGAGCGGTAAGTCTCTAGTAGCACACTTCCAGTAGTCAGCAGCCAAAGTCATTTTTTAGGCGACCCGAATCTTTCGATTTGGGTTGCAATACATAGTCGACAGACTTTCGAGTCGCGGCAACTAATTCGGCTTGCCGAATTCTCTCTGACGACTTTAGAGTCCCCACGCCCTCTCTCTCTGACGACTTTAGAGTCCACCCGCCCTCTCTCTCGTAACCGATGACTTTCGAGTCCACCGCGTCTCTCTCTGAAGACTTTCGAGTCCAAGCCATCCTCTCTCTCGTAACCGAGGACTTTCGAGTCCACCGCGTCTCTCTGAAGACTTTCGAGTCTTATTATCCTCTCTCTGCAGACTTTCGAGTCCAACCGCTGTACCCTCGGGAGACTTCCGAGTCCACATATCTACGGGCAAGACTTCCGAGTCCTCCCCATCTATTTCACTTTTCTTCTCTCCCTCTCTCCACAGGTTTCCGGGTCCCTCGGCTTCCCCCCCGGAGTGGCCCACTCGACGGCTTGCAGATCCAGGACCACCGGCGGTGCGGTTCCGTCGAGACGCGAGAAGCCCGACGATCTACGAAGCCGCAGTCCCGAACTCCGTCTATCAACTCTGTAGAGAAACGTTGAATAAACCTAAACACTCTTTAATTTAACCGAATTCTCTTCACTGTTCTCACTGGGAGCCGGGCAACTTCTCTTACAGCTACCACTCGGACTAACTATTGTAAGCGGATACTAGCCGTCCCTGAGCTATCTGGGGAATTTAGACGGCAGACCGTCACAAGATATAAAAATGAAAACAAAAAATGTATGGAAACATTTTATACATTTGTTTCAGTTATTTGTAATTGCCAGAAGAACATTTTGGGAAAACCTTCTGGAAAAGTCGCTAGCGGCTCAAGAGTTGTACATAGTTGTATGTAAAACTGTTACTGTACAAAAGTAGGCGATGTGGTGTTATTTATAATATAGTGAACATATATTTTTAATTTAAATTTCACAAAGAAAGACTGCGCATAAGTCTTGGAGTCCATCTCAAACAAATAAGGAATTTTGTCACTTCGGAGTGACGGTTATACGTATTATTTATATATTCTATACCTGCAGTCAGCAAAATAATGCCTGCTGTTAGACGATCAAGACTTGGACTGCATTCGCGCAATGCAATAAATAGTCAGAATTTCCGTAATACTCGGACGGAGGGAATTGGGCGTACTCGCTGCGTCGGCCGATCCTGCGCCGTGGCCTGGCCATCTCCAGGAGTGTGTGCTCCATATCTTACCAGGTTAGTCCCTGGCACCAGCTGGGGCTGATTGCCGGGGACGACGTGGCCGTCGTGCTGAGGCAGCGTGTCGGTGGCGGGGGATCGCCTGACTCCTCTTGAGGGAAGCTGACGAGTGCGAGGGGTGGCGGATCGCTCCATCAATCCTGGCATTTCAAAATGTCTTGCTGTCGTTCGCGGTTTCGAGCGGAAATGAGGTTCACGTTTAAGAGTTACCCAACCGTGAGGGTTGAGATAGGCCATGATCGAGTGGTGGTGGAATCGAATGGGTAATCGATCGCAGGCTTTCCGATGTGGCAACCTTGTGCGACACTCGATTTTGTCATCGAGAGCGCTGAGCTTTCGATAAACCTTGCCTGCCTTGCTCGGCAGTGGCACGTTCTGCGTTGTCCCTCGCAATTTTGAATATATTGTGCATTTGCTGACTGCGCTCTTCAGGCGGGAGCTGTGCTGTTCCCCGGCCTGGCGTTACTTCGTCATACAAGTTGTTCGGCAGCCGTGGCTCTCGGTCCTGCACCAAGAAGGCGGAGTTGAACCCTGTGGTGTCACTGGTCCCATGTGTGCTGCGGTTCCTCTCCCAGATATTGAGCAATCATCGTCTTGACTGTTCTGTTTGCCCTCTGAGTCCCGTTGTCACAAACTAGAGTTTTCAAGATTCCGAAGATTATGCGCTCCCAAAAAGCCCGTTCGAGGTATGGTACTGCGGCTCGTCGCAAGGGTATCAGCTCGAAACATTTGCTAATCGCGTCCAAGAACACGAGCAGTACCGTGATTCCTTGTTTGCACTATTGCAAGGCACTCTTTTTCCGTCACGAAAGAGTTGCGTTCAGCGGTGTTCAGCCGGCGGCTGGCGTATGCGATAACTCACTCTTCCTTTTCTATGGTTTGGGTAAGAACCGCCCAGTTCCATAGTCACTGGCGTCGGTTTGAAGGGTAAACTTCTCGGCAAAGTCGGGACAAGCGAGGATCGGGGCTTTTGTGAGTAGCTCCTTCAGGCCTTGATATGCCTGCTCCTGCTTTTTGGTCTACTCCACTTTTCTGTCCTTCTTGAAATTGGGTACCATGACGCAATGCCCAGGCATCGGCGAAGCTCTTTTAGGTTCGTCGGTGCTGTCAGCTCCCGTATGGCGGAAATCTTCTCGAGGTCGGTATGAATACCGGCTTCACTGATCACATGTCCGAGATATGTGATGCTCCTTTGGAAAAATTTGCATTTTTCCTTATTCAAGCGGAGATTGGCCTCCCTCAGTCGTCACGAAGCAGCTTGCCAATTTTCTTGTCTATGACGGCTCTGATGGCGGGATTCCGCGGATGATAGCGCTGATTGATCGGCTTATCATTCCACGTGACAATGCTGTGATATGCCGGTCAGCGAACCGTGAGAGTTCCTGATCGAGGAACGTACTAATTCAGGGCTCTGGATAGTTTTCTTCGTGGCGGCGGAAGTGTGTCTCCTCGTCTGTGTCGTAGTCGGCCTTTGCTATCCCGCAGGCGGGATCTGTGGATTCCGGGTCCTGGAATCGGACTCGTTTCCTCGGTGGGCGGAATGGATTCCGTTCTATTGCCGACGGCTCAGCGTCTCCGGCAATGCTCCAGCTCAGCTTGGGGCTGCCGTTGCGTCGTTGGAGGTGTCTCCGCGTATGGGACGCGGTGGATGCGCCTGCAAAGCGGCTTGCTGCGCCCTCGTGAGGCGGTCGACAAGCGCATCTGTGAGACTGCTGGTGGGCGCGCTAGTTAGGTTTCTGCCAATAGGAGCTTCCCATTTCAAGTGTTCTGTTCTCGTGGTCTCTGTGCTATCATAGATGATATCATTGATTGCGATCGTGGAATTGTTATGCGTTATGATAAACGAGCCTTGTAAGGTGGTATTGATTCCGCAAGTAGTTTCATGGGAATGTTTTTCGCGTTGAATATAAAAATGTATCCTTCCTCTGGTTCATCGGTCTCATGTACATTACATGCTTCTGGAATTTCTTTGTTCAGTAAGCTGTTTAAGCATTTTTTTGAAACAGAGGATGTGTGGACACCTCTTGGTTTCCTACAGAATTGCGTCTATCGTCGGACATTTCGATTTAAATTCTTTAGTGGACTCCTGGTTGTGAGCTACAAAGTTTGGTGTTTTGATAAAATGGTTTTTTTTATTTGGTAGGGGTACGACTTTGTAGTATTGGTACTTTTCTTTCTCAAAGATTGGTATTTGAAGATTAAATACAATATGTTTTTTCTGTACACTAGTCTGTAGCTGGACAATTGAGAACATTCCTTCTATTAGGTTAAGGTGTATTTGTTGTTCTGAGAATATGTCTTTATTCTTATTTAATTCGTATTGGTATAAAATGAATCTATGAATAAAGTTGTCCCTTGCGAACACTAGGTTTTCTGCAATGTTTTCGATTAAATTGTTCAAGGTTTTTATATTAAAGGATATTCTGTTAAGATATTGTAACGTTCCCAATTCCCATCATATATTTCTTTATAAATCGAGTTTTGGACATTGTTAAAGAATTTTTTTATTTTTTGTTGTTCCTTGTTAATGTAATCTGTTATGTTGATCAACTTTATTAACATTTCGTGATTTAGATCGTTTTGAACCTTAACTTCTGTATTGAATTGGTTGATTGCAAAGTAATGTACAAATTCTAGGTCTATCACAATGGCCATTTTCCTTTAGTTCCTTTTAGTTGTTGTGTCATTGGTTTTGTTAGTTTAACAAAGTCTCTAAAAATGTTGTAGTACCCTAATAGTCCTAAAAATGATTTTATTTCTTTGGAGATTTTGGGACAGGTGAAGTTTTTAATTATTTCTATTTTGTTGGGATTTAGTTTCTCTTCGTTTTGAGTGACAAGAGAATCTAATTCTTTATGAGGCAAGTTGCATTTAAATGCTTGCATTTTAAGGTTAGCCTTTTATAGATTTTGAAATTTTGTATAGCCTTTCCTTTGATTTTGTTCCTTATTGCTCTCATAAGGAGTACTCCATAGGGTGTTTCCTAAACGCCATCTATAAATTGTTCCAAGGTAGCCTGTGGTCCTTCATAATCGGTTAATTGGTCAATAAAGGCAAGAATATCGGTTGGTTTAAGGGTGGTCGAAATAGTAGTATGGTTGCTAATGGTTGGGTCCAATGATGCGAGACTGGAAGGTAATGGGGCTCTGGATGAAGATGGAGGTGTTTCTATGATATTCGCGGTGGTTGTGATAGGCGCTACTTCGTCGGTAGATACTACTGTTACTTCTGAGTCTCAATATAGTCCTAACGTAATGTTCTTTTGCGGCATTTATCTTTGTATTTTTGATGTATGCTTCTGTAGTAGATATCTTGAAATTCTTCTATTTATATATTTATACCCTTGCAAGGTATTATAATTTCAGTCAAATGTTTGCAACGCAGTGAAGGAGACGTCTCCGACCCTATAAAGTATATATATTCTTGATCAGGATCAACAGCCGAGTCGATCTAGCCATGTCCGGCTGTCCGTCCGTTCGTCCGTCTGTCCGTCCGTCTGTCCGTCCTTCTGTCCGTCTGTCCGATTATACGCAAACTAGTCCCTCAGTTTCAAAGCTATCTGAATGAAACTTTGTAGTTAGTCATCTATAAAATCTCACTCAACAAACGAGAGGGGCGAGTCTCTTTTCGATAGTATTATATGTCCTGACGTCACTATTTGTAGAAAAGGAGACAGACCAACCTTCATTTTTTCATGCACGGAAGAATTTCAAGGATGGGAAGAGGTATTAGATATAACTCTCCAAATGGGGAATAGCGAATACAAGGTAGGAAACTGGAGGGTCTCGACAACGCACACTTTTTTAGACCACAAGTACATATTCTTTGAAAACGCAACCCCCGTAACACAGACTGGAACAAATTTGAAAAAATTGTACATACGAAGACAACAAACAGGAGGATCAAGATCCAACCCAGACAAAATCGAAAAGTAAGTTGAGGATCTCACAAACATCCTTAACAATGCGAACAAGGAGTCATGTAGACTTTCGTACTCTAAGAAAAAGTATCCACAGTGGTGGAGTAGAGAGCTGAGCGAGCTCAGACGCAAGGTCAAGAAGACCTTTAATATCAGTTACGGAACCAAATACTGGGGACCGTACAAGGAAATATACAGAGAATACAAAAAAGCGATACACGCAGCCACAAAAGAATCTTGGAGCAACTACTGCGAATCGCTAGAAGGAATAAAAGACACGGCTAGTTTGAGCAAAATACTAGCAACAGGGCAAGCAAGCCCTTCACTGATAAACAAACCTAACGGCACAGGAACGACGTCAGCTGAGGAATCACTAGATATCCTGCTGGACACGCACTTCCCGGGAAATCTTAGAACGAAACCCACAACAACGGATACCCTAAGGGCATTCTAACAGCCACAAGTCGAGGAGATCGCCACTAGGGAACGAATCCACTGGGCGATAGAATCATTCGACAAATACAAGAGTCCAGGTACGGAAGGTATCATACCATAGGAACAATCAGGGAAATAAAAGAAAAAATCATAACTTCGCTGTTTCTCAACATATTTTCATCAAATTTGATATTTCGCCACTTTTTATTATTCCTGGCGAGGCTGGCTAAGAAGGCAACACTTTTGGCGTTCAATAAGGAAAATCAGTGAAAAAACCATCACTTTTCTGTTTTTCAACATATGTTTATTAAATTGGGAATTTGACCACTGTCGGGAGCAGCCGCAGGAATCAATTTAAAATCATTTAGAAACCATTTATTGTTTTCCATTTGGTCAGCATCACTGACAACAACAATGTAAACAAAAGCTTCCCAATTATCTATTCTGCATAAGATAAGCCGAGATAAGCGACTGCGATCGCTGTTCTCTCGGACCTGCGCACTCTCATCATTACTTTTCGCTTTTGATCGCTGGTACGAAGCAGTTCGTTCGCTCTCGTTACCGCAATAAACGCATTTAAAATCGAACCACATTCTCGGCATTTCTTTTAACACCGTTCCGACACCGCATAATTCTCTCTCGTTTAACATTCGCAAAAAAGGTGGCATAAATTAATGCCTCCTCTAAACATTTGGTAACCCCGACGTGATCGTCAACGTGTGTTAAGGTTAAGCAATTATTAAATATCGTTTTAATAATTCTACGCGCCCCTTGCACGTATCGCTACAGGGCCACACACACAAACCCTTTTCGCATAGCTTCGCACGGTATTCGCATATATCTACATACCTACATACATACATTGTACAGTTTGAATCGGCTGCTGTACAGTCTGAACCTTTTGCATAACGGAAAGTGTTACACAACTTCGCTCGCCAGGCAGAGGTCGTCGCCTTTCTTTTCGCTGGCCAAGTGCAGGTTCATCGCAAATTTCGTCCGGTGACTTTCGTATACCCTACAAGCTGCAAATAAAAATTCAAAATGCCAGCCAAATATACGAAAAAGCCTGAGCTCGCGCCTCACGCACCAAACGGCGAGGAGTTTTATCTGGCAAAGTCATATTCTATGGTACACCAGCTGGCGGCCCTAAATTTATTTCTGACAGAGGAGCAGTTGGCCAAATTCGACGAAAGTGAGTTGCAGGTGCGGTGGATTTAATCGAGCGCATGTACTCTGACTTCGATAGCTCTCGACTTAACCTCGAACAGCTTGTGATTGAGGAGCTGAAGTCAGATGCGCGTTTAACCTTTACCACGGCATATTGTGAGACCAAAGGAAGAATCTGCCGCCATCTCAATAGTAAGAAGATAAAGTCGTTGGCAATTTCAACTGAGTTGCATGGCATCCTCGGTGGTCAAACAGCCGCCTTCAAGTGCAATTCGCGGCCCACCAGGCTACCGGAATTTCAGCTTCCGCGATTTGGCGGAGCATACATCGATTGACCGGATTTCTACGCCATGTTCAACACGGTAGTGGGAAAGAACAAAGATCTAACAAAGGTGGAAAAATTTCAGCATCTTCGTGCATGTTTGGACGGCATAGCACTGGACGCAATTCGCTCGCTGGAGCCCACGGAGAATAATTACGACAGGGCTTTAGAATTGTTAACGTCGAGCTTTGATAATAAATTATTGCACTTTTAGGCACATGTTCGGTCTTTATTTAAGCTACCAGGTGTGGAGAAGGGATCCGCAAGTAGTCTGCGGCAGTTGAGCGACAAGCAAATTTTCATTTGCGCGCCCTGGCTACTATGGCCTCTACGCAGGAAATCTATGGCGGCCTCTTAATTCATCTCCTCGCTTCAAAACTGGACATTCAGACCCAGGAAAGGTGGGAAGAAGGGTTGCCTTCCAAGGAGCTGCCAAGTTGGGATAATTTCTCATCGTTCTTGGACCTTAGATGCCGCATGATGGAAAATTTGGAATACGCTATGGTAAACCAAGCACCTAGCAAACAGGTTGGAAAAGTGGCTAGCAAATTTTGTCGTAGCACCCTCATTGCTTTATCATCAGCTATGCCATCATGAACCCTGTGCGAGTCTAGGGAACATTATTAGACAAAATGCCCACAATTCTTAGGATTGCACCCCAATCAGCGGTATAGAGAGTCAAAAAGGCTACATCTTTGTCTCAACTGCCTACGAAAAGGACACAGCATACAGAAATGCAAGTCTGGCAACTGTAGACACAGCCACCAGAGGCATCATAGTCTTCTTCATTTGGAACCAAATCCCGTTGCAACCCTGGCCCAGTCTGCTCCAGAAATACTTCCGCAAGGATCATCTCACGTCACTGTAGCATTGTCCAAAGCACCGCCTTTGACTTCATCGCCGACTAGATACGAATACGTCTTGCTTGCTACCGCTATAGTCTACGTAAAAAATCGCTCTGGAGTGTTCGTGCCATGCAGGGCCCTGCTCGATTTGGCTTCTCAAATCAATTTCGTCACCTCTCGTTTCGCCAATCAGCTTCAGCTCAAGATCCATCGTTCATTCATCTCCATATCAGGAATCGGTGAATCCTCGCTCGCTTCGGATAAATCGATTCATATTTTCGCTCAGTCGAGTAACGCAAAGTATAGCACTTTGCTCTCTGCTGCTGTCACCCAATCAATCACCGATTACCACCCGCATTTCGATCTTAACGCGTCTGAATGGAAAATACCGGAAAATCTCGAGCTCGCCGACCCGCTCTTCTACAAAAGTTAACGCATCAACTTGCTTCTTGGAGCAAGCATATTCTTCGAGCTACTTTGTATTGGACAAATTCGATTAGGCGGCAATTTACCCACTTTGCAGAAAACCAGGCTTGGCTGGATCGTCTCAGGGGGTCTATCGGTAGGATCTTCCGTTCGCTCATCTTTAGTTTCCTTATCTCAAGAGCCCAGCAATCATTCGGAGTCGGAGTCGATCTCTGAAATACTAAAGAGATTTTGGGAAATCGACAATAGCGCAGATTCTACAAAAACCATTTCGAAGGAAGAAGCTCTATGCGAACAGCTATTTCAGCAGGAATACACTCGGCTTAAATCTTGCCAATATTCGGTACTACTTCCTGCCAAAACTAGTTTCGATGCTTTAGGAGATTCATTTGATCGTGCACTTCTTCGTTTTAAATCATTCGACCCAAATTAGCTAGAAATTAAGAGCTGAAGTCGCAGTATAAAGCTTTTATAAAGGAGTACCTGAGCCTTGGTCACATGTCTTTAACAACTAAAAATGCTGCAGCTCATCAGTTCTACCTACCCCACCACTACGTCCAAAAATTGGAAAGTACAACGAAAAAACTGCGATTTGTTTTCGACGGCTCGGCAAAGTCCACTTCGGGATATTCGTTGAACGATTTGTTGTACGCTGGTCCTTCCATTCAACCAAAAATCTTCACTACCCTGCTTCGTTTTCGATTTTTCAAGGTTGCTTTGTAAGAAGATATTTGCAAAATGTATCGCTGCGTTCGGGTTACGCATCCCCATCAGTTCCTGCAATGTATTTTATGGCGCGATCGGCCAAAAGACGAGGTTCAAGTCTACTCGCTTGACACCGTAACCTATGGCACGAAGCCAGCTGCCTTTTTGGCAATTCGTGCAATGCAGCAGCTATCGTACGATAAAGAAGCAGAATTTCCAGTTGCAGCTAAAAGCATACGCACGAACTTCTACGTGGATGATCTAATCGCAGGAGGAGACACCATTGAGGAGGTCGTTGAAATTCGTCAAAAAATCAAGGCGCTCCTGGTGTTCCAACGAACCTGCGGCGCTAGAAGGTGTGGATGTCTCGGATCGGGAGAAAACTTTAAAGTTCCACGGCGGAACCGACGTTAGAAAGGCTTTAGGTTTATCTTTGGACACGCTATCGGATAGCTTGCTTTTCAGCTTCTCAAACGAATGGACAGAAAAACCCGCAACCAAGCGCAGCATCCTGTCGGCTATCGCTAGGTTTTACGATCCCCTTGGACTAATAACCCCAATCATAACCAAGCTTAAAATTTTCATGCAGGTCTTATGGAAGGATAAACTCGACTGGGATGAATCCCTGCCTTTACATTCCGCTTGGTTGGATCGCATGTCGCAGATCGCCACAGTTGCGTGCTTGAAGTTTCCACGCTTTGTTCTACAGCATAACTCAGCGATGCAAGCATGGCAGCTTACGGAGCTTGCATTTATGTTCGATCAGAGAACCAAGGTATCGTTTCGTCGAACCTACTTTGCTCAAAGTCAAGAGTCGCACGATTCCAAAGCTAGAGTTATCTGCTGCTCTTTTACTGTCCGAGCTTGCCTCTCAAGTGGCACAAATTGCACCTCGATCTTGCACCTTTCATTGTTGGTCAGATTTGACAATAGTTTTGGCTTAGATCCGACAACCTCCATCAGATTTCAACATTTTCGTTTCGCAGATACAGGAGAGAACTAAGGGAATGACTTGGAGGCATGTACCGTCACTGCAGAATCCGGCGGATTTCTTATCTCGTGGATGTACCCCTATTAAGCTGGTGGGACTAAAACTTTGGAGTGAAGGACCGCAGTTCTTACTCACTGATTCTTCTACATGGCCCGATGACTCGCCCGCTGTCAAGGAACTTCCTGAGCGTCGACGCAGCGCATTGGTGCTGTCGCAGGAAATAGACATCTCACACAGTTGCAAGTTTGGAAACTCGTTTGGGAGAATGCAGAGAGTCTTTGGATATATACATATATCGGTTCCTTCAAAGGGTCAGCAAGGATCGAGTACGGCATAAAGGAGAGCTTACAGTCGAGGAAATTAAAGGTGTGACTCATCTACTCAATAAAGGGATTCAGCGCGTGCATTTTGCCTTGAAGATGAAGCTGTCGGCGAAGAGTAAACTTTTGTCCTTAAACCCATTTGTAGATGCAGGAGGTCTAATGCGCGTCGGCGGACGCCTTCAAAATTCGCAGCTGGATTTCGATGCCAAGCACCCCATTATGCTTCCCAAGTCTCATCATTTAACCTCAGCTATCATTGATCATTTTCATCGCAAGTTCATGCAGGATCACAGAGCTTGTTAGCCGCTTTACGACAGAAATTCTGGCCCATTGAAGGGCGAAAAACGGTTTCTGCTGTCATCAACAAGTGCATTCAATGTTTCAAATTAAAGCTCAAGCTAGTCGAACACATTATGGCGCCGCTCCTGGAGGACCGAGTGCAGCCGAATCGCCCATTCGTCATCTCTGGAGTGTGTACCAAAGGTACACAGGTATTATAGTTTTGTGCGAGTGCAATTTTCTGTAACAGGCAGAAGGAGGCGTGGCAGACCCCCAAATGTTATTTAAATATTGGTCAGGACCACTAAAGAAGTCGATATATGAACGCCTAGATCTCAGAGACTATAAGAGCTAGAGACACCAAACTTGGGATTTAGACTTCCTATATCTGCACGCAGATCAAGTTTGTTTTCAATTTTTGCTGCTCCCCTTCTTTTTGGTGGAGCTATTTGAAAAAAATCGTATTTCTCCTAAATTAATAAAGTTATGTAAACCATATTAAAAAGCATAATGTATATTATCAAAATACACAGATTGTCTAAATTTCATTGCGATCGTGCCATAAATAGACTTTTTACTTTATACACATTACGTGTACAAGAGGCAACCCAGACAGAGGGCTCCAAATAAATCAAAACGTTCATTATACATTTTAGATTTGTTCACATTATTATGAAAATAAGATTACCCTTTTTAGATTGGTTGGTCGTGCAGCTGGCTATGATGAAGTGTTTTAGAAATGTTAGGTGTCACGGGTACGAATCCCGTCGACGACAAGTGAAAGTTTTTTTATTTTTAACAATTTTTTTTTGACAGTAAATCAAAATAATTGCAGTATTTAATACTAAGAAATAAAAAAATGAAAGCAAAGAACTATACCTAATTTTTTAAAATTAAAAACATTTCTTATGCCTGCGGTTGATTCGAACCCAGGCCAATTGCTTACAAAAAATTATGTGCAGCTTTACCCACTGAGCTATCGACTTTGCTCTTAAATGGGAAGACATTTGCATTATATGTACGCGCCCTGTAATGGTACAGGGTATTCTACTGTCAGAACACCTGACTGTATGTATGAAGGTCCCATTATGTGCGAGAATGTTTAGGGGTGGGTTTTGTTAGCGACTACGAAATTGCAGATTTCAATTGCCCACGCTGGGCGGGAAAAAATGCTACCGGCCCGGTTTCCCAGCGGCCGGACCCTCCATTAGAGACTGGGGAAACGAGGCTCTGGCTGTCCCAGCAGCCTGCTCCCACGCCCGCAACCCCAACTTAAAACCACGGTCTAGTTCACCCAACGGCCGCGGCCTAGCGGCTTACGTACAGAGGGTCGTGGTTGACTAGGAAGATTAGGGGATCATTTAAAATGCTTAGCTTATTTTTTATTTTATGTATGTCACTGGTTTTCTTGTAAAATTTGCGTATTACTATTTCCCCTGCCTTCTTTGTAATTGCCTAGCACACACACACACCCTGAACAAAAGAGATGGTCGTCGAGTGCGGTCGCATCGCGGCGGTGCTCCCGTGAACAGTGCGTGCCACACGGGTTGTTGCAAGGCCCCGCACGTCTTACGGCGCAGGCCAGCAGAGGGAACCAGCCGGGTGAACTCATCTGAAACAGCAAGCCCTGGATTTTCTCGGCGGAGCCGCTGCATCCGTTTCTGCATCCCCAGGGAACCGGGTCGGTGGTGAGAGTGGTGGGAGCATTTCCTTCCTACTTTCCCCAGCGGTGTTGTTGTGCCACAGCGAGAAATTTTCTCTCGAGAACAAATGTGGCTGCCCCTGCAGTATCTGCCAGTCACGTCAGCTGACCGCAAGATTAGCTGTGACCCAGTGCTGGACAGGGCTGGTATTCCCCCGATATGGCCACCCTACCGCCAATAGGGGGCGCGCCATAGAGTTTAACCGGAAACGCTGGCGCCCCGGCTTTAGGAGGAAGTGCTAAGACACGCACATGCGGTCATTCGTATGCAGGGGATAACATACTGTTTCGGGCTGCTGCTTCTTATCCCATGACCACGAGATGGTGGAGGCGGAGGGATCGGGTGGAAATCCGATTCTAAGGCTGGCACTAGGGCAAAGTAGGTGGTAAAGGCCGTGGAGCTGGCCAACAACCAACCCCACCGCCCTGCGGTACACCTCCAAAACGGGGCTCTGGTGACCGAGTAGGAGCGGTATAACTCCCTCCTGCCTAGTCATGGGGAAACTCTGGCCCACCGAGGGACCCCAAACTAAAGTGCACACGCCCCCTCCCAATACCTCCTCGTAGCGGCTGTCCCACATTGGGGCGGCTACGTGATCTGCTTCTGCGCCACAATGGCCGGCAGAAGAGCTAAGCCTGGAAGCGGGCTCCAGCTGCACCCATACCAAATCTAGGTAGCGTCTGACCCACAGTGGGCGGCTGCCTGGTCTGCGTCTGAGCCATAGTGGCCGGCAGCTTAAATCTCACCTGGCAGAAGGTATAAAATGCAGCCCCTGCATTAGGCAAAAATGCACAAAAAAAAAACGGAATGTCTTTAAATAACGAGAATACACCAGGTGGCAACCACAGATGTGGAAATCTACCCGCGGGAGATCCCGCGGCTAGGGCACGGGGTCTGGAGGCACTAAAAAACATTCCAAAGCGCACTGACGTGGCGGTGGCTGACTTGGCCGCCACTGAAGTTATTACGCCAAGCCATGAAAAAGAGGGAAACGATGGCCCGTTGGCCTTCAGGACAAGCAGCAGGACCATGAGATCCCAGATCCGCCCTGCCAACAAAGCTGCAGAGCTGATTGGGCAAGAAAACCCGGACTCCCTAACCCCGAAAAGGACGAGGGATGTGGTCAGCTCGGCGGGCTCCCAACGAAACACCCCTCCGGTAAGCAGAAACAGAACCGCCGTACTTGTACGGAAAGGTCTCCACGCTAACCTTATGTCTCATTACAGCACGGATGATCTGACTGTGGTAATGCTTGAAAGCAAGAAGAAGCGCCTACTGGTAGCTTCCTGCTACATGGCTCACGACAGGACAGCCCCACCGGAAGAACTCAGGAGCCTGGTGGAAACCAGCCCGAAGGACCAACAAATACTGGTCGGTGCAGATGCCAACGCACACCACTGCGTGTGGGGGAGCCCCGACATTAACGAAAGTGGTGAGTCACTTTTAGACATTATACTTTGTTCCAATCTTTTCGTAGCAAACGTAGGGGAAGTACATACCTTCGTAGGTCCCACCTCCTCTAACGTGCTAGACTTAACACTAGTAGCAGGGCAGGGTACCATGGTATCAGAATGGAAAGTCCTTGAGAGACCATCCTTCTCAGACCACAAGTACATCCAGTTCCAATACGACTTCGAACACCCTCAAAAACCACCCGTCTTCAGAAACCCCCGGAACACCCACTGGGGAAAGTTAAAAAAGACTATCACGGCGAGACTCGCGACTGGTCCGGGCACAGTTACATCCGTGGAGGAAATAGAAAGGTCCCTAGAGACGCTCTCCAAGGAATTACTAGATATGTACTACGCATCATGCCCAATATCAAGAAATAGGAAGAGAACCAAGCCACCATGGTGGAACAAGGAGCTCTCCCTCCAACGCAACAGCCTCAGAGAGTTCTTCAAAATCGCCAAACAAGCGAAAGATGACACAATCAACGACGAATATGAAATCCTACTAAGGGACTACAAGAAGGAGATACGAAGGGCGCAAAGGAGCTCTTGGAGGAACTTCTCCTCCAACATAGAGACGGCCCCAGAAACGGCGAGACTCCGGAAGTTGCTATCGAAGCAACCTACCATACAGAGTCAGCTCAAAAGCGAAGATGGAAAGTGGACCGAGGGCAGTGAAGATGCCCTAACAGCACTAATGGAAGCGCACTTCCTAGGATGCACAGAAGTAACCGATGCCAACGAGCATCAGGTACTAGCAATGTATGAAGAGCATCTTCCGACAAATCAAATAACCTCCAGAAGAATCCACCGGGATATAGACTCCTTCGCGGGGATAAAGGCTCGAGTCCGAAAGGACTCGATGGAATATTTCCAGCCATGCTACAGGTGACTAAAGAACAGATCACCCCATGGCTTTACGCAATATATAGAGCTTGGAGGACCTCTCGGATTGTCTTTCTGCCCAAGGCAGGAAAGAGTAGTCACGTGAGCCCCAAGGATTACAGACCGATAAGCCTTACCTCTTTCCTACTGAAAACACTAGAAAAGCTGCTGGAACTATACATCAGGAACGATGTGGGAGGACTACTGTCAACCCATCTGCATGCCTACACAAAAGGGAAATCGGTAGAGACGGCACTACATTCGTTAGTAACCATCATCGACACGACAAAGAATACGCCCTCGGAGTGTTTGTGGACATATCCGGGGCCTTCAACAACGTCAGTACAGACGCAATAATGAGCCGCCTAGAGGCGACTGGAACGCACACCGCCATCAACTTCTGGGTACGTAACCTGTTAAGTTGCAGGCGGGTACAATCCGATTGGGGCACTGCCACCATGGTGAAGGGAGCACACAGGGGCACACCACAAGGTGGAGTCCTCTCGCCCCTCCTATGGAAACTGGTAGTCGACGACCTGATCAAGAGATTCGAGAGGACAGCCCCAAAGATAACAGCCTATGCGGACGACATAAGCATAATTATCACGATATATGCCCATCGATCCTCAGCTCGATCATGGAATCAACGCTCAGGGAGATATGTGAGTGTGCGGACAAGGTAGCACTCAGTATCAACGCGGATAAGACGGACCTCATTCTCTTCACCAAGAGATACAAGGTACCGCTATGGATCCCCCCGAAAATCAATGCAACCAGGCTGACCCCGAAAACACAAGTCAAGTACCTAGGCACTGTCCTAGACAGCAAGCTGACATGGAAACCCAATGTATTAGAGAGGGTGAAAAAGGCCACCATAGCGCTTTATGCATCCAAGAAGATGCTTACCAGCACATTGGCTCTCTTACCTACTCTGATGCACTGGGTCTACATATCGGTGGTGCGTCCGACACTGCTGTACGGAGTCTTAGTGTGGTGGCAAGCCACGGAAAAGAAAACATACAACACGCTTATGGAGAGAACCCAGAGGCAGGACCTGCTCTACATATCAGGGGCGCTGAGGTCAACCCCTACTAAAGCGCTCGAAGTCATACTCGGAATCGATCCCCTAGATATTCACGCTCAACTGACTGCAGGAAAGGCCACACAACGCCTAGTGCAGCAGGAAAAATGTCGCCACAAGGATTCTGGCACAGTTCATCGGACTACATGATACCCAGAACCTGCCCAGATGTCAAAACAACAACACTCATTGGACCGGAAGAATGGAAAACGGCTCAGGACCACACTCGATACCTCAATATAAGCACTGACGGCTCCAAGATGGAAGGAGGAGTAGGAGCGATCATATAGATATAGATACAGATACGGTACAGACCCTGAGATAGGGCTGTCGTAGCCAATGCAGTATATTCCAGGCGGAAATCTTCGCCATTAGGAAGGCGGCAGAGCTTGCGCAGAGAATAGACCACCCACGTGAGGCGGTAAACATGTTCGTAGATAGTCAAGCCGCGATCAAATCCATGCAATCCGGAAAACGTCTACGTCTCCCTAAGAATGCTCCAAAGCGAGCTAAAGAGTCAGACAGACGCACGCGCAAGAAGCAGATAGAGAATGAACTCCGGAACCTCCAAAATATCGAAAATCATGTGCAAAGAGCGCACCGAAAAACTCATCCGCTACGTGCTGCATCTACAAAGGAGGGACTAGCTTGTCTTTTAATTTTTTTTCTTCCAATTTATTTTCCTATTTCTTTTCACATTTCCTTGTCTTGATCTCTTTATTCCCTCCTAACCTTTCCCTTTCGTAGTAAGGTTAATTTCCTGTTCGCGGGGCCGTTGCTTGATGCCCCTCTCCCTCACTTCTAGCGGCTCATCCATTCCGCTTTTCCGGGGTAAGGGCACAATTTCCTTATCTTTTCTTTAAGATTTTCACTATTCGAGAAGGGGGTCAGGGACGGGGTTATGGTGCATAAAAAAAAACCACTCATCCGCCGTTAGTCGCCGAATTTCTTCGCGCTGATCTCCGCTCGTTCGTCGTCGCTTGTAGGTCCAAATCGAAATCGCTCCAATGCGACAAAGAATACGCCCTCGGAACGTTTGTGGACATATCCGGGGCCTTCAACAACGTCAGTACAGACGCAATAATGAGCCGCCTAGAGGCAACTGGAACGCACACCGCCATCAATTTCTGGGTACGTAACCTGCTAAGTTGTAGGCGGGTATAATCTAATTGAGGCACTGCCACCATGGTGAAAGGAGCACACAGGGGCGCACCACAAGGTTGAGTCCTCTCGCCCCTTCTATGGAACCTGGTAGTCGACGACCTGATCAAGAGATTCGAGAGGACAGCCCCAAAGATAACAGCCTATGCGGACGACATAAGCATAATTATCACGATATATGCCCATCGATCCTCAGCTCGATCATGGAATCAACGCTCAGGGAGATATGTGAGTGTGCGGACAAGGTAGCACTCAGTATCAACGCAGATAAGACGGACCTTATTCTCTTCAGCAAGAGATACAAGATTCCGCTATGGATCCCCCCAAAAAACAATGCAACCAGGCTGACTCCGAAAACACAAGTCAAGTACCTAGGCACTGTCCTAGACAGCAAGCTGACATGGAAACCCAATGTATTAGAGAGGGTGAAAAAGGCCACCATAGCGCTTTATGCATCCAAGAAGATGCTTACCAGCACATTGGCTCTCTTACCTACTCTGATGCACTGGGTCTACATATCGGTGGTGCGTCCGACACTGCTGTACGGAGTCTTAGTGTGGTGGCAAGCCACGGAAAAGAAAACATACAACACGCTTATGGAGAGAAGCCAGAGGCAGGAACTGCTCTGCATATTAGGGGCGCTGAGGTCAACCCCTACTAAAGCGCTCGAAGTTATACTCGGAATAGATCCCCTAGACATTCACGATCAACTGACTGCAGGAAAGGCCGCACAGCGCCTAGTAGCAGCAGGGAACATGACGCCACAAATATTCGGGCACAGTTCATCTGACTACATGATACCCAGAACCTGCCCAGATGTAAAAACAACAACACTCATGGGATCGGAAGACTGGAAAACAGCTAAGGACCACCCTCGATACCTTAACATATACACCGACGGCTCCAAGATGGAAGTAGGAGCGGGCATATACTGTACAGACCCTGAGATAAGGCTGTCGTATAAGCTACCAAGCCAGTGCAGCATATTCCAGGCGGAAGTCTTCGCTATCAGGAAGGCGGTAGAGCTTGTGCAGAGAATAGACCGCCCACATGAGGCGGTAAACTTGTTCGTAGACAGTCAAGCCGCGATCAGATCCATGCAATCGTCGGAGGTCTGCTCCAAAAATTTACTGGCAAGCAGGGAAGCACTAGATACCCTAAACACGACAACGTCAGTGCGCATCTATTGGGTTCCCAGCCACCAGGGCATCGAAGGCAACGAGACCGCAGACATATTAGCAAAGGAAGGCGTCGAATTGACGAGCGACAGAACAGAAAACGTCCCTGTTCCCCTAAGAACGCTCCAAAGCGAGCTAGAGAGGCAGGCAGACGCGCGTGCAAGAAGCAGATGAAGAATGAACTCCGGAACCTGCAAAACATCAAAGATCATGTGCAGAGAGCGCAACGAAAAATTCAGCCGCTACGTGCTGCAACTCCCAAGGAAGGACTGCAGATTACTAGTAGAAATACTCACAGGACACTGGCCGTGGCACATGCAGTCAAGCTGGGCAATACCGACAACGGCAACTCCAGGAAATGTGATGAATTCGAGGAAACCGAAACCTTGGAACACCTCATCTGCAAATGCCCGGCCCTGACAAGGGCGAGAATAAGGTACTTAGGCGCCCCAATATTGACCTCACTAGAAGAGGCCTCAATGAGAGCGCCAGGTGAACTGCTCGCCTTCGCGAAATGCGCCTCGATCCTCAAGGACTTCCAAACAGCGTAAACCACTCCAGGTCCATTCAAGGAAAAAGTCCCCCGGGCAACTAAGGGCCACACTGGCCTATGCGCGGCCCCACGAGGGCCGCCCGGACTAACCTAACCTAACCTAACCTTGTATTTGTGCCTGCATATTACCTAAATTTGCTGGGGCTTGATTCACTTCAGGAGCTTGTATTAAAGAGGGCCTGATTAAATTACTTGGGTTAGACATTGTGTGTGTTTTTGTTGGAAAATATTTTTCTATGTTTTGAGATATGTAAATTTGTGTGTAAGATACGTAATCTTTAAGTAAAATTGTTTTATTTATGTGTGTTTGTTTGATGAACTTCCTAGATTGGTTTCTTTGTAGATTTTGAATTTCGTTTTGTTTTAGTTAATTTACGACTTATTTATTTGGATCAGAGGAAACCGGGCAGCCTATTGGGTGCACTTATGAGTTTTACTTTGATTCGATACCAAGGATATTTCCGCGGACAGGACCCTTCAACGTTGGGCGCCAGTTAAACACTCGAGGTGGTTTTTATTTAATAAAATATATATTTCTTTGAACACTAGGTCCGGTTTTATTGAACAAATAATCAAACTGAATTATGTTTGTGTATTTATGGAGTATTTATACCCCTAACTTAGGCGCTGCCTCTGCCGACGTCGAAGCTTTGCACTTGACTTTGCTACAGCGGGAAATGGGGCAGACGCTGGGGTCAGCACTTTCTGGGAGCTATTGACCGGGAAATTTCCCATGCACTTTGGATGGCTTGTGCAATGCCGGATGCGCGTGTCCAACTTCATTTGTAAATTCATGTGCGAATTCGTTTGGAGTTAACTTACATAAGGCACCCGCTCCGCTGCCGGGGCCTCAGCAGCACAGTGCCGCAGCTCTAGATATAAAAATATATTTTGTGAGACACAAAAATAAATTGATTATCAGAGCGACACTACCGCTGCCCAATTTAACAAATGAAATCTATTTTAAACAAATAAAATGTTCTACTTACTAATGGATTGACAATCCAACACTGCATCCGGAGATTGGTTCGCCAGTACCCACCGCGTCCGCAGCGCTGTCACCACTCACGCTTCTGCTGGTCCGTAGTTGAAGCGCCTGACGCCTGACTCCATAGGCGGCAGACCTTTCGCGCGCCCAATCCAACATGGGAGCCACCCTGCTGGATCGGATGACCAAATGGGGCCTCTCGTTCGACGGAACGACGGATCCTCTAGTATTCGAAGAGCGAACCGATACCTGCCGGACCGACCGGAAGTATCTGGCTCCGGCTTTGGTTGTGCTGCTGACTGTTCGCGCCGAAAGCTGGTACAGGACCAGTGGTCTACGGGATGCCACCTGGATGGAAGTCCGCCATGAATTTATTCATTTTTTCCTGCCGCCGCGCTACTACCAGAGGCTAGAGGATGAAATCCGGACGCAATTTCAAAAGCCCAACGAGCCCTTCAAGGTGGTAGTGGATCTGCGCCTACAGATCCGTCGGGCAGGATTCACACCGAAGCGCGAACTAGAGCGGGTATATGATAACATGCTCCCGGAATACCAGGTATTCACCAGGAAACAGCATTTTCGCACCTTGGCGGATCTGACTCACTTGGTGGTCGACTACAAGGTGATCCGCAGTCGGGGCGGACGAGCCCAGGATCATCGCGACCCGAACCCACGGGTAACTCCCACCTCCGACGCCACAATGAATGCGGACCGCTCGGCCCGCCGACCGCCGACAACACCTTTACCGGGATAGCCACGACAAGTTCCTTCAGAGCAAGCACCGGTTAACATACGGGATAATATTCTACTGTGACTGCGGATGGCGAGGATTACGGAATATCGATTGCTGTCGACGCCAGGTTTCGGTAAACGTCAACGGGCCTCGTGTGACCGGAAATCAACGTAGGAACCCAGCCAGCCCAAGCAACCGGTAGGAGTGACACTCCACCAGCACCAGGGACGCATCCAAACCGCCATTATCATGGAGGGACGAGGATTCGTGGCCACCCTGGATATGGAAGCTACTCATAGCTTTATCAGCGAGGACTTGGCCAAGGAACTGGAGAAGTAGCACAATATGAGAGACATACGGACGAAAGTCAAGCTCGTCGACGCGACCTGCCGGGAGCTAACGAGGGCACTAGCGGCCATTACCCACTGTGGGAATCGCAGTACGCCGACCATCCTTCTGGTGATGAAGGACGTCCTGTACGACGTGCTCCTGGGAATGGGTGTTCTATGCGGAATCGGAGCCACCATCTAGTGTGGGGGACAGACCCTCAGCTTGATGCCGGACGAGCACACCAAGCCGCCGTGGGCACGGACACGGACCATCTCTACCAGGACGAGAGACACCATGGAGGCCACCCGGCGCTCCAACCATCAAGGATCACCCGACACGGTTCCTCAGGAGGGGCCGGCTGCTACACAACGAGGTCATTCAACGAAGCCACGCATCGAGGACAATCCGGCACGGTTACCCAGGAGGGCCGCACAGCTTGTCGGGCTTGTATGGAGGCGCGGCCAAAAATACTTCTAATGGTCATATCGTTATGAAATGTACACCAAAAATCTAATAAAATATTCTAAGTATACTGCTGCGGCAACGTTTCAACGAGCATTGGAGCTTTTTCATCAGGCCAGATATGGAACAGCGTGCGTTCGCATATCTGGGGACATGTGACTTGCCAGAAGGCAATGGTGGAACCCCTGACATTGCTGCTGAAGAAAGGCAAAAAGTGGACACAGCAACAGAATCACGCGTTCCAGGAGTTGAGGACTCTGAGCCAACCGTCTTAGCGTGGCGATATGTTTGTGTTGCAGACGGATGCTAGCGAGTACGGCACGGAAGCCATATTGACGCGCCATATTGAACACGGCCGAATGGAACTACTCGGTGACCAAGAAGGAGTGTCTCGGTATCGGGTGGGCAAGCCGAAAGATGCGCTGTTAGATGAAGGAATAACTTAAATGGCTGAACTCAATCGGGAATTGGATCGCCCGTTGCAGCAATACCAGTATGACGTTTACTACCGGAAAGGGGCCGAGAAGGGGCCCACTTCCACGCCCGAAGCAGGGTATTACAATGCTCTTGGTATTTCTGTACTCCTTGAGCAAATGGGTGGAGCTAGTTCCCCCGCGCAAGGTCACAGGTACATTTATCGCCATGCGCCAGTGCGACACCATGCCTTATCAAACGCCGCCGAGGGATTCGCCGCCAAACTAGCCGCGAAATACAAGGGACCCTTCAGAGTGGCAAAGTTTTCGTCGCCGAACATTGTGCAGCTGCACATACCACGGCGAGAAACAGAACACCGAGGATTGAATCGGGGACGATGCCGCCAAGGACCAAGACGAGGCCACCCTGCCACTAAGCCAGCAGCGTTTAATGAAGGCGGCCGGGTATCACGGGACCACTTTATGATAGGTGCGCTTGTCCAACGCCCCGCCCCATCATGGGGAAGATACCAGCCCCTTTTCCTTTTTTGTCTTACCCCTCGCGAAAATAAGCAGGAAAGGGAACGTAAAGCACACTCTTTAGGAAAGGATTTAGGAGAAACACACACTAATGCAAACTTTTCTTCTCCATCCATGGATCCTGCAACCGATGCAACCATAGAAGAAGAGATCGATATACCAAGAGTGCCAAGCTTTAAATCTGACGTGTTTCCTATCGCTCCACCTTTACTCGAAGTTTTCACTGTGAAATTCTAATCAAAAATATCCAATTTTTTGGTAATTAATCAGTGTTTTGGTGCTCGTTATTTACCAATAACATTTGAATCATTTCAAATAAAGACAGTGACTTTAATCTTCGATAATTCAATTGGTTTTAATTATCTTCCCATTCCCCTTGCCTTTTTCTTCTGTGTTCTGCGTCTACCGCTTATCGTTGCATTCGGTTTAACATTGTTGTTGGTGCAAGCGTACTGCATACCGCAAACAATCACACAACCTACTATGTTTGTTTTGACCGTTTCCTTCGTCGCGCGAATTCAATAGACTCCCTTGTGTTTTTCTAAAATGCATGTGCTTTTTACGAATTCCTACAATTACACTCAACAAAATTATGGTTTCTTGTTGTGTAACTGAATACCCAAATGGCCGCAAAATAACTTCGCGGCAGGCCACTGCACTATAGGGTTTTTGACCTGTTTTTGTGGCATTAATTAATAACTCGGTCAGTTTTGGAGATATCGACATGAAACTTTATAGATCGTCATTATTTGTCCTTATGCACATATGGTATGAAAATCGATCGGGTAAAATTAAAGATAAACTAATGAAATTTTAGCAGCTGAAATTTGTTGCCATTTTAATACTTTGTAGCAATTTTGAGCTGAATCGGATAACGCTTTCTTAAGAAACTATCAGACTGAAATGCCGAATTGCAGTGTTTTTCGATAAGTGCAGCTAAATCGAAAAAGAACAACTTCCATCATACTTAAAAGGTTAAAACTAATATTTTATTTATGGTATTAGTTTAATTATTAATTTATTTTATTTTCTATTTTGAAAAAAAAAATTTACAGCATTTTCTTGCTAAAGCCGGCCATTCTTGCTACTCCAAACATTAACCAAATCGGCGTTGAAAATAGTGAGGTTATCTAAGAAAAATTTAAGCTGCACCAATAGTGCTCAAAAGTGCACATTAAGACAAACAGCTTTTCGCTCAGAATTGACAACGCTACAACATACACTTGGACGCATTGAAGGACTCTGCAGGACTCTATTTCAAAACTCTATCCAAAGGTAAAATTTGTTTCTCAAAATTCAGCTTAAGGAGCATTTTTAAAATGACAAAATGTTAGTATAGACACGCACAATTTGAAGAATTAATACATTTAACATGTAGTACAAATCTGGGAAATTCTTCTTTAATTTCTCAAATCACGTTGTGAAAATTGCAACTTTAGCGCTCGGGCTTTGGGATGCAACAGCTGACTTTACAGCTGTTATGCTAACATATGCTGTTAACTATTAACATTTTGAGTATGAGGCATAACAGTTTGATGTTTCGTTAATATATTCCCACTATTTATTTTAAAATTAACAAACTTTTAAAAAACGACTAAATGCCACAAAAAGTCGTCAAAAACCCCATAGTGCAGTCTTTTGTTGGCTTTGCGGCAATATCGCTGATCTTGGACATACTGGCCCGCGTATTGCAGACCGCTTAAGAGATAATTACATTGGTTTTAATTATCTTCCCAATTGCCTTGCCTTCTTTTTTGTGCTGTGCGTCTACCGCTTATCATTGCATTCGGATTAACATTGTTGTTGGTGCAAGCGTTCTGCATACCGCAAACAATCATACAACCTACTATCTTTGTGGCGCTTAGATAAAATCTTTTATTTATTTTCGCTCGATATATTTTTTTTTATCGTTTCCTTCGTTGCGCAAATTCAATACATTCCTTTGTGTTTTTCTAAAATTCGTGTGCTTTTTACGAGTTCCTACAATTACACTCAACAATACCATGGCTTCTTGTTGTGTAACTGAATGCTGAATGGCCACGAAATAACTTCACGGCAGGCCACTGTCTTTTGTTGGCTCTGCGACAATATCGCCCACCCTGGCTGCGCAGATCTTAGCCATATTGGCCCGCGTATTGCAGACCGCTTACGAGATCACGCTGAATTGGATTGGACGTGCCCGAGCTGCCTACATATCAAATCCGATATGAGGACTTTCATGCGGCAAACTAATCTTGAGTTTCAATCCCTTGCGGCCGGATTCAGGGAACTTTCCAGTAGTTTCTATACGGCGGAGTCCAACATCAACAACAATTGCTAAGTTCTTCGCCTAATAATAACTTGAGTACTCAGCTTAATGATTCTTTTCAAGTTCCAGACCCTGCGACCCCCTTATGCAGTTCAGCCCTCGAACCATATCATGTGATATCACCTCGGCTGTGACTGATGTCTCCTGCGATGCTGCCTCACCTGGGCCAACTCGAACTGCGGCTCTGGGCTCTCTACTCACTGACGTCGCTGCGCCCCCTTAACTCGACAGCCTGTTAGTCAGCCAGGCTTCCACGTCTCATGCTGCCGCCTTTAATGTCTTGACGGCGGGTAACAACAGGGACGCTTATCTTTTAATCTTGTCCTAATTTCGTCGTCTTCTATCACTACGCCCGGACTACAACGTTCAACAATCTCTAGAGTTGCTCAGCGAAACCTTATTTTTTTTCGGACTTCGCCAATGCCTCTGCCTCTGGAATTGAGCCTCTCTCTAGTCCCGAAGATGCTTACCATCCTTCTATAAAGATTATACTCGAAGCCTTAGTTCCTTTATTGCCTTGTGCTGCTGCAGAGCCAGTAACTTTTCGCTGCTTCCGCAAAGCCAATTTCACTGACATGAACGCACACTTTAATTGACTGAACCTTTTTGAACAATTCCGACGATCCCTCTAACTTGGTTGAACGCTTCTATGACATTTTATAATTTTGTTTTGATTTGTTTGCCCATCATTTCCCTCTCCTGTTACTTCACAAAAGCTTCCCTGGTTCCCGTCGTCTTTCGTATTTAAAAATATTGAAATCCAGACTACAAGCCAACCACGCTAGGTATTTAGTAGCTTGCTCTGACTTCTTGACTCATAATTCCGAATGCTACAAGAATCTTTTGAATTCATTCAGAAGTGAATTTCAGACGAATCCAAAGCAATTTTATGCTTTCGTGAATTCAGAGCATAAAAAACAGCCTTTCCCTTTCCGTCTTCATCTTAAATCGGAGTCTGCTTCCTCAGAGCTTGATATTGCTAACCTATTCGCAAAAATGATCCAGTCTACTTACTTTTCTATTAGTTTGGATTCTGTGTCCTTGTATAAATATTCTCTTCCGCATTTCAACTGCAGTTTTATGCACACAATCGGAGAGGACGATGTTCTTCGGAACCTGAAATCCCTTAAGCCATCCTTTTCTTTTGGTCCCGATTTTGTGCCTAGTTGTGTATTAAGAAACTGTGCCAATGCGCTATGTAGTCCTTTGTCAAAGCTTTTTCAATTGTCTTTTTAGGTATCGTTCTTTCCTGACAGTTAAAAGGAATCTTTTATAATTCCCCTTCAAAAAAAGGGGAATAAGTAGGGGAATTATAGAGGCATCGCGAAACTTAGTGCGATTCCCAAGCTTTTCGATATTTTAATTACTGCTGAACTACAACATCAATGCTGTTCAAATATGTCCTCCTCGCAGCATAGTTTTATGAAACAGATATATACCCTAACAAACCTTCTGGAGTTCTGTGCAGTCACTAAGATTCTTTTAAAGACATACGTCATACGTTATCTTTACTGATTTTAGCAAAGCGTTTACCTCAGTAAATCACCAGTTATTACTGAAAAAACTTTCATTATTGGGTTTCCCTCCTTTGCTGACTAGCTGGATTGCAACATAGAGTTGCTTTTAAGGGTTCGTTCTCTGACATTGTTCACGTTACTTCAGGTGTTCCGCAAGGGAGCTCTTCTTTTTGTAATTTTTATCAATGACTTGCCCGATGTTATTGCTTATTCCCAGGAGACGATGTATGCCCATAAAATTCTGCTTGCCGCTAACAAACTCTTCGCCTCATACGCTTCTACAAACAGATCTGAACAACATGCAATCTTGGTGCACCAACAATTTGTTTGTTCTCAACAACTCAAAATGGAAATCCATGTCCTTTTATCGGAAAAACTGCTTCCTCGCTAATTATTCCTTAGAAACGGGTGATCTCGAACGCATCCATTCAGTTACAGACCTTGTAGTTTTGGTTACCCACAACTTAAACTTTAATGATCATATTAGCGTAGCTGTTGGCAAAGATAAGAGCGTTTTCGTTATTGTTAAGCGCTGGTCTAAGGAGTTCGACGATCCCTATACCACAAAACTCCTATTCATCTCTCTTGTTCGGCCCATTCTCGAATACTGCTCGTGCGTATGGTATCCTTAGTATGCGAAGTATCAGGACCTTATTGAATCGGAACATAAACAATTCGTCGTCTGCCGGCTTACTTGGATAGGCTGCGACGGTGTAATATTCATACACAAACATATCCATTGTCATATTTCCTCAAGCTACCTATTAAACCTCATAAAGCCCTTGGTCTCTACTAGGCCTTTCCGTCATTTTCGTCCCATTGTCCTGGAGATTTGCAGGACAAATTTTGAGATGCATGGGTCTTTTCGTGTTTTATGTTCTATGTATAATGAATATCATTACTTGTTACATGTTGAGATGTCCTTAGATTTTAATACAAACTCTGTAATACGCAATTTATCCTTACCGCTGCCCACCTGATGTGAGTCGGAGCACTAGACATCAAAAAGAAGAGTCGATATCTTATAGAACCCCACAGCGAATGTGATTTCGTAGGAAATCTACAGGTTGCAATTGATGGAAAGTTTATTGTAAAACTTCCATTTTCTTGAAAGACTTCAGCCGTAAGGACATCTCAGAAAACGGCAACAAACTGATTCCTGGCGGCTCGGCGGCTTATAATTTCTAGCATTTTTCTGAAAGTCATTAAATCACTACTGGTGCTTCATCCAATTTTGAAATTTGATCCATGCAATTTTTTCTCTACACCTTATTCGTGGGATATACTATATACATATAAACATACATATGGGCAAATTCCACGTGTCGCACGAATCGCTTTTATTCGATTTTAGCTAATGAAAATTAACTTTTGGGGTGTTTTTTTTTTAATTTACTGTAAACCTTTGTTATGTGTTTAGAGTGAATTGAGAGTACTCTCGGAGGGTATAAGGTTAAATTTCACTGGAGTCACTGTTTTGAAAATAATTAATAAAATTGTGATGTGTCGCACGCTACACAAAGCAGAAGTTAGTTTCAAAATTTCCTTTTCAAACCCAATTTTTGCCGAATTATGCAAAATAAACCCTATAAAAGTTAATATCCTAAAGAAAGTTAAGAATATTAGAAGACAAAACCCGATCGTTTGGTCTTAATAATATTTACGGATTTTTAGCAAAGCCGTAAACCCATTGTGTCGCATGCTACATTTTTTCCATCGGACTTTCTTTATTATTTAAATACATTAGAAGATCATATATGCATTTTATTTCCGTTTTTCATCAAAATAATGAAAAATTGCGATTGCGAGAATAAGCTTTCGAATATTTTGAAATTTGCTTTGGAATATGATAAAGGCTATCAAATTTGATAAATTGGACCATATTTTAATGTAACAATGTTTATAAAAATCATTTTAGAGAGGTTTTTCACTTTTTACTGGGATTTGCGAGTATACTAAATACTTAGACCCCCGCAACTGCTATTTTCTGAATTTAAAGTGGTTTTGTTTGAATTAAAGTACATAACAGCAAGAAATAACTATCATTTCTTTAAAAGGTAGATTATTGAAATACTTTAAGCTTAAAACACACAATAGTTAGAGGTAAAACTATTATAAACTTACTTAACGGCAAAAGAACAGAAGTGCCGCTGGAGCCGCGGATCTATTGTGAATGAACCTGCCGAAGGGTTCATGCAAGCCACAAAATTGCATTGATGTATATCCCGTAAAGTCATTTTCTGTCTGTCATACCAGTGGTGATAATCCATAAACTGTCTAATTAATGTATGTGGCTGAACGGTAAAGTATTTGTCTACCTCTGGCATATTCATGTCATCTACGAAGTATATCATTCTCTTATTGCCAATTGGACCATAGTTCCGACCAGCTTTCTTTTCTAATGGTTTTTCTAGAATACGCTGAAGCATCTCAGATGTTGTGTAGAAGTTAAATGGAACGTTTGTTAAAGCATATTTCTCTGTTGGCAGTGCATTGAGCTTGGCGTTCATTAAAATTGTTTTTCCAGACCCAGAAGGTCCTATCAACATCAACGGATGGTCTGCCTCAATAAGTGTATCCATAAAAAATCGAAGACGTGTTGTCTCTGCTGTATTCACCAAGTTTGACTGCAAAGGCAGATCCATATCTAACTCGAAGTCTGGAACTAAATTTGTCCACGGTAAAAATTTTTTCGAGTCGTTGTCAATATAGAAGGAAAATATTGTTCCTGTGGGTGGAAACTTGACAGCTTTATATTCGTTTAGGAACCACTTACTGAATTCATTCCGCCAATCAATAATCTGGTCCTGGAAAAGCGAAGATCCGAAGCCCCAAACAATGCAAAAGACAAAATAAATCTCGTACCAGTCCTTTGGGCAATCGTTAGGTACATTTTGCGGAGTAAGCATGCTGTCCAAAAGAAAGCAGGTCATTTGCAAACGTGCAATATCGGAAATAGGCGTTATCGACTTCAGTCGATTTCGAAAGATCTCGAGGAGTGGGGGTACATACTTATCGAATAGAACGTTAAGCATGGATACTTCGCTAGAGTTTGTGCGAGTTCCAAGCCAAGACTGTATAAATGGGGTCCAACCCAAGTCCTGCGGATTAATATATAAAATACCTGCTCTTGATACAGTGGCTGGTGTAGCGGTACGCAGAGATGCAATTTCAAAAAGAAGACGCATTTCTTTAGTCAATGCGATACGCTCGTTACTAGCTAAAGTTAACACTTTGTTATCATCCATTACGGTGTTAAGGCTCTCAATCCACATGGGGTCAATGTCCCCATCGAGAACGATCCATTTTGGACCTGTACCACCAAGATTGGCTTGGTCACGCATTAGAATAGAAAAGAGACCATCCTTCCACTCACGCGTTGACGGATTAACAATACCGAATAGTTCATCATTCGTAACAGCTTTGGGATTGAGGTCATTATAATGAGCTTTTCTCTTCTGGTTTTGATATGTCTTGTTGAGGGTCCTCCATACTTCTGATTTTCCAGTGCCAGCAAATCCGATTATGAAAACTGAATGACGAACGGCAAAAAGCTCCTCTAACTGGACTATTTTTAGAATAAATCCATCTTCTGGTTGAAGTTTTAGATCTATGGCGGATCGTTTGATAACCGATTCGAAATCTGGATTACGTTTTCGTGGGACATCTAGAGCGGGAAACAGGTCTCCAATTAAACCCATGAAGACAGGCACATCATCAGTTACAATTTTAGGTATATTAAAATCTCGCAGTGCACGCATAAGCACCTGATCCTCCGGCCGCAGTCGATCGTCGCGCTGTGTAAAATAAGAGAAAGAGTAAAATAATAGTTTTCAATTAAAAATAATAATTTTTATTTTTATTCAAATTGTTCCTTTGACAGAGAACACAAGGGGTGTTTCACTACGGGAGTGAAATATACCAGTTAGATTTAGCACTAATGTTTCGAATATAGGTGATATCTGCCATTCTAATGGACAAACAATAATAATGGCTTCCGGTTATATTTCACCAAAACAGTCTTTACAAGCAGTACCAGAGTTCTTTTATTTAAATAGATTTGTTTATTCCAAAGCTGCTTCCGTACTATTTACGATGAAAATTAATAGAAGATTTGATCATTATCCTATGATTTTGTGTGGAGATTAAAACATAAACTTTGCAGATGTCAAAATCAATTAATAAATGCATTTTTATTTGAAGATTTTGATTTAACGATATCCAATGATCGCAATCATAGCACAACAAAATACAAAACTAATATTGATGCAGTATTCACAAGATACTATATATAAATAGATTTAAATCAAAATTGTTCATTTCCTACTTTATTTACCATAGACCTATTGTTTCAGTTTTAGAATTTGATGAAAATCCTGATAATAATGATTAAAATGCTGATATTGATGATGTAAGAGTTGTTGAAATTATGGATGAGAATAGATAAATTTTGATGAATGTATAGTATGTACAAAATCAGCGAAGCTATGCTTTTATCTTTTATTTCCCTGGTTCTTTCTATGTCCTATATATAGTAGTTCGATTTTCATGAAATTAAAACCAATATTGTGAAATATTATAATATTTAGATGCGAAATCTAAATTTTGATTAAAATGTGTGGAGAAACAGTGAAGTTATTATTATACCCTTGCAGGATATTATAATTTCAGTCAGAAGCAGGGACTGCCAATAAGACTTATGAGTTCAAAAAAATTAAACCACAAAAAAGCCTTTGCGGGGAGTGAGAAAAGGGCACATATACCATTTTTAACGGTGTATTCGAAAACACAATAAACTTTTATTTCTATTTTAAAATTGAAATATACCTCTTACTTTTAATTTTTATAATAATAATTAGGAATAAGAATTATTTTTCAATTTTTATAAAATGAATTAAAAATAAAAATTATGATTTAATTAATGAATCAATGAAAACCACATATTCTCCCTCAACACCTTCAGATCTTACATTTTCTCCAGCTATGCCCAGTTCGAACCTAATCTTCAGTCCTATTTTAAACGAAAGCTCACTTATTCTTGATCTTCAACGTGTAAAGCCAGTATATTCAACAGGTCCTGATGGAATACCGGGCTCTGTGCTAAGGTATTGCTCCGAGACGCTGTGTAACTCCCTTCTTAAATTGTTTACCTTATCTTTAGAATCCTCAGAATTTCCCCTTATTTGGAGGGAATCATTTGTTATTCCTCTCCACAAAAAAAGGATCAAATCGAATGCCAGTAACTATAGGGGAATCTTTAAGTTATCGGCAATCCCCAAACTTTTCGAGAATGTAATCACTCCTCACCTTCAACATCTATGCAGATCCGTCATTTCTCCATGTCAGCATGGATTTATGAGGCAAAGATCAACCACGACCAATCTTTTGGAACTTACCTCTTTCGTTATTAGGGGCTTCCAACAAAACTTTGAAACCGACTTTAGTAAAGCTTTCGACTCGGTTAATCATTTTCTTCTGATTGGGAAACTTGAGTCAATGGGGTTTCCTAGTGATCTTCTTAACTGGCTTTCGAGTTATCTAAGTGACAGGACCCAAAAGGTTCTGTTCAGAAACGTTCTGTCCAATAGCCTTAGGGTCACATCTGGCGTCCCACAGAGTAGCCACCTTGGACCCCTGCTATTCACATTGTTTATCAATGATTTGCCGCTGGTTCTAATTAATCCAGAGTACTCATGTATGCGGATGACGTTAAACTTTGCTTGCAGTATAGGGACAGTTCATGCCAGACCTACAATCGGATCTTGACAACTTCCAAGCATGGTGTCATGCTAACGATTTACATCTCAACACATCTAAATGCAAACTGATGACATTTTCACGTGTTACTCCCCAGCTTGCCACTTATATGCTTAACGATTGCTCTTTGGAAAGAATTTCTATGGTCGATGATCTGGGTGTCCGCCTAGATCCTAAACTTTCGTTCTCAGAACATATTGCCTGTATGGTTAACAAAGCCAGAGGTATGCTTGGATTTATTAAAAGGTGGTCGAAGAAATTCGATTCTCCTTATGTAACGAAGACTCTCTTTACTTTGTTAGTTCGCCCTATATTAGAATATGGTTCGTGCGTCTGGAGTCCTCAATCCGGAGTCCATAGTAGCCGCATCGAATCTGTCCAAAAGAACTTTTTGCTTTTTGCCCTCCGTGGCCTACCCTGGGAAGCTAACCTTATATACCGTCTTACTCTAGTAGACTTCTCCTAATTAATTTACCTTCTTTAACTAACCGTAGGACGATGCTTGGCGTCGTCTTTCTACATAAGCTCATTCACGGCGAGGTGGAGAGCCCCTACCTGCTTGGGCAGCTCAATTTCCATGTTTCCCGACTTTCTTCTAGAAATTTTATCCCCCTAGTAGTTAGCCACTGTAGGCGTGAGTTTGAAGTACATGAACCCTTTATGGTTTTATGTACGGATTACAATCGCCTGTTTAGTAGTATTGAAGGCATAGAAAGCCTTCAAAACCTAAAAACTGTATTGCTTGTTGTACTTGCCCGTAGTGTATCCTAATTTTCCTCGTTCTATTCTATTTTTATATTTATAATAATAATATAATATAATATTTCCGGTCTCTGGTCAGAAGTTTGCAACGCAGTGAAGGAAACATTTCCGACCCTATAAAGTATATATATTTTTGATCAGGATCAACAGCATGTCCGTCTGTCCGATTATACGCAAACTAGTCCCTCAGTTTTCAAGCTATCTATATTAAACTTTGTAGTTAGTCTTCTATATACTCTCACTCCTACATAAGTCGGATCGGGCAGGATCGGACGACTATATCATATAGCTGCCATAGGAACAATCGGAAAATTTTTAGAAGAGAAATTATAACTATGTGAGTTTTAGTCAGTATTTTCACTAAATTTGATATTTCGTCACTTAATATTATTTTAGAATTTCAGTTTTAATTTCATAAAAATCGGACGATTATATCCTATAGATGACATAGGAATGATCTGGAAAATAATAGATAAAATAATAACTCCGGTGTTTCTCAACATATCTTCATTAAATTAGAGATTTTCCCTTTTTTTTTTTAATTTCAGAATTTTAATTTCATGAAAATCGGACGACAATATCCTATATCTGCCATAGGAACAATAAGAGAAATAAAATAAATAAATGAAAAAATGTAAAAAAGCTTTTAGCATGTTTGCATCTACTGTGAGATATTTCATTTTGTAACGATTTTAATTAATGCTAATTGTATGTTGTAATTTGTATTAAATTTTTTGTAGTAGTCTCTGCAGAATTGCCGATCTGTCTTTCAAATAATAGAGCTAACCTAAATATCCCAAAATGCACTCGTGCATATATCTCAATTTATACATCACAGGCATATGTACCTGGTTCCCATACAATTGATTAACATTAAGGTTAATGTCAGGCGCCTACTTTAAGTTAAGGGATAAAGGGATAAACGATAAGGTTGATGTCAGGTGTTACCTGTTACCTATTACCTGTTCGCAACCAAAAATCCTACATTTGCATAATCGACCTTATTACCTGTTGTATACCTGAAGTAATGTAATAGTTAAAAAAAAAAGGATTGGATTGGTTTGGATTGGATTGTAAGCCTAATAGATGGATTAGTATTATTACGACAGTTGCCGAGTGACAACATATACAGTGCATTCAGTATTTCTTTATTGTGTGTGTCAAGTATTATTTTACTCAGTGAAAAAAGTGAAACAGTTCAAAAACTAAAGTGTGTGTGTAAAAACTTCGAAATATGTAGTAGTAGTTGCTTTACAAAATTTTCCCCAATATGTTTCGATGTCCTTTGCAGAACATCTTTAAGAGAAAGGCTATATGGTATTATCTATTTGAGTTGCAAACTCAATGGAGAACGTTAAAAAAGCCGATCTAGCGAAAATCATGTACATGTAATACACTAATTAAAATATATATATCTCCTTTTTTGGTTACCATTTTTCGTATCTGCTTTATCTTAGGAACAGCGCCGGCAAGCCGCACTTAGGCGAAGCCCAATACGCTCGAAATGCTTTGCAAACTAGAGCCCGAGATGCCGAGCACAATGAGTCTGTCTGCCAAGGTAATTCGCAGATTTCAGATGAGGCTCGTACCCGAAATACCGTAGCACGGTCTCAGAGAAGGCGTAGCGAACGAGTGCGAGCCCGCTAACGTTTAGCTGACGCAGCAGCTCATATCCGTACAAGGCAAAACTCTTCAGAGCGCCACCGAAGGCAACTGCAAAATACTGAGAATTACGCTACCAGAAGAGCGCTTGAGGAGAACCGCAGACCTGAGCGCGCCAGAGATGCTGCAGCGCATGCTCTCGTCAGGCAGGACACGCAGGAGCGACGAAAACTGGAGGAAAATCGGAGGACAGAGCGAGCACGAGACCCCGAAGACCACACGATCACCAGAAACGACCCAATGACTCGGGCGCGGGAGCAACAAAGAAACACTATGCACCATCGGAACACTCGACTTCAGCAGAGACTTCGGGAGCAGGAAATTCAGGAAATGGCTGAGGAGCGATTGATCACATATAGGTCCATTTCCCAAAACCGCCAGGCAGAATCTTCGAGGCAGTCACAGCGAAATATTGCTGCCAGAGTGGAACTATACGCGGATGAAAGAGAGGATCAACGGGAACGCCAAAGTCAGAGGAACCGATCGACTGCAAGGGATCAATATAGAAGGACTATCAAGGACGGACCAATTGGATGCTGTGTATACTGTGGAGGAACATGGTTTCCATCTCAGGTAAGTGGTTTGACAAAAAATTATATTTCTGCTAAGTTTACCAATTTGAATGTAGAAATTAATAAGTATTTGGGCGGCAGGGAAACGGTAGATGCAGAACCCCTTGCCGCAGTCTCCAGTGGTAGGTAGCCGGTTGGCCGTATTTCTCCTGTGTTGAGATAGGAAGATTACGTTGAAAGGGTGACTGCCCCTCGATACCGCTAGCCTAGAGACTCAGTCAGTATATTGTTTTAATAAAAAGATTCACGGCTAAGTGCCGGAGTTTCATTTATATGAGCTTGTGCTCTTGATTTATTGAATATTCAAAACGAACTGATTTAAATCTTGTTTGTGACGAGGCTTAGATGCCTGGCAGATAGTGCATAAACTATTGCCTTTTGTTGTCGGAACTATCACTTGGAATCCCTCGCCGCAGTCTCCAGTGGTAGGTAGCCGGTTGGCCGTATTTCTCCTGTGTTAAGATAGGAAGATTACGTTGGAAGGGTGACTGCCCCTCGATACCGCTGGCCTAGAGACTCAGTCAGTATATTGTTTTAATAAAAATGTTCGTTCGGTGAAAAACTGGCCGTTTGTCAAAAAATTTTTGTGGCGAAACGGCTAAACGAAAAACCATAAAGTAACACAATATTTGACTATTTCATTAGTATTTTTTTGTTAAGAAACAATTAGAGAATTAAGAGCTATTAAGAATTTCCTAAGCCGCCATCGAAAAAAGGTGGTTTGCGGTTTACATCCTTACAGCCTACAGGATCACCCGATTTAAAAAAAACTAAATTGCAGTACTTAAAGGATAAATGTCCCGAGGTTTAATTTTTGTTCTGATTTTTTATGTCATTTTGAAGCAAAAAGTCAGACTTTTTACTAAAAAAACAATAAAAATTGTTAAAAAAAAAATACAATGCAAAAAAAAAAATTAAAAAAGGGCCTCGTGGCAAAGGGCCTTGTGCAAAATTTCAAATCGATCGGATCAGTAGATTTTCTGTAATCGTGTTCACCGATTTGGATAATGCTACTTTTCAGGAGAGCGCTTCAAAGTTTTGTGAGCACATGCAGTGCACACTAAGCGACCTCCATTAAATTGACTATAACTTTGTTAATTTTAATTTGATCAATTTGAAATTTTTACACAATATTCTTTACATTTTGTGCAATTGTAATAAAAAATAAAAAATAGAAAATTCGAAAAAAAAAATTACAAACCTTACCCCCCCCCTAATTTGGTCAACTGGTGTTGCAAAGCGCAACACTCTTTTCGTGAGTCAAGCTTTGAGTCGGTCGTGTTTTCCATCGCTCTCCCTTCTTTCAAAGTTTTTATTGTGTATTCCTTATTTTTGGCAATCGATCCGTGTTTTGACGGCCTTTGTTTACCCAAAACATCTGGTTCTTTTCGTATAAAGATAGTGACTTTAATCTGCGAAAACAAACTCGGTTTTATTTTATTTTTCTATTTATTTCCCTTTTGTTTTCGTGTGCTGTGCGTTACCGCTTACCGCTGCATTCCGTTTCAACTTTGTTGTTGGTGCAAGCGTTTCTGCATACCGCAAACATTCAATCAAACTACTGCTTTTGTGCCGCTTAGATAAAAGCTTTTGATCATTCTCGCTCGATCTCTGTTTTGATCGTTTCCTTCGCCGCGCAAATTAAATAATCTTTCCCTCAATTTTTAATTCGTACGCTTTTTTACGAATTATTATTATTTAACATTCTTACTACACTAATTATTGCCACCTGTTGTGCAACTGAATGTCCAAACGGCCGCAAAATCACCCCGCGGCAGGCCACTGTTTTTTGCTGGCTCTGCGATAATATCGCCCACCCTGGCTGCGCCGGTCTTGGGCATATCGGCCCACGGATTGCGGATCGCCTTCGAGATCACGTCGGATTGGACTGGACGTGCCCAAGCTGTCTACATATCAAATCCGATATGAGGACGTTCATGAGGCAAACTCATCTTGAATTTCAGTGTCTGGCGGCTGGTTTCAAGGAGCTTTTCAGTCGTTTCCAGACGGCGGAGTCCCACTTCAAAAGTCTGAAACTGCTAAGTTGCGCGCCTAATATCAACTCGAGACCTCTCCCTAATATTTCTCTTCAAGTTCCAGACCCTGGGAGCCCCCTTATGCAGTTCAGCCCGCGAAACCTATCCGTGGTCAACACCTCGGATGCGGCTGATGACTATTGCGAGGCTGCTCCACCTGGACCAACCAAAACTGTGGCTCTTGGCCCTTTATTAGCCGATGTCGCTGCACCCTTGCATCGACAGCCTGCTAGTTTTGATCAGGCTTCCTCGTCGAGGGCTGCCGCTTCTAACGTGACAGCGGTGGATTGCAACAGAGACGCTCATCCTGTGATTCCGGCGGTCTCCGTTTCTTCGTCACCTTTCACCACGACCAATCTTTTGGAACTTACCTCTTTCGTTATTAGGGGCTTCCAACAAAACTTTGAAACCGACTTTAGTAAAGCTTTCGACTCGGTTAATCATTTTCTTCTGATTGGGAAACTTGAGTCAATGGGGTTTCCTAGTGATCTTCTTAACTGGCTTTCGAGTTATCTAAGTGACAGGACCCAAAAGGTTCTGTTTAGAAACGTTCTGTCCAATAGCCTTAGGGTCACATCTGGCGTCCCACAGAGTAGCCACCTTGGACCCCTGCTATTCACATTGTTTATCAATGATTTGCCGCTGGTTCTAACTAAATCCAGAGTACTCATGTATGCGGATGACGTTAAACTTTGCTTGCAGTATAGGGACAGTTCATGCCAGACCTACAATCGGATCTTGACAACTTCCAAGCATGGTGTCATGCTAACGATTTACATCTCAACACATCTAAATGCAAACTGATGACATTTTCACGTGTTACTCCCCAGCTTGCCACTTATATGCTTAACGATTGCTCTTTGGAAAGAATTTCTATGGTCGATGATCTGGGTGTCCGCCTAGATCCTAAACTTTCGTTCTCAGAACATATTGCCTGTATGGTTAACAAAGCCAGAGGTATGCTTGGATTTATTAAAAGGTGGTCGAAGAAATTCGATTCTCCTTATGTAACGAAGACTCTCTTTACTTTGTTAGTTCGCCCTATATTAGAATATGGTTCGTGCGTCTGGAGTCCTCAATCCGGAGTCCATAGTAGCCGCATCGAATCTGTCCAAAAGAACTTTTTGCTTTTTGCCCTCCGTGGCCTACCCTGGGAAGCTAATCTTATATACCGTCTTACTCTAGTAGACTTCTCCTAATTAATTTACCTTCTTTAACTAACCGTAGGACGATGCTTGGCGTCGTCTTTCTACATAAGCTCATTCACGGCGAGGTGGAGAGCCCCTACCTGCTTGGGCAGCTCAATTTCCATGTTTCCCGACTTTCTTCTAGAAATTTTATCCCCCTAGTAGTTAGCCACTGTAGGCGTGAGTTTGAAGTACATGAACCCTTTATGGTTTTATGTACGGATTACAATCGCCTGTTTAGTAGTATTGAAGGCATAGAAAGCCTTCAAAACCTAAAAACTGTATTGCTTGTTGTATTTGCCCGTAGTGTATCCTAATTTTCCTCGTTCTATTATATTTTTCCACTCTCGCGTCTATCTACGCGTTCGTGTCGTACGTCACGCGGCTGCGCCCCTCGGTCGGTTGGGCGGGAGGTGGGCCTCGTTGGGACTCGGTCAAAAAAAAAAAATAGAAAATAAAAATTATAATTCAATTTTTTTTTATTATGAAAATTGAAAATAAAAATTGAATGCGATTTACTTCTGAACCGAGTTGACTATTTGTGATCTGTGATGCAGTACCTTTCAAATGATGTATCGAATGTCTTTAAAGGACATAATCCAGGATTCCTCAATAATTCATTGAAAAATAATTCTTATTCCCAATTATTATTATAAAAATTAAAAGTAAAATGAATGAATGAAAAATTTTTATTTTAAAAATTATAATATTTCCAGTCTCTGGTCAGAAGTTTGCAACGCAGTGAAGGAAACATTTCCGACCCTATAAAGTATATATATTTTTGATCAGGATCAACAGCATGTCCGTCTGTCCGATTATATGCAAACTAGTCCCTCAGTTTTCAAGCTATCTAGATTAAACTTTGTAGTTAGTCTTCTATATACTCTCACTCCTACATAAGTCGGATCGGGCAGGATCGGACGACTATATCATATAGCTGCCATAGGAACAATCGGAAAATTTTTAGAAGAGAAATTATAACTATGTCAGTTTTAGTCAGTATTTTCACTAAATTTGATATTTCGTCACTTAATATTATTTTAGAATTTCAGTTTTATTTTCATAAAAATCGGACGATTATATCCTATAGATGACATAGGAATGATCTGGAAAATAATAGATAAAATAATAACTCCGGTGTTTCTCAACATATCTTCATTAAATTAGAGATTTTCCCTTTTTTTTTTTAATTTCAGAATTTTAATTTCATGAAAATCGGACGACAATATCCTATATCTGCCATAGGAACAATAAGAGAAATAAAATAATTAAATGAAAAAATGTAAAAAAGCTTTTAGCATGTTTGCATCTACTGTGAGATATTTCATTTTGTAACGATTTTAATTAATGCTAATTGTATGTTGTAATTTGTATTAAATTTTTTGTAGTAGTCTCTGCAGAATTGCCGATCTGTCTTTCAAATAATAGAGCTAACCTAAATATCCCAAAATGCACTCGTGCATATATCTCAATTTATACATCACAGGCATATGTACCTGGTTCCCATACAATTGATTAACATTAAGGTTAATGTCAGGCGCCTACTTTAAGTTAAGGGATAAAGGGATAAACGATAAGGTTGATGTCAGGTGTTACCTGTTACCTATTACCTGTTCGCAACCAAAAATCCTACATTTGCATAATCGACCTTATTACCTGTTGTATACCTGAAGTAATGTAATAGTTAAAAAAAAGGATTGGATTGGATTGGATTGGATTGTAAGCCTAATAGATGGATTAGTATTATTACGACAGTTGCCGAGTGACAACATATACAGTGCATTCAGTATTTCTTTATTGTGTGTGTCAAGTATTATTTTACTCAGTGAAAAAAGTGAAACAGTTCAAAAACTAAAGTGTGTGTGTAAAAACTTCGAAATATGTAGTAGTAGTTGCTTTACAAAATTTTCCCCAATATGTTTCGATGTCCTTTGCAGAACATCTTTAAGAGAAAGGCTATATGGTATTATCTATTTGAGTTGCAAACTCAATGGAGAACGTTAAAAAAGCCGATCTAGCGAAAATCATGTACATGTAATACACTAATTAAAATATATATATCTCCTTTTTTGGTTACCATTTTTCGTATCTGCTTTATCTTAGGAACAGCGCCGGCAAGCCGCATTTCGGCGAAGCCCAATACGCTCGAAATGCTTTGCAAACTAGAGCCCGAAATGCCGAGCACAATGAGTCTGTCCGCCAAGGTAATTCGCAGATTTCAGATGAGGCTCGTACCCGAAATACCGTAGCACAATGTCTCAGAGAAGGCGTAGCGAACGAGTGCGAGCCCGCTAACGTTTAGCTGACGCAGCAGCTCATATCCGTACAAGGCAAAACTCTTCAGAGCGCCACCGAAGGCAACTGCAAAATACTGAGAATTACGCTACCAGAAGAGCGCTTGAGGAGAACCGCAGACCTGAGCGCGCCAGAGATGCTGCAGCGCATGCACTCGTCAGGCAGGACTCGCAGGACCAACGACGACAGCAAGTGCGAAATACTGCAAATCGCGCTACCTGGAGAGCGGTCGAAGAGAACCGAGGACCTGAGCGCTGAAGAGGTGCTGCAGCGCATGCTCTCGTCAGGCAGGACACGCAGGAGCGACGAAAACTGGAGGAAAATCGGAGGACAGAGCGAGCACGAGACCCCGAAGACCACACGATCACCAGAAACGACCCAATGACTCGGGCGCGGGAGCAACAAAGAAACACTATGCACCATCGGAACACTCGACTTCAGCAGAGACTTCGGGAGCAGGAAATTCAGGAAATGGCTGAGGAGCGATTGATCACATATAGGTCCATTTCCCAAAACCGCCAGGCAGAATCTTCGAGGCAGTCACAGCGAAATATTGCTGCCAGAGTGGAACTATACGCGGATGAAAGAGAGGATCAACGGGAACGCCAAAGTCAGAGGAACCGATCGACTGCAAGGGATCAATATAGAAGGACTATCAAGGACGGACCAATTGGATGCTGTGTATACTGTGGAGGAACATGGTTTCCATCTCAGGTAAGTGGTTTGACAAAAAATTATATTTCTGCTAAGTTTACCAATTTGAATGTAGAAATTAATAAGTATTTGGGCGGCAGGGAAACGGTAGATGCAGAACCCCTTGCCGCAGTCTCCAGTGGTAGGTAGCCGGTTGGCCGTATTTCTCCTGTGTTGAGATAGGAAGATTACGTTGAAAGGGTGACTGCCCCTCGATACCGCTAGCCTAGAGACTCAGTCAGTATATTGTTTTAATAAAAAGATTCACGGCTAAGTGCCGGAGTTTCATTTATATGAGCTTGTGCTCTTGATTTATTGAATATTCAAAACGAACTGATTTAAATCTTGTTTGTGACGAGGCTTAGATGCCTGGCAGATAGTGCATAAACTATTGCCTTTTGTTGTCGGAACTATCACTTGGAATCCCTCGCCGCAGTCTCCAGTGGTAGGTAGCCGGTTGGCCGTATTTCTCCTGTGTTAAGATAGGAAGATTACGTTGGAAGGGTGACTGCCCCTCGATACCGCTGGCCTAGAGACTCAGTCAGTATATTGTTTTAATAAAAATGTTCGTTCGGTGAAAAACTGGCCGTTTGTCAAAAAATTTTTGTGGCGAAACGGCTAAACGAAAAACCATAAAGTAACACAATATTTGACTATTTCATTAGTATTTTTTTGTTAAGAAACAATTAGAGAATTAAGAGCTATTAAGAATTTCCTAAGCCGCCATCGAAAAACGGTGGTTTGCGGTTTACATCCTTACAGCCTACAGGATCACCCGATTTAAAAAAAACTAAATTGCAGTACTTAAAGGATAAATGTCCCGAGGTTTAATTTTTGTTCTGATTTTTTATGTCATTTTGAAGCAAAAAGTCAGACTTTTTACTAAAAAAACAATATAAATTGTTAAAAAAAAAAATACAATGCAAAAAAAAAAATTAAAAAAGGGCCTCGTGGCAAAGGGCCTTGTGCAAAATTTCAAATCGATCGGATCAGTAGATTTTCTGTAATCGTGTTCACCGATTTGGATAATGCTACTTTTCAGGAGAGCGCTTCAAAGTTTTGTGAGCACATGCAGTGCACACTAAGCGACCTCCATTAAATTGACTATAACTTTGTTAATTTTAATTTGATCAATTTGAAATTTTTACACAATATTCTTTACATTTTGTGCAATTGTAATAAAAAATAAAAAATAGAAAATTCGAAAAAAAAATTACAAACCTTACCCCCCCCCTAATTTGGTCAACTGGTGTTGCAAAGCGCAACACTCTTTTCGTGAGTCAAGCTTTGAGTCGGTCGTGTTTTCCATCGCTCTCCCTTCTTTCAAAGTTTTTATTGTGTATTCCTTATTTTTGGCAATCGATCCGTGTTTTGACGGCCTTTGTTTACCCAAAACATCTGGTTCTTTTCGTATAAAGATAGTGACTTTAATCTGCGAAAACAAGCTCGGTTTTATTTTATTTTTCTATTTATTTCCCTTTTGTTTTCGTGTGCTGTGCGTTACCGCTTACCGCTGCATTCCGTTTCAACTTTGTTGTTGGTGCAAGCGTTTCTGCATACCGCAAACATTCAATCAAACTACTGCTTTTGTGCCGCTTAGATAAAAGCTTTTGATCATTCTCGCTCGATCTCTGTTTTGATCGTTTCCTTCGCCGCGCAAATTAAATAATCTTTCCCTCAATTTTTAATTCGTACGCTTTTTTACGAATTATTATTATTTAACATTCTTACTACACTAATTATTGCCACCTGTTGTGCAACTGAATGTCCAAACGGCCGCAAAATCACCCCGCGGCAGGCCACTGTTTTTTGCTGGCTCTGCGATAATATCGCCCACCCTGGCTGCGCCGGTCTTGGGCATATCGGCCACGGATTGCGGATCGCCTTCGAGATCACGTCGGATTGGACTGGACGTGCCCAAGCTGTCTACATATCAAATCCGATATGAGGACGTTCATGAGGCAAACTCATCTTGAATTTCAGTGTCTGGCGGCTGGTTTCAAGGAGCTTTTCAGTCGTTTCCAGACGGCGGAGTCCCACTTCAAAAGTCTGAAACTGCTAAGTTGCGCGCCTAATATCAACTCGAGACCTCTCCCTAATATTTCTCTTCAAGTTCCAGACCCTGGGAGCCCCCTTATGCAGTTCAGCCCGCGAAACCTATCCGTGGTCAACACCTCGGATGCGGCTGATGACTATTGCGAGGCTGCTCCACCTGGACCAACCAAAACTGTGGCTCTTGGCCCTTTATTAGCCGATGTCGCTGCACCCTTGCATCGACAGCCTGCTAGTTTTGATCAGGCTTCCTCGTCGAGGGCTGCCGCTTCTAACGTGACAGCGGTGGATTGCAACAGAGACGCTCATCCTGTGATTCCGGCGGTCTCCGTTTCTTCGTCACCTTTGACCACGCCTGGACTACAGGACTCCGCAATCTCGGGAGTTGCTCAGCGTAAGCCGGTGCCTCTTGCCGGCGTTGCTCCCAGGAAGTTTGTCTTCGTTTCCCGCCTGAACCCTGGTGCTTCCGAAAATGACGTTAAGACCCATTTGAGCAGCAAGCTGAATGTTTCTGGCACCGAATTTATTGTCTCAAAGTTCAATTTTAAACAAAGACGTGATATATCTTCGTTTAAAATTGCACTTACTGATGGTCTCTTGGACAGTGTTCTTGATCTTTCTGTCTGGCCTGAACATGCCATAGTTCATGAATTTATTAACAAAAATAATCCTCGTACTCGTGCGCCTCAGACTCCCCTAGTTTTGCCTTCAAAAAACTAATAGATTCTTTCTCCATCCACTATCAGAACGCTCGTAGTTTACTGGGGAAGCTCAGCAAACTGCACGTTAATAGTGCTTCCTTTGATGCCGACGTAATTGTCTTTATGGAAACGTGGCTTAACTCTTCTGTCTGTGATACTGAACTGTTTGCAGGCAATTATGTTGTCTATAGGCGCGACCGTCCTACACGCATTGGCGGCGGTGTTCTTATCGCCGTTAAATCAAATCTTGTCTCTAACTTGGCTCCGATAATTGACCTCGACAGCACTTTGGAATTTGTTGCTGTTCGCATTCAAGTTTTTGATTATGTTGTTTATGTGTCTGGCTCGTATATTCCACCTAGGTCTATATTCCACCTAATTCAAAACATCCACTCTACTCTGGGTGCAAATGACCACTTCATTGTTCTTGGCGACTTCAATCTCCCTTTCATATCCTGGATACCCTCACCTGACTCTAATATTCTCATTCCCTCTGTCCCTCACGACTTCATTCACGGACTTATTGACCTCTCTTTAGGGCAATTAAATAATATTAACAAGTAAGAAAGCTACAGTCGAGTGAGCTCGACTGTGAGATACCCGCTACCCATACTTAAACCAGAAAAGCGTCAGGACGCCAGAAAAAACAGTTGATACAATTTTGAACATAACAGACAAATGCAAATGCAAGTGTAATATAATCACATGCATACAAAAATACATACATATGTATCTATGTGTGTAAAACCGCGATATTATTGCATTCAAGCGGCTAATAATTATTACCATTTATTAAAATTGCTTCTCGAATATCTTATAAGATTCTTTTCCGAACACAACCATGAACTGATAAGAATATTTAGTTGGTCTAATTGGTCAACCAAATGAGGCATGCTGCCCGCAGCCGTTTCTGGCCATACAAAATTATTTCTTTAATAACTTCGACAATTTTTATCTGATCGCAACCAAATTTTCAGGGATTACACCGACTATAGTTTTTAATATACATATCGAAATTCGCGACTCTAGCTTTAAAATTATACGCTTAATACGCTTTTTTATGATTTGCGGGGGCGGAAGTGGGCGTGGCAAAAATTTGAAACAAACTTGATCTGCGTGCAAGCATAAGAAATACTGTCGAAAAAAAATTAGAGCTCTATCTCTTATAGTCTCTGAGATCCAGTGTTTCATACGGACAGACGGACAGACAGACAGACAGACAGACAGACAGACAGACAGACAGACAGACAGACAGACAGACAGACAGACAGACAGACAGACAGACGGACATGGCTAGATCGACTCGGCTGTTGATCCTGATCAAGAATATATATACTTTATAGGGTCGGAAATGCTTCCTTCTACCTGTTACATACATTTCCTGCCGGCACAAAGTTATAATACCCTTCTACCCTATGGGTAGCGGGTATAAAAACTGCTGTGATAAAATCTTAGACCTTATTTTTGTGTCGGACTTCGCCAATGCATATGTCTCTAGAATCGAACCTCTCTCTTGTCCTGAAGATGCTCACCACCCTACCATCGAGATAATACTCGAGGCTTCGGCTCCATTACTGCCTTGTGCTCCTGCCGAGCCTGCTACCTTTCGCTGCTTCCGCAAAGCCAATTTCACTGATATGAATAATCACTTATCCTCAATAGACTGGACCTTTTTAAATGATACTGACGATCCCTCTTACCTGTTTGAACGTTTCTATGACATTTTATATTCCTGTTTTGATATATTTGTCCCGTCATTTCCCTCTCTTGTTAGTTCACACAAACCCCCCTGGTTTTCCCGTCGTTTTTCGTATCTAAAAAATGTGAAGCCAAATTCAGCCGAACCGGACTTCAGGCCGACCGAGCTAAATATTTAGTAGCTCGATCCGATTTCTTGACGCACAATTCCGAATGTTACAACAATCACTTAAATCGGTGCAGAAGTGAGTTTCAGACGAATCCTAATCAATTTTATGCTTTCGTCAATTCTAAACGAAAATCACAGCTCTTCCCGTCCCGTCTTCATCTCAAAACTGAGTCTGCTTCCTCTGAGTTTGATATAGCAAATTTATTCGCAAAATTTTTCCAGTCTACGTATTCTACTACTACTTTTGATGTAACGTCGTTGTATTATAATTCTCTTCCGCACTCCAACTGCATTTTTATGCCTACAATCGGCGAGGACGATGTTCTTCGGAGCTTAAAATCTCTCAAGCCATCCTTCTCTTCTGGTCCCGATCTTGTGCCTAGTTGTGTATTGAGAAACTGTGCTAATGCGTTATGTAGTCCCTTGTCTAAGCTCTTTCAGTTATCTCTTAACATGTCTTTCTTTCCCGATAGCTGGAAGGTGTCTTTTATACTTCCGCTTCATAAAAAGGGTAGCAAGTCAAATGTTGAGAACTACAGAGGTATTGCAAAACTTTGTGCAATTCCCAAGCTTTTTAACCTACTGATTACAGCTCAACTGAAGCACCAATGTAGCTCATTTCTGTCCTCCTCGCAGCATGGCTTTATGAAACAAAGATCTACCACTACAAACCTTCTTGAGTTCTGTGCTGTTATTCGAAACGCTTTTAGATACAATACCCAGACTGACGTTATCTTTACAGATTTCAGCAAAGCGTTTGACTCAGTGAATCACCAGCTTTTGCTGAAAAAACTTTCATTATTGGGCTTCCCCCCTTTACTGACTGACTGGATTGCAACATATTTATCTAACCGTACTCAGAGAGTTGCTTTCAAGGGCTCATTCTCGGATCTAGTTTACGTGACTTCAGGTGTTCCACAAGGGAGCCATCTCGGACCTCTTCTTTTTGCAATTTTCATCAATGACTTGCCCAATGTTGTTGCTCATTCTCAGGTAATGATGTACGCTGATGATGTAAAACTATGCTTGCCTCTGACTAACTCTGAGTCTCATTTGCTTCTACAAACTGACCTGAATAACATGCAATCTTGGTGCATCAACAATCTGCTGTTTCTTAATAACTCTAACTGCAAATCTATGTCATTTTATCGGAAAAACTGTTTCCTTGCCAATTATTACTAAGAGGCTGGTGCTCTTGAACGCATCAGTTCAGTTACAGACCTTGGAGTTTTGTTTACCCACAACTTGAATTTCAACGATCACATTAGTTTAACTGTTGGTAAAGCTAAGGGTGTCTTCGCTTTTGTTAAGCGCTGGTCCAAGGAGTTTGATGATCCCTATACCACCAAACTCCTATTTGTTTCTCTTGTTCGTCCTATTTTGGAATACTGCTCTTGTGTTTGGTCACCCCAGTACGCGAAATATCAAGATCTAATAGAATCGGTGCAGAAACAATTCCCCTTGCTTGCTCTTCGTGGTTTAAACTGGGATCTACATCGTCGTCTGCCATCCTACTTAGACAGACTGCGGCTTTTAGGCCTGCCTACGCTTAAGGACCGTCGGACCTGCCATGGTGTAATGTTCATGCACAAACTCATCCATGGTCACATTTCATCTAATTACCTTTTATGCCTTATAAGGCTCTCGGTTCCTACAAGGCCTTCCCGTCACTTTCGACCTATCGCCCTGGAGGTCTGTAGGACAAACTTCGATATGTATAAGCCTTTTCGTGTTTTATGTTCTTTGTATAATGAGAATTATCATTTGTTACATGTTGAGATGTCCTTAGATTTTAATTCAGCTTGTATTTTACGATACCTATCCTTACCTCCGACCGCCTGATGTGAGTCGGAGCACATCCTTAAAAAACACTCCCTTCTTGGTCAGAGGTAAGGGTACGGCCTTATATGGCAGCTATTTGCCGTTTTTCTCAATAAATAAAATAAAAATAAAAATTAAAAAGTTGTAACGAACTTTCCGGCCGGGATAGCTTTCAGTCGCGTCCAGGAAGGATCATACAAGACATTTATATGTTGGGACTAAGAATGTGTTTTGGAAATTTCGTAATCTGTAGGATCCTAACATCACATTTTTAAGTTCTGAATCGAAACTTGTAAGGAAAAGGCCCTAAGGGCGGCCCGAAGAAGAATGAACAACCTAGGAGGCAGCGAGAGGGGAATCAGTGTCGGCGCCGTTGGTGAAAACCTTGCGGCTGCTGGGGGAGAGCGTCTCCCGTGAAAACCGTGGAGCAGCCGAAAGGGATCGGTTCCGGTTAGAATCCTTGCAGCCGGTGGGAAAGAAAATCGTCTCCGGTTAAAATACTTTGGAGGCGGTGGGCTACGAATCGTCTCCGGTTAGAAAACCTTGGAGCCGGTGGAAAGAACGATGAAAGAGAGACGCAGGGAGGGCAAAGGGGGACCCTAGGACCTAGGAAAGAAACTGGATGTTTTCCTTAATCAAGAATACATTTTTTATTCCCAGAAATTAGCTTCCGACTAAGTACACAGGCAAGCAGAAATCTACGGTGGGCCGAAGAGTGGGATTTGTGGGTATAAAAAGAAGGAATGAGAGGGCTTCATTATATGTGAAAAAGGCAGGCCCCCGCCCAAAACAGCGAAACCTCCGAAGAGGTCTGAAAAAGTCAGTGAGGTGACCAAACGACATTTGATCGTGGCACTCATTGACCGAAGCGACGATAACGGGAAGATGTCCGAAGCAAGGTGGACGACGGTGCACGCAAGGCTCGTCGAAGCGCTGTTTGCACGGATGGAGGATGACTCCCCAGCGCTCATGCCCACATTCGATGGTGCAGGGTGGCTGAACGGGGTCAAAATCCTGAAGTGCATGGACGACCCGACTCGGAAGTAGCTGATGCAAACAGTCAGCCAAATGGAGGCGTTGTGGGAGGGGGCCAAACTAGAGGTGGTGGATAGGGAGCTAATCCCATCCATCCCGAAGGCGAAGGTACTTTTCCCCATCGCAATCCAAGGGGACCGGGCGCTGAAGCTGCTACAGCGCCAAAACCCGGACGTTCCCACCGCAGACTGGAAGGTACTGCACATCGCGAGCCCGACACCCAAAGAGGGGGGCCAGTGCGTAGTCCTCCAGATAAACAAGGAGGCTGAGGACATCCTGTACCCCGGGTATGGAAAGATGGCGTGGGGCTTAGGTAGTGTATACCTACGCCTCAAAAAGCGCCACCCTGGGGACAAGGATGCGCACACCCTGCAAGCAGGAGAGGTGGAGAAGGACCTTGGTCTTGACTCCATCATCGATGCTGCTCAGGAGATGACTCTAGACGTCTCAGAGGAGGAGGAAGAGGATGGTGATGTGACAGTCATATTCAACCCGTCCGGAGCTGGTACCCATGGCCCTGAGGGTACTGCAGCTCAACCTCCATAAGAACAAGATCGCGTCGGCGGAACTCCTGATAGCCATGGAGCAAGGGTCCGTCGACATAGCTTTAGTCCAAGAGCCGTGGATTGCCTCGGGAAACTCCATCGCCGGACTAAAGTCCTCAACACACAACGTGTTATACACACCGCCGGTAAGCAGAAACAGAACCGCCGTACTTGTACGGAAGGGTCTCCACGCTAACCTTATGTCTCATTACAGCACGGATGATCTGACTGTGGTAATGCTTGAAAGCAAGAAGAAGCTTCCTGCTACATGGCTCACGACAGGACAGCCCCACCGGAAGAACTCAGGAGCCTGGTGGAAACCAGCCCGAAGGACCAGCAAATACTGGTCGGTGCAGGGTACCATGGTATCAGAATGGAAAGTCCTTGAGAGACCATCCTTCTCAGACAACAAGTACATCCAGTTCCAATACGACTTCGAACACTCTCAAAAACCACCCGTCTTTAGAAACCCCCGGAACACCAACTGGGGAAAGTTCAAAAAGACTATCACGGCGAGACTCGCGACTGGTTCAGGCACAGTTACATCCGTGGAGGAAATAGAAAGGTCCCTAGAGACCCTCTCCAAGGAATTACTAGATGCGTACCACGCATCATGCCCAAGATCAAGAAATAGGAAGAGAACCAAGCCACCATGGTGGAACAAGGAGCTCTCCCTCCAACGCAACAGCCTCAGAGAGTTCTTCAAAATCGCCAAACAAGCGAAAGATGACACAATCAACGACGAATATAAAATCCTACTAAGGGACTACAAGAAGGAGATACGAAGGGCGCAAAGAAGCTCTTGGAGGAACTTCTGCTCCAACATAGAGACGGCCCCAGAAACGGCGAGTCTCCAAAAGTTGCTATCGAAGCCACCTACCATACAGCGTCAGCTCAAAAGCGAAGATGGAAAGTGGACCGAGGGCAGTGAAGAGGCCCTAACAGCACTAATGGATGCGCACTTCCCAGGATGCACAGAAGTAACCGATGCCAATGAGAATCAGGTACTAGCAACGTGTGAAGAGCATATTCCGACAAATCTAATAAACTCCAGAAGGATCCACGGGGCTATAGACTCCTTCGCGGGGATAAAGGCTCGAGTGCGAAAGGACTCGATGGAATATTTCCAGCCATGCTACAGGTGACCAAAGAAGAGATCACCCCATGGCTTAACGCAATATATAGAGCTTGTATAAGCACGGGCTATATCCCTATCCCATGGAGGACCTCTCGGATTGTCTTTCTGTCCAAGGCAGGAAAGAGTAGTCACGTGAGCCCCAAGGATTACAGACCGATAAGCCTTACCTCTTTCCTACTGAAAACACTAGAAAAGCTGCTGGAACTATACATCAGGAACGATGTGGGAGGACTACTGTCAACCCATCAGCATGCCTACACAAAAAGGAAATCGGTAGAGACGGCACTAAATTCGTTAGTAACCATCATCGACACGACAAAGAATACGCCCTCGGAGTGTTTGTGGACATATCCGGGGCCTTCAACAACGCCAGTATCGACGCAATAATGAGCCGCCAAGAGGTGACTGGAACGCACACCGCCATCAACTTCTGGGTACGTAACCTGTTAAGTTGCAGGCGGGTACAATCCGATTGGGGCACTGCCACCATGGTGAAGGGAGCACACCACAAGGTGGAGTCCTCTTGTCCCTCCTATGGAACCTGGTGGTCGACGACCTGATCAAGATATTTGAGATGAAAGCCTTAAAGATAACAGCCTATGCGGATGACATAAGCATAATTATCACAGGTGTATGCCCATCGACCCTCAGCTCGATCATGGAATCAACGCTCAGGGAGATATGTGAGTGGGCGGACAAGGTAGCACACTCAGTATCAACGCGGATAAGACGGACCTCATTCTCTTCACCAAGAGATACAAGATACCGCTATGGATCCCCCCAAAAAACAATGCAACCAGGCTGACCCCGAAAACACATGTCAAGTACCTCGGCACTGTCCTAGACAGCAAGCTGGCATGAAAATCCACTGTATTAGAGAGGGTGAAAAAGGCCACCATAGCGCTTTATGCATCCAAGAAGATTCTTAGCAGCACATGGGGTCTCTCACCCAAACTAATGCACTGGGTCTACATATCGGTGGTGCGTCCGACACTGCTGTACGGAGTCTTAGTGTGGTGGCAAGCCACGGAAAATAAAACATAAAACACGCTTATGGAGAGAACCCAGAGGCAGGCACTGCTCTGCATATCAGGAGCGCTGAGGTCAACTCCTACTAAAGCGCTCGAAGTCATACTCGGAATAGATCCCCTAGACATTCACGCTCAACTGACTCCAGGAAAGGCCGCACAACGCCTAGTAGCAGCAGGAAACATGACGCCACAAATATTCGGGCACAGTTCAATTGGTCGAGACATGAGCAGTTCATCTGACTACATGATACCCAGAACCTGCCCAGATGTAAAAACAACAACACTCATGGGATCGGAAGACTGGAAAACAGCTAAGGACCACCCTCGATACCTTAACATATACACCGACGGCTCAAAGATGGAAGCAGGAGTAGGACCGGGCATATACTGTACAGACCCTGAGATAAGGCTGTCGTATAAGCTACCAAGCCAGTGCAGCATCAATAAGGCGGCAGAGCTTGTGCAGAGAAAAACCGCTCACATGAGGCGGTAAACTTGTTCGTAGACAGTCAAGCCGCGATCAGATCCATGCAATCGTCGGAGGTCTGCTCCATAAATGTACTGGCAAGCCGTGCCAGAGGGGCACTAGATATCGTAAGGACGACAACGTCAGTGCGGATTTATTGAGTTCCCAGCCACCTGGGCATCGGTAGAAACGAGACAGCTGACGTACTTTCAAATGAAGGCATCGGACTGACAAGCGACAGAAACGTAAACGTCCCCGTCTAAAAACGCTCCACTGCGAGCTGGAAGCCGAACAGGCATACTAGCAGAACTAGCAAACTACCTCCAGAGCGTCTAAGAACACGAGGGCCGCCACGACTAACCTAACCTAATGTTTGGGTTGTAGGAGATGGGCTGTTGTTCTTTAGCTTTGAGTGTTTTGGTTAGAGAAGATTTTTCTTTTATTTTGTTTCTCAGTGTACGGTCGTAGCTGTAGAATGGCCTTGAGACTCTAGATATATAAATAATCCCATTTCTTTGTCGTCTAGGTCATAAGTTACTGTTAACATTATTTATTAACGATCTTCCCAAAGTTCTTACTAACTTTAGATTTAAGCGGATGACGTGAGTTTAGAGTGCAATGCAAGGACGTTGCTTTGCCAATCCGATATACAAACAGATCTTTCTAATTTTCATGGTCCGAATAAACTTATTAATCCTAAACCACTTTAAATGGAACGAGTCATTCCTAAGCTTGCGACTTAATTAGATTTATTAAAAGGTCGAAAGAATTCAAAAACCACTATGTCACTAAAACCCTTTATATTATCATTAGTTCGTCTTATCTCACAATATGAATCTTGCGTTTGGAGTCCTCAGTATTGGGTCCACAGTAAACACATGTCTAGGGGTCACGTGAGTGGTTGGAAATATTCAAGTCATGATTTTTAGATATTTGTGGTTAAGAACCCGAAAAATGGCGTTCTTCGGAACTTTTGAGAGCACATGGAGGAGAATTCTTCCAGTTGATTCATTTAAAACAACTTTTTTTCCTTTAAATCATATATGCAATTCAGCTTGAACTTAGTAGAAGGCAGTGTAATAAATATGTCTCTTAATTTTTATATTCTCATGTGCGGTAAATCATGGTCCATTCAACTTTTGTGTTTAAATTTCAAACTTCGGCTTTCCGAAGTATGCAGTCATATTGTGTTGACAGAGTTTTAAGTTAAGGATCTATATGTATTAATTACTAAAATAGGGCAAATGGAAACTTACCCTGAGCGCACCGGCCACAACAAGAACAGATTTGATTGCCCGCAGACCCCAGTCATAATGATCTTGCTTAGAGAGCAGTTCCTTACATAGCGTATAAAGAGTAATAAATTTGCGAGCGAGCAAACGAGCTTCCTGAAATCCCTCGGCCACCAGCATTATCTCGCTTATTAAAGCAAAATCGGGTACAACCATGGCGCAAGGCCTATATAAAGCCTTTAGGTTCTCCGGTAATTCTGCTCGCCCAGCATAGCCGGGATTCATCGTTATAAACACCCCAACAGTGGTACGCAAAACTATAGGCTCGCCCAAAAAGCTGAAAATCTGTTTTTTACTCTTAATAGCATCTTGTATGCACTTTACTTGCACGGCCACAACGGATAAAACTTCCACTGAAATTCTATTAAACTCGTCAAAGCATCCCCAAGCACCAGTTTGCGCCAGACCTTTGTGAATATTGCCTATGGACTTATAGTCCATTTGCTCTGAACAATTAAACACATAAACCATCATACCCAAAGCCCGTCCTAGGTCCTTAGTAGTTTCGGTTTTACCTGTCCCAGCCGGGCCCGCTGGAGCCCCGCCCATCACTAAATGCAGTGATTGAGTAAGGGTAATATAGCAGCGATCGGTTAAAGGTGTAATCACCAGACGCGGCGTATTGCCCAAGTATTCGTAATCGTAACGGAACTGGGCATCACAGATGTTAGCGAAGCAATCGTCAATTTTGGGGTCCCAACGATGTCGTAATTGGCTTTGCCACTGGAAAGCGGTTTGTATTTCCACCTTTTTGGCTATTATAGTTGCTACAACATCTCGACTATGGACATCAATTGTACAGACTGTCATGATCTTTTGTCTTTCGGCGGCTGTGAGATCTCCCAAAAGCAGTATTATTAGATTGTTAAGCTGATTTACCTGTTTTTTATTGTAATCTTTGAGTGCGTTCTCATAACGTTGTTGTACCTTGGCAAATGCATCGTTAGTCTCTGTTGTCCACATAATTTGTGTACCGACAAGCGCTGGTTGGGCAGGCCACTCAAATATCCACACGTGGCGAGGTTTGTTGTCATAAAATGTTAGAGAACGCTTCAGTTGGTCTCGTAAAGTGTCGCGCATTTTATCTGTTATTCGGTTGAGCCAGACCTCGACTTTGCCGCTGCAATCGCAGTTCTCTAGAAATGGAACATACTCTTCTAGCTCTTTTGCTACCATTCCAGCTGCAAGCTTTGACCCAGAGATAAGATTAAGTTTTCCCATAGAGTCATAGAGCTTTGTTAAATGCCGCGCAACAAGGGCAGGGTTGTTACCATTGGACAAGATGTCTAAAAGATCTGCGGAGGATACAAAATAAAATCGAGGATATGCCAAGCGCTTAGTTTCTAAATAATCATTTAACGCTTTCTCGCAAAGCAGCAGCATTTTAAGCAACATTTCAAGATGTTCATACAATTTGCTGCCGGATCGGTTTGTGGATCTTACAACATTCCTGTCGGCGTTCATTTGAGCTAAAAGCGCCTTGAACTCTTTATCAATGTAATCAAAACGTTTTGAGTCTTCAGGCAGCTGCGATCGAATATCCTCAGATCCGATAAAAATACTTTCCAAGTATTGCCATTTTCGTTGCACTTCAAACCAAGATCCGATTATCTGATCAGCATTGGATAATCTGTTTTGCCAAAGGCGTACCTCGTGTTCGAAAAATGCAATATATTTTGACGAAGCCATATTCTGAAGTTGTCCTTGGTGGTCTTCTAATGTTTCAATCATTTCTTCAGATGCTTTTAGCAACTTAATCCCGGTTCTTTCATGTATTTCTGAGCCGAACTCCATTGTAGCCCAAGCAGCGGCTATATCTCGAAGCTGTTTCTCCATTGCCATTTCTTTAACTGATTTGTCGACAATATTTTTTACCTCTTCTTCATACTCATGGAGGTTAAGATCAATCAAGTCCTTAAGTGTAGTGGAATCATCCATGCTAAACTTAACTTGGGTGGTTTGCATCAACTCGACCCAGTGGCGATCACGGATGGCGGGATTTTGCAATTCCGTTACCGCTCGAAGGGAGGTCATAAGATTTTTAAGTGATGCTTCTATAAAAATAAATGGTTCCCAATCTCGCATGGCCTTGTCAAGACCACGAAGCTCCCGGCCAAACTTTTTGCATTCTTGGTCCATATTTTCGATGTCAATTTTTTTCCAAGGAGTCTTTTTCCAATCGTTAATAGTAGACTGTATAGTGATGACAAAGTCCCACATTATTTTTACCAATTTTAAGTCGAATCTACAAAGTTCTATTTTTGAAGCATCTGGGCCCTGTAATTCAAAAAGCACAGCTGACTCGGCTAGACTCTTTTGACGTTCTTCCAGGGCGACGATTTCCAAATCTGATTCGTCAATATTATCGTAACAATTTAAACACGGAACAAAAAAGAACTTCTTCGCAATAAACTTTTTTCGGTAGGTATTTGCCATATTGTCGCAGAGAAGAATGCGTTTTTCAATAAGATCCACTTGATAGCTTTGTATTGGAGCAATTACCTGCTTTGTCGTTGCTGCTAGGCGTTTGACTTTCATCCAAGCATCTGGTAACTCGTTTATTTGGGCCAACTCAGTGTCTTTGAACTCATAATTGTAAAGTTTGAGAAAGTCAATAATTTCCTTAAGTGGTTCAAACATAGAGTCATATATATACTGCTTTTCGTTGATCTGATTCAGAACGGATAAAATTTTGACCAGGCCCTCAAAATCATCTTTTTGCAGCTCTATTTTCAGGACTACATTGGCCTCATCTACAAAGTCTTGTAGCTCCTATGTAAAAATATTGTAAATAATACAAATATATATTAGTAAATTATTACAAATTTGTTTTATCAATCTCTACATAAATTGGAAAACCAACCCCACGGTACACCGTAGTTTATATACATACACTTGAAACTTACAGTTTGCAATTACATAGATTATTAAAAATCGATTCATTTTGGTCAAATGAAAATAAAAGCTAACATTTCATACACATACAAAACCTTGATAAAAATCAATAAATTTTTAAATCGCATACAATCTAACATATAAAATTCTCATGTCACGTTTTAGTCATTGAACTCCTCCGAAATAGCTCGACCGATTTTCGAGAAATTTGTACATATCCGTTAGAGTGAAGGCTAGGACAATAGCTATTTTTCATCTTTGTAAATATTAAGGTTATTTTAAATTTTTTTATTTCATTTTTTTCGACAAAATCAAACAATAGTAGGCGATGTGGTATTATTTATACTGTAGTAATAATATAGTGTACACATATGTTTAATTTTAGTCGAATTTTAATGTGGAGCACTGCAAGACAGTAAATTTCATTAAATAAAATTGCGCATCAAACTTGAAGTAACTAAGTTCCCATTTCAGACAGATAAGTAATTTTGTCACTTGGGAGTGACGGTTATACTTATATAACATAATCGCAAGATGCACGAGATGAAAGGAATCAACAAAGGCATTTGATGCACCAGGTGGAACTGGCAAAACGTTCCTTATTTTGCTAATTTTTGCCAAGATACGATAAAAAAAATGGCATCGCATTGGTCGTTGCATCTTCTGGTATTGCAGCAATTTTATTAAATGGAGGCAGAACAGCTCATTCAGCACTTAAGCTGCCATTGAACATTAAAAGTAATCCAGATTCAGTGTGCAACATAAAAAAACAATTGTCTACCGACATAGCGCTGAAACAATGTAAAATAATTATTAGGGATGAATGCTATGACTATGACACATAAACATTCGCTTGAGGCATTGAATAGGACATTGACGGATATAAAAAACAATGATAAACTTTTTTGCGGCTCTTTGTTACTCATTTCAGATGATTTCAGACAAACTCTTTCCGTTATTCCACATTCAACATACGTTGATGAAATCAATGCTTCTTTAAAATCAGTGCGAGTGTGGCGTAATGTTAAGAAAGTACAACTGACGAAGAACATGCGCGTTCAAATGATTCGGGATCCATCCGCCGAAACTTTTTCTAAACAACTGTTAGATATTGTCGATGAGAAAGTTGCGGTACATAAAAATACTGGATGTATGAAATAACAAATGGATTTCTGCACAATCATCGACTCGCAAAATACTCTCATTGATCGCATATTTTCCAATGTACACACACAATATTAAAATCATACATGGTTGCCAGAAAGAGCGATTTTGTCAGCAAATAATGTAGACGTTCATGCATTAAACTTACAAATAGAACCGTTGTTTCCTGGGGACTTGGTGTCCCACAAAGCTATTGATGCAGTTTGTGATATCAACTAAACTGTGAATTATCCAATTGAGTTTTTAAATTCGTTGAATTTTCCAGGCATGCCACCACACCATTTACAATTGAAGGTTTGTACACGATTAGTAATTAAGAAATTAATGAAAAATATAATTGAAGCCATAATTTAGAATGGGAACGAATCCCTAGGATTCACACGATGTGCCAATTGAATTCAAAAGAACTCAATTTCCAATTCGACTGGCATTCGCTATGCCGATCAATAAGTCACAAGGCCAAACATTATCTGTATGTGGCTTAGATTTGGAAGCACCATGCTTTTCCCACACATAACTATGTACATGTGGCATATTCTCGCGTGGGAAAACCATCAAGTTTATTTCTGCTGGCTAAACACGGACTAACCAGGAATATTTTTCACTCCATTGCGCTGAAAAAAAAACCTTTTCTCAATTGGCATAATTAATAAGAAATTGTTGGGTTATAAAAAAAAATTGGGTGCTAGACGAAGTTTGCTGGGTCCGCTACACAAAATTTAACTAGGACAAAAAACATAAATTAGGGGCGAGACGAAGTTCTCTGGGTCCTCTAGTAAATATAAATAGTATAACACGGGCCGACAGCGTTTCACAAACTAACATAATTAAAATATAATATTAGGGGTAAAAAATATTTTTCTTTCTTATGCTTGGAATACTTTTTATGTCATCAATATGCTTACCCAAATTTTGGCAGAAATATGTTGTTCTCATGAAGTTCGGAGCTAAGAAAAAAATCTTTCGTTTGCGAAATGGAGTGGGCGGAGTTGTCCAAAATAGGGCCGGCTGTCGTGGCGGGATGGTGGCCGTAGAAGTTGTGTTTGTTGTTGGCTGGAATTCCCACAAGTCCAAAACGAAAGAAAAAGGCGGCGAACTCACAAAATAAGCCATTATTGGCACACTTCGATTTTAAGATTAACTTAAGACTAAGAGACAAATTGGCCCGGGACCGCGGAGTGGTGGATTTCCGCTAGGAAAACGGGAGCGGGATAGAAACGGAGAGCGGGAGTGCACGCGGAAAGCGCTCGCCCCTACACTGCCGCTCAGAACTAAGCGCCCTGGTGGCGCGAACATTCTCCCCCCCTTGCGGCAGCAAAACAGGATTACTCCTCGTGGCACACTCCGGAGGCGGTCCATCCAAACACGGTGCTCTGAGCGACGGGCAGCCCATCTTCCAGCTTCAGGAACCCCGGTTGGATCAGCTTGGGGAACAAGTCTGACCCCAACGCGAGGGAAATGGTCGATGGGGGATGGAACCGTTCATCCGCGAGCCGGATATCATCGAACTTGGCCCGGATGGTGTCGCTCAGAGCCCGTACTGGCGTTCGAATCCTAAGGCTGGGATCAAGCCTCAAGACGACCTCGAGCCGGAAGTCGCCCGTGCGGGATCGAAGGGTCGCCGTGCAGACTTCGTCCTCGCCTGCCTGCGTGATTGGCAGCTTGTTTGCCGCCGCCAATGACCGGTCGATACTGCTGACCGGCATGCACGGGTCGATCAGGGCCCCCATCTCAAACGTCGTGCTCCCCGTGTCGAGCAGCACGCAGGCTGTCGGGAGGATGTGCACCACCTTCTGCCGCAGATAGGCAGCCACGGTCGGAGATGGAGTGGGGGCCGCCGCACGCGCTGGTTCCCTCGGGACGGGATGGCGAGCCGGAGGTGGAGTGGGGGCCGCCGGACGAGCAGGCTCCCTGGAGACGGGCGGACGAGCGATGCGCTCCGGCCGTGGACGAGAGATCGATGGCAGATCCTCGTGCATGTGGAGCAGCGTGTGATGGTCCCCTCCACACGTTTTACAGCCCTCGGTGCTGCGGCAGGTCCCTCCTCAGTGCTCGTGGGCGAGACAGTTCGAGCAGTACTTATTAATAAGGCGAAGGCGTGGAAAGCAACGGCCCTCCAATCATGGAAATGGCGTGAGGGCTAGCAGATCGGAGGGATCTTCAGACATCGGGGAGAGGGGTCTGGAGTTGAGGCAAGCTTCGATCTTGGCAAGGAGCGTCGCAAGTTCCTCAAATGTATACTTGCGCGTAGCCGTAGCTTTATAGAAAAGAGTTTTGAAACTTTTCACCCCTGCTTCCCACAGACCTCCCATTTGTGGAGCCCCGGGCGGGATGAAACGCCCTTCAAGTCCCTGATGGCTGTATACATCAGTCACGGACTCGTTGACGGCTTGAATGAAGTCCCGAGAAAGTAGAAAAGCTGCCCCCACAAATGTCTTGCCATTATCAGAATAAATCCGCTGAGGACACCCGCGCCGGTATACTTTTTAATCTCGAACGGCCCGTCATAATCAATGCCCGTATATGTAAAAGGCCTCGAGAAGGAGACTCTTTCCTTTGGAAGATCGCCCAGCAGCTGAGTTTGCAGTCTCTTCTTGTAAATCGTGCAGATCTTACACGGATTCGCCACTGCCTTGATCAGATTCTTGATTTTAGGAATCCAATCCTTCGATCGGATCAGGCGTACGATCAACTGACTACCGCCATGAAGAGTAATCTGTTGGGTGAATTGGACGAGAAGGCGAGACAGTCTACAGCCGTAGGGCAGAATTATTGGATGCCGTTCATCATACTGGAGGGCTTTAGAAGCTGTGACGCGACCACACGCCCTTAGGAGGCCGAGTTGGTCTGTGAACGGAAATAAATTTAATATTGGACTTGCCCCCGAAAGGGGCTTCTTCTCTGCCAAGTGCTTCAGCTCTTGGCCGTATGCTCGACGCTGCGCAATGGAAATCAGCGCTCATTCTGCCTCTCGGATTTCTTCACTCGTGGATCGTGAAGTAGAGGGGATCGCGCCCTTACGGCAGCGATTAAGGAAACGCCGAACATACGCCAGGACTCGCAGTGATTTGTCCAGCTTTGAGAAACGTTCTAGGAATTCGTCAGAGGGGACCTGGCTGAAATGCACTTTCACAGCGCGCTGCTCGAGCTCGGTGTTCGGCTGCACATCGCTTTGCGCTGGCCACAGCTCTTGTTGACCTGGTTGAGGTCGGAATACTCATGGAGAAACGCCTGCCACTGACTCCTTTCGCTGTGAAGCTTATCATCCCAGCTTAAATCTTGTAGCCAAATCTCCTGCATGAACATTTTGGAACGTATTATAAACGGAGCGAGCCATCCGGCTGGATCAAGCAACCTCGCGATTTCGGACAACACCTCGCGCTTTGTGAAGGTGGGTTCCACCACTATTTCTGGCGGCACGAAGTAGAATTCGTCGGCCTTAGCCCTCCATTGAATCCCGAGCGTTTTGGCCGTGCTTTCGGTATCGATATCGAGGAACTCGCTATGAAGGAGGTGTTCGGCTGGAATATTTTGTAGTATGCTCGTGTGGTTCGAAGTCCACTCCCTCAAAGGGAAACCAACAGAGCTAAGAGCTGCTTGTAGCTCTTGGATTGAACTATGGGCCTCAGATATGGAATTTGCCCCTGCCAGAACGTCATCGACGTACATATGTTTTTGAAGAATGTGGCTGGCTTTTGGAAACGCCCCTTGGACATCCTCTGCTAGCTTCTGCAGCACTCGAATAGCGAGGAAAGGCGCACAGTTGACCCCGAAGGTAACTGTTTTCAACTCAAAGTCTCGGATATCCCCCTCCTTATTTCGGAACAGGATTCTTTGAAAGATCGACCCAGATCTGACGGTACATCTTTGTGATGTCCGCGCTGAACACGTATTGGAAATATCGCCACATCAGAATTTGAATGGTCAGATCGGATTGCAGTACTGGACCAGCATGAAGAATATCATTTAAGCTGGTTCCATTCACAGATGGACTGGAGGCGTTAAGTACAACGCGGAGTTTTGTCGTAGTACTTTCGGGCTTGATTACCGCGTGATGTGGAAGGTGTAAGTTGGGGAACTATGAGTCGATGGAACTTCGGACATATGACCCAGAACCAGATACTCCAGATACTCCTTTTAAACGATTATCGTTTCTAAGAAACTGAGCTAACGCAATGGACCTTGAATATCCTAAATCGGACCCCGAATTTTTGGGGGTCGCAGAATGGGAGCGTAACCACGTACCTCCCGCTTGCGTCTCTCTTGGTAGTCCGGAGGAAGTTCCTTTCGCAATAGGAATCTGACTCTTTTGCCATCTCGAATGGTAGATCTTCCACCTCCCAGAACTTTCTGAGAAGCGAGTCTAAGCAATCTTCATTTTTGTAGTGTACTTGAGTCGTGAAGGACGCGACTCTGTTGGCCTTAGTATTGGAGATCGGCCCAGTAAGTACCCAGCCGAAGATGGTCTCTTGGGCTAGGAGTGAGCCACAAATGTTTCTCCTAGTGCCCTGCATCATCACCGACGGTAGAATATCAGCTCCGATCAGTATATCGATTTGGGAACTTTCAAAGAAGTTTGGGTCTGCCCATGGAAGATCGGGCAGATCTTGCAAAGAATTCCTGGAAACTGGATGGGATGGCAGTTTGCCCGCTAATTCCGGAAGGACATAGGCTGCGGTATCTAGTTGAAGACCCGGCTTAGTAGGGGAGCGGATAGCAAACAGAGTCTCGTTGACTCTGCCGAAACCGATTGGTTTAGCCCTGAAACTTGGGTTTGTATTTTTCGGAAAGGCAACTTAAGGAGGTTGAACATGCGTTCGGAGATGAAAGTAGCCTCCGATCCCGAGTCGAATAAAGCTCGGGGTCGGTAACTTGTGCCCAAATGGCACACGTCAATAATTGCCGTGCTCAGCAGGACGGCTGTAGTGCCTGAGGCGAAATAATTCTGCACCGTTGAGGTGCTCGCGGATGCATTGCGGCTGGAGGGTCTCGAGGACGGTTGCGTAGAGGGCGCCGAGGCTGGAGAACTCGTAGTTCGAGCATTTGGGGAACTCGTGTTTGAGGAACTGGGGGAGCCGCGATGCATCAGAGTATGATGCCTCCCCCTACACGTGAAACAGCTGTGTGTGCTCGTGCAATCACGTAGCTGATGGCCTCTAGCGAAACAATTCAGGCATAGCTGCTTCTTTTTTATGTAGCCGGAACGCGCGTCGACAGACATGTGAAGAAAGCGCGGGCACAATCGAATCGGATGATTTTCCTTAGAACATAAGTCACACCCTTTTTGTTTGGTGCTGACCTTGGTCTCGAAGGATTGCAGCCTTTTTGGAACTGACTGAGTCGGCTTCATATCCTCGATAGCCTCCAGTGTCCGATACCTTTCGCTCAGGAAGGTGATCATCTCCTCCCAAGCCGGAATTTCGGACTTTGAAGTTAGGGACTGTTCCCATAAGGAAAAGGTTAACTTTGGCAGTTTGCTTGCGCACAGCAAAACCAGCAGACAATCCCAGTTGTCAGTGAAGATATTGGAATGTGCTAGCGCTGTCAAACACCCCTGAATCGTGGATTGTAGCTCCTTTAGAGCATGTCCAGATTCTTCAGAAATGGAACTCAAGTTGAACAAGAGCTTGAGTTGGCTGTTGACTAAAAGTCTTTTATTTTGGAAACGGTCTTGAACCGCTTCCCACGCTGACGCAAAACCGTCATTTGTAAGCGGGGATTTGGACACTATGGCCTTTGCCTCGCCACTAGTTTTTGTGAGGAGGTGAAAAAGCGTCTCGAACGGTGTCAGCCTGGGGTTGTTAACATAAACTGCCGTGAACAGGTCCCGGAAAGTGGGCCATCGGAGGTAGTCCCCATCGAAAACTTCTGTATCGCAGGGCGGTAGCCGGCAACCGGACGAAATAAGCGGTTGAGCGGGAAGAGCTTGAACGGCTTGAAGCGTCACTCTGTCTAGCGTTTCGCTAATCTGTGCTGCACAGGTCTCGTATACAGAGTAGCAATAGTCATACTTTGCTTGTAGGAGAGGCAAGGTGCTGAGGGATCCTTCCTGGGCAATTAGGTCAGAGCAGATTTCGTACTCTTTTTGCACCTTGTCCCATAAGGCTCGCACTTGCTGCAGACGGACTTGCAATGTGTGTAAAGATTGCGAAGCTTGACCAGGAGTGTTTATCTTGTCTTCGAAAGCGCTGACGCGATCGCTCACAGCGATGAATTTATGCAACGCAGCGGTTGCGGCCGTTGGCTGCTCGGTTACCGGTTACCTACTAGCGCGTGTGACTCTCAGAAATTTAGTCCCGGATGCAGAGGGATTCTCTGGCTGTTCCACAAGTAAAGATTCGCTCGACGCTTTCGCCACCGGTTTGGAGACGACAATTCTTGGACTTGTTTTTGAGCTCGTCGTTGGGCGATCTCTTATCTTTGGCGTGGCACTCGAGCTTCTAGGTCTCGGGCTAGCGGACTTGGGCACTTGTTTGACGCGAGAAGATAGCGGAGAGGAAAGGGTGGTCTTTGTTTCCTTTTTTGGTGTTGGCGTTGGCTTCTTGTCACCCTCAACGGGCATACTCAGCTACGCTGTCCAAAACGGAAGGCCTGCCCGCCGCCAAAAAAATGAAGGAAACGAAGAAAAACTGACCCGCAGACTCGGTTTGGAGCAAATTAGCTGATATAGCTAAAAAATAGCTAGAAAAAAAAGAGCTAAATGTAGCCGATGCTCACGTAGAAGATAGCTGAACGCTCCTTGGAAACAAATAGCTAAATATAGCTAAAAAGTTCTGAGAGAAAAAAAAATAGCTGAATGCTTTCTGGAAAATAAATAGCTAAATCTCACTGAGCCGAACCTTAGTCCAAAAAGGAATAGCTAAACAAAAAACAATGGAAATAGCCAAATCGTAGCACCGATGAAACAGAGCGATAAATCAACCGACAGAAACCTACGAATATCAATGTCAAAAATTAAATAGCCAGGAAAAATAATTGGCTTGATACGATAGACTAGGAGCAGAGTTTAGATCTGGACTTCTCTGGCAAATTTTTTTGTAATTTAAGCGTAAACACTTTTGCGACACAAGAAATAAGCCAAAAACCTAGCTGAAAAAACGGATCTAAAATAGCTATCGACTTTGAAATTTTCTTTGACGATTATTCGAAAAATTTTAATTTTTGCTTCTGCGATCTATTTTTTTTTTTTTTTGTTTTTTTACTCGGATATGTGTAAATAATTTAATTTATTTATTCTTGGTATGATTTGTGTGTGTATATATTTGGATTTTTTAAACATGCAGTTTAGTGGATATGTGAAAGTGATTTTTGGATGATAATATATATATGCACATATATGAATTTATATATGTGTGTACGCTTGGAAGCTAGCGGATCACAGTGATTCAATATTGGCAAAGCACTTTTGCACTTTAGAACAGAAAAAAATTCACTGCGGCTAGGCGTATGTATTTTATACATATATTCTTGTATATAGGCATATATATATCACTTTTCACTTTCACTTGGAACTTGGACTCGGATGGAAATAACGCCGCTGGAAAAGTAGTATGGCGACCGCGGACGAATGGTTAGGGAAATAGTCGTACTTATCTTGGAAAAATCCGCAAAGGGGGGCGCTGATCAGGATAGATCGCAGGCGACGAAGGACCATGAAATGGAGTGGGCGGAATTGTCCAAAATAGGTCCGGCTGTCGTGGCGGGATGGTGGCCGTAGAATTCGTGTTTGTTGTTGACTGGAATTCCCACAAGTCCAATACGAAAGAAAAAGGCGGCGAACTCGACTTCACAAAATAAGCCTTTATTGGCACACTTCGATTTTAAGATTAACTTAAGACTAAGAGACAAATTGGCCCGGGACCGCGGAGTGGTGGATTTCCGCTAGGAAAACGGGAGCGGGATAGAAACGGAGAGCGGGAGTGCAAGCGGGAGTGCAAGCGTGAGTGCAAGCGGGAGTGCCAGCGCTTGCCCCTACACTGCCGCTCAGAACTAAGCGCCCTGGTGGCGCGAACAGTTTGCTTTGTAAGGATGACTCTACAGTCGAAGCGACCCAGAGTTCCTCCCAGAATATTTATAAAATCGAGACATTATTACAAAAAGTGCCAAACATTTCTGAGAGTTTTTAATCCGGACAAAAATCAGGATGGAATCTATAGGCCGGAATCGTCTAGCAGAGGGGTGCCTTCTAAAGACTGGGCAGGCGGCCCATAGCTTATTATTTATAATTTTTTTTTCCTTTTTTGTACTTACACACACACACACATTAAAACCTCGCCGTTTATTTACTCGTTTATCACTCGTCCGGCTCTCGTCCGAGCTGGAGACTGTCGTAGTCCTTTTTTCCATTCCCGACTCGGGCACGTTTTTGGGTCAAGTGCTTTGGGTCACGATTCGATTTCCCACTTCATAGCGAACAGTCGTGTTTTTGTATTATTCTTGTTTAGTGTTTATTTCATTTTAAACCACCAGGGTTTCCTTTAAATTTACCATAAAATATTAGTAATTATATACACCATTTTAGTTTTAGTTTGTGCTATGACGGTTCTCTTGTTTTCATTTTTGATCCCAACCAGATTTTTTTCAGCTTTAGTGTCGTTTGCTTTTAGCTGTAGCTACGCGGTTCAAAGCTCTTTCGCTCGTGTGTTTTCTTACGCTTATGGTACATTCATACTTTCGTGTTCTCTCGTTTTTTTTGAACCGATAGTGTGCACAGTGGTTCACTATGAAAATGTTCTCAAATATTATCTGTGTAATTAAAATCCTAGCAAAAAATGTGTTGACACTCCAGCCGAGTCTCCATTGCTGGGTTTGAATTTAGAAGATGGGTTGCAAAGCTGATGCAGTTTTCAGGCCTGCCGACCGGTTGAGACCATACCAGACGTAGATTTATTGATTATGGTCACTTTTCGCAAAGCAAATAACCTGTTCTCCGGACTAGACGCTCGGTTTAATAGTATGAAGCTGTTAATCAGTTCTCCAAAACGCAAAAAATCTGCTGTTGGTCGGCAGCAACTGTGTGAGCCACAGTAACTTATTTCCTGCCTTACTCCCGGCTCCAGCACGAAATCAAATGGTTTTAAAATCAGGAACAAGAAAGGATTTGCCAACCGAATCCGAATTTCTCTTGTGTCCACTGCGCTGTCGCAATGAACCTCTTCTTTACAACTTTCCTATCAGAAAATCAGGGGCTTAGGCAGCAAGCTCTCTTTACTGTATTCTGATAGTTTTTCTTTTGCATCCCAGGTAATTGTGTTTACTGTGTAAGGATGTCTCGGAACCGCTGTCCTTGCTCCTCGTCCAGATAACGGCACACGCGCCTCCTTCTTTCGCCCAGTCGGGCCCTAATCCTAATCTGCCGTGCGGCGCGGGAATCCACGGCTCCTGGATGTTTAGCGGCTCCTTTTATGGCGAAGGTTTTGGCTGCCACCATTTTGGCAGATTTGACTGCAGGAATTTGTTCTGTGTAGTATGTTTGGGTAAAAGTTTGGAATAAAATACTAGAAAGTATGCCCATGGCAGCTGGTTTTGTAACCCACTGTAAAAAGAAGACCTTTGCGGTGTCAAAAAATTCTCGACAACGGATTGTCGAAAGTCAAAAAACCAAATAGACTCTTTTTTCGTATGGACGTTGATGCACTACGTTCAGTACACTCAAGTGGCCCTTATGAAACCAAGCACATGCCTTTTGGGGTTTGGTATTAGTAGACGCGATGGAAAATATAGAAAAGAAAACGAGGAAAATTAACTATCGGCTAGCTTCTTGAATGTTTGCATGCTTGCGATCTAAGTGGCTAAGGATTGAAGTTTTTAGTTTAGGAAGACTATCAACATGTGAGATTACCGAATACAAATCGTTATAAGTTGCATACAGTACTCTAAAGGGTTCATGCAGTTCATAGGAGGCTCTACAATGGCGCAAAACTAAGGGTATATACGAACGGAACGTGTTGAGCTCGCCTAAGGTTATAAATAAAGGTAATGTCTAGCATAGTTCTACGATTGGCTAAGGAAAGTAAGTTAATTAGGAGAAGTCTACTATAATATCTGTTCAGCATCTCAGTTTAAACCACGTAAAGCGAAAAGCAAAACGTTTTTTTGAACCGATTCAACGCGTTAACTGTGGACCCCATACGGGGGGCTCCAAACGCAAGATCCACATATAGCTTGCATTTAGAGCCATTTAAGTTTAGTAGGTTTATCCGGTACCAGGTTTAGAAGCTATCAAGATTTGTTTATAAATTAGACTGGTAGGCGACGTCCTTGTATTGCACGCAAAGCTTGACATCATCAGCGTAAATGAGTACCATGAGTATCATTAATAAATAATGTAAACAATAAGTGTTGTGTATTACACCAAATAATTAAATGTGCGTATGCTTGGCTTGGCCTTCAGATCTTATCTATTCGTATATTCTCTTAATCTTTTTTTACATTTTTGTTTACAGTGGTTAGTTTCTATGTTAATCATAAATGTTGTATGTATGCTAAATGAATAAGTGTGACCAAAGACAATTAACTTATAATTAACAAATATCTAACGTGCCCCTCCTTAAGATGATACTAATATTATATCGTAATAATGGTTTACATTTTATCTATATTAATATTTAAGGCATACTAAATTCATTTTAACATTTCGTTTTCAAGTTTCATTTCATTTTGGTTATACTCAATTTACAATTTTAACATAGATTTGGATTTTATCTTATGATTTGACATTTTTAGAATTTAATTAATATTTTTAAATGGTTTTCTTTACAACTCTTCCTCCTTGGCGTGGTCTCAACTCTCTTCTGGTGGGAGAAGTTTTAAGTTCAGGGGGTAATTGATTGTTTTCAGCTTTTATATAAACCTTATTCTCGACCGTAGAGCCATTGCCATTGACAATTTCGTTGTTGTTTGTAACTTCAGTTGCAACTTGACAATTTCGTTGTTGTTTGTAACTTCAGTTGCAACTTCATTGTTTGTTTCCATGTTTTCATTTCTTATTTGATCTAAATGTTTTTTTATTTCGCGATTATTGTGAGATAGAATACAACAATATGATCGAGGGTCCAGTTGTTTATTTATGGTTGCTTGAGTCCAACTAGCTTTGTTTGGATTTTTATAATCTCTGACCATGACCTTTTGACCTTTTCTAAACGTTATGTTGCGTTTCCCTTTATAATCGCTTATACTTTTGATTTGCTTTTTCTTTATTTTTTCAGTGACAGTGGGTGGTTTTAAAAATGTGAATCTTGTTTTTAATAAATGTTGTTTTAATAAATGATTCTCCTGTTGTGCAATGAGCAGTGTTTCTGTAGTCTATAAGAAACCTATTTAACATTGTGTCAAACTCACAATTTTCAATGTCTTTAATGTTTGCATATAATGATTTCTTTACTGTCTTAACGAAATTTTCTGCCTGTCCATTCGTAGATGGATGGCCTGATGCAGTCAGTATATGCTTGACATTGTTGTTTTTCATGAAAGTTTGAAACTCTGCTGATGAGAATTGTCTGGCATTGCCACTGACTAAAACATCAGCTAAACCATATTGACAAAAAACTTCTCTTAATTTATGTATTGTAAATACAGTTGTGATATCTTTAGTTTTAAAAACTTCAACCCATTTTGTAAAAAGAGTCTATAATAATAATTTTTGATAGGTCCAGCAAAATCTACGTAAATCCTACTCCAAAGTGTATCTGTCGATTTCCAGGGTATAGGTTCTCCTTTCTCAGGACTGGGCTGCAATTCTTGGCAAGGAATGCATGATATAATCATCTTTTCAATTTCCAAATTAATAGCAGGCCACTAAACATAAGATCGTGCCATCATCTTGGTTTTAACAATTCCCAAGTGTGACTTATGGAATTCGCTAAGTATCTTCTTTTGAAGTTCAGACGGAACTACCACACGGTATCCCCATAAGATACATACTCTATAGATATTTCACTAGATTTGTTAACATGAGCTGAAAATTCATTGCCTTATAATTTTGAAATTGTACCGTTTTTAATTGCTTCAGCCACTTTTGATTCCTTTGCAATGTCTTTAAAACTTAAGTTGTATGACTTGTTTGATTGAATGAAATTTACATAAATTAACTCATCTAAATCTTTGTATGTTTTACATTGTGGCATTATTTATAGACCGTCAGCTATGTTTGATGCTCCTTTTACCTATTCTACTGAGTACTCAGAACCTGACAAAATTACTGACCATCGCTGAATTTTTGCTGATGCCATTAAAGGTAAACCTTTTGATTCTCCAACGATTCCTAACAAAGGCATATGGTCTGTGCGTAGTATGAATTTATTTCCCAATAAGTATTGTCGCAATTTTACGACACAATAGACAATTGTAAGCGCTTCCTTTTCGAATGTGCTGTAACTGATTTCGCTCTTTAATAGGGATCTAGATACGAAAGCTATTGGTTTAAGATCGTTATCAATTTTGTGTGAGAGTATTCCAGCAACTGCATTGTTGCTAGCATCTGTTGTTGATTGGCAATTCCGGATCATAGTGTACGAGTACTTGCTCAGAAGTGATTTCACTTTTGATTTCTTCATATGCTCTCTGACAACTTGTTGTCCATTCAAATTTTGTGCCTTTGCGCAATAATTCATATAATTTTCTGAGCAAAATTATTAATAAATTTTGAATAATAATGTACCATGCCAATAAATCTATCTTAGCTCTGAAACATTTCTTGGTGTTGGTGCTAGTGAAACACTTGATTTCCTATCATTAGTCTTGCTCAGTCCGTTTTTATTGATCTAAAGCCTAAGTAACAAATTTTTGATTTGAAAAATTCTCACAGATTGTAATTAAAATTAAATTCGTAATATGTTCCTGAAAATTGCGTCCTGTAATACTTATATCGTCTTGATATACTACGACTCCCTGAATACATTGAAATAAGCTTTCCATAGCTTTTTGAAAAATTGCTGCTGCAGATTTAATACCAGAAGGTAGTCTCTTGACTTTTAATAATCCTATGTGTGTGCTCCAAGTACACATTCTTTGTGATCTTTCATCTAACTGTAATTGATTATATGCAATGCTCAAGTCTAGCTTGGTAAACACCTCCAGTTAGAGCTGCAAAAATGTCATCTATTCTGGGCAATGGATAATTACATCAACCAAATGTTTGTTTAATGTAACCTTGTAATCACCACATATTCTTATGTCACCATATGGTTTTAATATTGGGACTAATGGGACTAATTATCTACATGTTCTAATACACTGTCGTTAACTAACTTACGCAACTTTTTATCAACCTTATCTTTCCATGCTAAGGGTAAAGGTCTTGGTTTGAAAAATATTGGTTTTGTATCAGGTTCAACTTGCAAAGTTATTTTATGCACATTATAGCATCCTAATTTAGAACTAAAAACCTCTGCAAATTCAACTTTAATTTTATCTATAATATTTGAAAGAATTTCAGACTCTCTAACCGAATTTACTTGCATTAGCTCAACGTTGAAATATCTCAAAAATGTTCTGCCAAGCAACGGTGGACTTTGCGTATTTGTAACAACAACAACTATTTCTTTTTGTACGCCTCTATACTCTATTGTTGCATCGTACTCACCAACAATTTTGATTTTATCTCCATTGTAGCTTACATATGGAGTTTTGCACTCTCTAAGAGGCTTTTTGTTCGCTGCGTTGTTATAAAATGAAGCTGGTACCAAAGTGCACGGTGCACGAGTGTCGCAAGCAATGCTCATGGAACAACCATCAATGTTAACCTTCAGTAAATATACTTCACCAGAAGAGTCTGAAGCCACGCTGCATATGGAAAAATCAAAAGCATTAGTTTCAGAATTTGAATCTAATTCACAATTTACGGTTTTCTTTTTCGATCGACATACTGACGCTATGTGTCCAATTTTGTCACATACATGACAAGTACAGTTTTTATACTTGCAGTCGTTCGATTTATGATTACGCCATACACAGTGTTCGCAAGACTTCTCCTGCTTTCTGTTGTAATTAACGTCAACGTCGTTGCTAGAACTTCTCGAACCTTTTCCAGTGCATTTTAAACCTTTGCCGTTATTGTTTGCGTGATTAATCTTATTCTCTTTCCTTGTTTCCACCCGTTATTAGAATAGTGTGCGCCGTTTATGTATCCAACGGTGTCGTCTGTCTTCTTTGTTGCAATTTTCGTCTCAATTATTATTGCCTTTTTAGAGCATCGGCCAATGATAATTTTTCGTCTTCTTCGCATATTCGCTCGAATATTACCGGTGATAGGTTCATGACGAATTGGCTTAAAACAAACGCTTCCAAATGTTCGCCAAATTTACAGTTAAGCGCCAATTGTTTTACACGTGCATACCACTGTGCCACTGTTTCAGCGTCTTCTTTGATCGCAATATGAAATATCTTGCGTTCACGGAAAACAATTGTGTGTCCAGAATGTTAAAAAATGTTGTGTACGTTTTTGACACCGGCGATTCTGGGCTGCACAGACTGTGTAGTACACTGTAAGGTGCTGCTCCTATCGACTTCAGTAACGTAGACTTTTTTGCGCTTTCTTCCGTGATATTCATTTCCAGAAATGTATGTTCAGTTTTTCTTTCCAAATGCAAAATGTTTCACTATTAGGCACGAGTTCGCTTACGTTTGACATTTGGTAAAATGTTGGCAGTGTTGCCGCTTCACTTTTAGCCATTTTTGTTTTAATATTTTTGTAATTATAATATATGATGATATTTGTTATTTTTTTCAATGGTTAGTTTCTATGTTAATCATAAATGTTGTATGTATGTTAAATGAATAAGTGTGACCAAACACAATTAACTTATAATTGACAAATATCTAACAATAAGGGACCTAGGTGGCTCCCTTGCGGGACACCAGAGGTGACCCGGAGAAGAATAGATAAATGGTTTTTAATAATTGGAAATCCCATTAAATCGAGTTACTTGAGGAGAAGGGAATGATTAACGGAATCAAATGCTTTGCTGAAATCAGTATAAATTACATCCGCTTGAGAGTTATTATTGAAGCCCCTTATGATGAAGGAAGTGAGCTCCAGAAGGATAGTAGCTGATCTTCGCTTAACAAATCCATGCTGACATGGAGAAATTACTGATCTACAAAGGTGCTGCTAATAATATTTAAAAAAAGTTTAGGGATGGCCGAAAGTTTCGAGATTACTCTATAGTTGTTGATCTCGGATTTGTTACCTTTTTTGTGGAGAGAAATAATGAATGAATCCTTCCAAATAAGGGGAAAGTGCGAGGTTTCTAAGGATAAGGTAAACAATTTCACAGGCGAGCACAGGGCATCGGCACAATACCTAAGCACGCAGCCCGGTATTCCGTCGGGACCTGGCAAATAAACTGACTTTGCACGATGAAGATCTAAAAGGAGAGAGCTTTCGTTTAAACATAGACAGAAAATTAGGTTCGATCTGAGTAAGCTATTTGAATACGTCTGATTTAGGTCAGTGGAACTAGAGTATGTAGTTTTAAAAAACTGGGCAAAAAGATCAGCAATTGTCTGATCGCCCTTTACAGTTGTGTTTTTAAAAGAAAGCGAGGAAGGATGAGTTACCGCCTTACGTTTATAATTAATAAACTTATAAAACTGTTTAGGATCTTGAGAAAATTGGACCCTGCAAAGAGTCAAATAGTTTTTGTATCACTGTGCATTTATCACGGTGAAGTTTGAACAAGCCTATATATACATATATAGGGAGGTCAGAACGAGAACCGTTTTTTTTATTAATTTCGTGTACGGTGAAGTTTGACCGAGCCTTGACTTTACGTTTTTCAAGCGACTCAATTCTTTAGTAAACCAAGGGGGTTTATTTGAAATAAAGGGATAATATAACGAATCATATTCAGAGAAGAATGAATTAATCGCATTGTAAAAAATTTCCACGCCATCAGCCATGTCAGACCAGTTAAAATCAGAAATTAAATTATTCAGCCGGTCGAAGTCAGACTTGCGAAAGCAGTAAACTCTTTTGGTTGGTCCATCAGATATTTTCTGTATATTAACACCAATGTCGAGTGTCTCATCGAAAGTAGGATGATAGGGATCTTCCGGTTGTGTCAGCGGCGCCACCATCGATAAACTAACTCTCAGTGGATCAGAGACAAAACAAAGATCAAGCCAGCGCTCTAAGGAATTTCGTACATGGTTGACTTGAGACAGCAAAATGTCGAACAAGCCAGCAATAAAATTATGTTGTGTTGAGGATTGAAGTGTGTTAGAGGAGTTATTTAGGGACCAAATAGCCCCAGGGGTATTAAAATCAACCAAAATTACTAAATGATCTCTTTCACAAAGCCTATTGGAAACGTCTGCCTCTAGCATTCTGATAGAAAATAAACAGAGAGGTATTTAGTATTTTTGGACAGAGTTAGATAAAAACAAGAAAGGAAGCTAACTTCGGCTCACCGAAGTTTGTATACCCTAGCAGAGTTTAAACAAAAAATTAAAACTAAATTCTGAAATAATAATGCCAAATCTCAAATTTGATGGCAATGGTTTGAAACACGGCTAAGCTATGGTTGTTTTATTTTCCTGATTGTTCCTATGGAAGCTATAGGATATAGTCAGCCGATTTTCATGAAATTAAAATCAAAATTCAGAAATACTAAAATATGGCTAAATATCAAATTTGGTGAAAATATGTTGAAATCTGACAAAGTTATGGTTTTTTCTTTTATTTTCCTGATTGTTCCTATGGAAGCTATAGGGTATAGTCAGCCGATTTTCATGAAATTAAAATCGAAATTCAGGAATACTAAAATATGGGTAACTATCAAATTTGGTGAAAATATGTTGAAAACTGACAAAGTTATGGTTTTTTCTTTTATTTTCCTGATTGTTCCTATGGAAGCTATAGGATATAGTCAACCAATTGTCATGAAATTAGAACACAAATTCGGAAATAATACTAAATGGGCAAATATCAAATTTGGTGAAAATTGGTTGAAAACTGACAAAGTTATAATTTTCCTGATTATTCCTATGAAAGCTATAGGATATAGTCAGCCGATTTTCATGAAATTAAAACCGAAATTCGGAAATAATACTAAATGGGCAAATACCAAATTTGGTGAAAAAGTTATAACTGTTTTTTGAAAATTTTTCGGATTGTTCCTCTGGCAGCTATATGATATAGTCGTCCGATCCGGCCCGTTCCGACATATGTACGAGTGAGAGTATATAGAAGCCTAACTGCAAAGTTTCATTCAGGTAGCTTTAAAACTGAGGGACTAGTTTGCGTAGAAACGGACAGACGGACAGAGGGACATGGCTAGATCGACTCGGCTGTTCATCCTGATCTAAAATATATATACTTTATAGGGTCGGAGATGCTTCCTTCACTGCGTTGCAAACTTTTGACTGAAACTAATATACCCTGCTAGGGTATAATTAAATAATTCATTTGGGATATTTATTTTGAAATATGAAAAATCCATAGCGTAAGAAAATTTTAATTTTTCCACCTTTAAATTTAAATTTTCAGCTTTGAGCTTGCCTCGTATAAATGCAATAACATCTTCAGATGTTCGACCAGGGAAGAGCCGCGAAACAAATATCTGTTTCGTAGGTGGGATTGCGATGAGGGCTTTTGGCAAGACTGACTGAGTGTCTACCGTACCATTATCGGCCGGTATTTCGGCCATTATACCCTGGGGGGATAAATTGACGGGGCTATGGGAGGTCAAAATGTATGATCCCATAGGAGACGAAACGGAAATTTCCGTGGGAAGGATCGGTAAAACGGTACCTTCGGATACCGAATCTTTTCTAACACTTGATCACAGAGTTCTGGGACTTAATCCTAAGGTCGATAGCAGTGCTGGAGGAGGCAACCCCAATGCAAAATGTTGTCGCACAACAAGCAGCCGATGGTGAGATCACTGGACAGAACTACCTTTTCACAGGTTTTGGAGAAACAGACGATGATTAAGATAGTGAGAGGGAGCGACAGATAGGAAAAAATGTGCAGCTGCACAGAGAGAGCTGGAAAGGGAGAGAGCGTGGGAATAAGCAAGCGTAGAGATGGCGCAGCAACGGCTAAACGGAAGAGGCACAAAAAGGAAGAAAAAAATTCAAGAAAAAAAAACATTGGCAGCACAAATAAATTATGAAAATAAAAGAGAATAATTATAGCTGCATGCACACGCGAAGTTAACGGAAACTTTAAAGAACACAATGTATAAGTTTTAAGTAAACCTCGATGGTTTTACGCAAAGTTATTACGCAAAACGACAGCGCAAGAAAAAAAAGCGACCGCTCACTTGAAAGGAGGAAAACGAATAATGAAAATGAATCTTAGGATCCTCAGTGGAAGAACACGTCGACAGTTTAAAAGAAGGTTTTTTTTAAGCCTGCGCGACATCGGTATCTGGGCCATGTTATCAGTGAAGCCGGGGTCCACACGGATCCGGATACGGTCGCGCAATCCGGGAGCTCAAACCTCCGGCGTGCCTGAAGGAACTCCGGAAATGCCTGGGAATCACATCCTGGTATCTCCGCTTTGTTCTCAACTTCGCGGACGTTGGGGAACCCATGATTTGGGCAATTCAGAAGATGCGGTGCTACATCGAGAGATACCGTTTCCTCATGGACCACCATTCGCTAAAAGGGTTGGATTCGATTGACATTCAGACTGGAAAGATCGTTCATAGGGCCCTTGAGTTGCAGCAATTCCAATATGATGTTCACAGTAAAATCCCACTCAATGCCAATGGCCGACCGGCCAGATCCTGACTCCCTCGGAAATCCCCGCTAAAATCCAGAATATGGCAGCCCGGTACCCCGCCAAAGGGTCCCCCAACGGCCCGAGCTTGTCGCCGCGACAGGACACATCGCCGGGTCGAAAATCCCCTTGTCCGGTTTCAAGTGGGAGGACCCCGTGGGCCCCAACGCTAGGAAGAGAGCCAGGCCGAGGCAGGGACAACGGCGGAGGACAAACACAAGTCGAGGTGACTCACAGCGTTCCCGGGTAGGACCACCTCCTCTGACGTGGAGGTTCCTGCTGTGGTTTGCCCTCGACCGGGCGTGCGCGGCTAAAGGCTCCTCCCCGGAGAAGGTGCCACCGGACGGCCGTTTCGGCCTGTTCCGGATCGAAGCGACCCCGCCGCGTCGCCAGCACCACTCCGAGGGACCGCCGCCTGTGTGCATTCACGAGTTGATTGCCTTGCCGACTTGCCGCAAGAGTTGGTCAAGGAGGTGTTCCGGGGCTTGAGGACCCGTTCGCCCCCGCCTGCAAGAGTTCGAGAGGGATCCGAGAAAGAGGACTTGCCGCAGGAGCTGTTCGGGGAGGTGGCGCGAGACATGGGAACTCGGTCTCCTCAGTTCCCGGGGGCTCGTGAGCAAAGACTGGGGCCAGGCCGTACCAGAGCCATACCCGAACATGGGAGGCGAAGGTTACGATCGGCGGAGGATTATGCGTCCCGCCCTATCCGGCAAAGGACGCCCCCCGCCCCCCAACGGCGTCACTTTAGCTAAAGGGTCCCCAGCGGAATACTAGGCGACACCACGGGGCCACCGTCACCGGCCTACGACGACATCTTTAGACCCGGCCTTACCGGACCACCAGCGAAGGGTGCCTTCACCCTCGGAATGAGTCACACCGAACGGCATACAGCCACGCCCGCTTATCTACCGTATCCAGCAGCGATTGGGAGGGATTCGCCGTAGAGCCCTCGCTACTTGGAGCGATTCCGGGTGCAGCTCAAACGGGATGGTCTTTTTACACCCAACCCGGAAGTAGGAGGAGAGTGTGACGGAGTCACAGCCAAACCCCATCATTGAATTAAGTAGTAGTATTAAGAAGTACAGTTAATTTTACATACACACACACACACACACAAAAAGAAAAAAAAATCGACACACGAGATTTTGATCAGGGACACTTACTGTGGCAATATGTGTTTTTCTGTGCTCCGTAGTTCATCCCTCGCTAGTCAGTGCAAGTGCGTGAAAAACCTTGGAAAGTGGCAAAAGGCGTGGCCATCTTCAAAAACCCAACTTCTACAGCTTAATCTAAATCACTGCAGAGCTGCCCAGGACCTACTGGCACAGACAGACGCCGAAAACAAAATAGTTGTCGCTATTTTGATCGAACGTTTTAAGGCGAAGGCAGAGGGAATATGGCAGCAGAGCAAAGACGGTGGCGCAGCTATCTGGAGCTGCGGGCAGCCCCCCGGACACCTATCGTAGAAGGCGTCGAGACCTGGTTACGCCATGGCCAAGGTTCTGGAAACACGATATACAGCTGCTACCTAGCTCCGAGCCAGATGATCGCAAGCGACTCCCGTGTCTGATCCCCGGCGTTAATCACTGGGGACTTCGACCCATTTTCCACCACCTGGAGAAGTTCAAGGATGACACAGCGGTGAACCGTCCTCCTGGATGCCGTGGCTACATTAGACGTGTGCCTCCTCAATGTTTGAGGAAGACGCACCTACAGCGAGGCAGGCAGGGAGTCCATCATCGATCTGATCTGACCATGCGGCAATAATCACGGATACGAGGCAGAGGCAGCAGGACCCACCCACCACACAATGTGCGTACAGGGTATACACTCTAAACGTGGACGTGCTCATAGCCACCATGAAAGACAACGCTATCAGCGGTAAAGCCAGACTAATTGCGAGGATAAAGGCTGCTTGCTGTGCCGCCATAGCGAACTCCACTAGGTGAGATGACAGGCTGCCAGTCCCCTGGCGGAACCAAGAGAATGCCGCTGCGAGGAGGGAGTGCCTCTCTGCAAGGCGGGGATCCCAACCAAACAGAGGACGTTTGACTCACGGTATAAGAAGAAGAAAAAAGTGCAGCGGCATATCTGGGAATCTCACCCTTGTGTACACATCCGATGAAGGCAACCAGATGCACCATTTGACAGTAGGCGTACCCGAGGGTTTCGTTCTGGGGCCAATCTTGTGGATTATAGGGTACAATGGGATCTTGCGGCTTTCAGGCAGTGATGCTGCGCCGATGCGGGGTTCGCTGGTCACAGTGGATAAGCACCTGGCCGACATTTCCGCAAAAAACAGCCACGCAATCGACACGATTATGTCCTGGCTGGCAGACAACGGACTTTTGCTTGCCGAACACAAAACGGAAGTAGTACTCATAAGCAGCAGAAAGGCGGTCGAAAAGGTAAACACCAGGGTCGAATATAGACTCATGTTGTTTATGGGGAAGACAACAAATATGCCACCTTTATGTTTCAATTAATTAATAACGCACGAGTAGGTTATTTTAGGTATAGCGTTTATTCGGAGCGGCAGACGGACTGTGTATAAGCTCAACTCCAAGATCTTTTTAAAACACATGTCGGCTCCCAATCAGTTTTACAGCAAAGATAAGATAACAAAGAGCGCTGCAGGTGCCTTCGCACACCTATGCGCTCACGACTAGGCGCTGACAATCTGCTCCGAACATACTCCCACCGTTGGAAGAGGTAAGGTTCCAACTATACCGGACTCGATGGGCAGAACGGCTAGTTTGGCGACGGCTCTCTTCATCAGACCCGTAGCTGTACGAACCATAGCTACTCTGATGACTCCGTCCCCGCCGGGTATGACTCCCTAGATGCACCCAAGCTGCCATCTCAAGGATGGAACGTTGTCTTCCCTCATCAGAACTATACTTCCAACCTTGATGTTAAATGCTTCAACGCGCCACTTGCTCCTCTCTTGAAGTAGGGACAAATACTTGCTGCTTAACCTCTTCCAGGAATGTTGCTGCATCTGGGTCAACTGCTGCCATCTGCTGAGGCGACCTTCGCGAAGATGAGTGATATCAGGCTCAGGAAACTTTGTGAAACTGGAACCCTTCAGGAAATGCGCCGGTGTTAGCACCTCCAGGCTTTTCAGCATTTTCTGAAATTGGACAGAGTGGACGGGAGTTAAGGATGGCCGAAATCTCATATGCAAGAGTTCTTAATTCATCGATGGCTAATATGGATGTACCGACGACTCTGTAGAAGTGAAATTTGGCTGACTTCACTGCAGCCTCCCATAAACCACCAAAGTGCGGGGCACGCTGAGGAATAAACTTTTAGTCGATTCCATCAGCTAAACAGACGGAAGATATCGATGATGTGTGCTGCTCGCTTAAAAGGAGCTCTTTCAGCTCGGCAAGCTCGCTCTTTGTACGACAAAGTTTGTAGCTCCCGAGTGTACCTCCGAAAAATGTAGTGAAAACGTGAGAGAAAACAGTGAATTCGACAGAGACGAAACTAACCACGAGCCTGCGAGCCGTGCGTAAAAGAAAACCAGCTAACTTAGTGCGCGCCTACCTTCGCGTCCTCTCGAGAACTTACGGCCGCTGCTGCCGCCGCCGCGAACCGCGTGTGCCGCGCCAGCTTCCACACACACAGACACGTGAGCCTCGATTTAAGTAAGTCCAAGTTAAGCCCTTTTGTAATTAACTACTGCGTTGCGCATAGCCTACATTGTCAAATATATATATAGCCAATAAGAACAACCTAACCTCACTTTGACATATTTGCTTTTGGCCGCGTGGGATTTTGTTATTTCAGCTTTTATTTTTCGCCGTGCCCGTTGCCAGTTTCGAGCCGCGGTTTTCACCGGCTGCGACACTGCAGCAGCCACGGGAGGTTTACTGTACCCTGCGTGATACCACCAAGCTCACAGCTAGGGTACCGGCAGGACACTTAGGGCGCAAGCTTTCGCGAGCGCCCTGGACGGGCTTTACATCGATGACGCAGGAGATGCAAACGAGACCGCGGATGAGCTGGCAGGCGCCGTTGACCGAGCATGCAGAGGCGGAAGGTCTGTCGCAGACACCATGCCCCCGTCTACTGGTGGAGCGGTAACGTCGCGGCGCAGCGCTCCGCCTGTCTCCGAGCCCGAAGGCAAGTCCAGAGAGCTCGCAACTCGTCGAACCTGCAGCTATGCAGCGAGCAAGACTCGCGGGGCGGCGCATATAGCACGGTTGTTAAGCGGGTAAGCGCCGACAATAACACGCCATCGGACCCGGAAGTCCTCGAAGGCAATGTCCGGGTCCTCTTTCCAGAAGGGAAGCCACTCACCTCCCCGTTGAGCATAGTCTCCGGGGAGATCTGCCCGGTCATGGAACAAGAGGTCCTCGGGATCGCGAGGATCCTGCCCAACGGAAAAGCGCCAGGCCCTGACGCGATTCCAAACAGGGCAACCAAGCTGCTGATATCATTGCAACCGAAGGCGATTGCTCACCTGCTCAACAAATGCCTTTGCGAGGGTATTTTCCCCAGCAGGTGGAAGCGTCAGAAACTGCTGCTCCTCTCCAAGCCGGGAAAGCCAGCAGGGGAACCCTGCTCCTACCGTCTCATCTGTCTGTTGGACACGATTGGGAAGGTATTCGAGAAGATGATCACCTCCAGGCTGGAGGCAGCGATCGAGCGCGCAGGCGGACTGGCGCCAAACCAGTTTGGCTTCCGCAAGAAGGTGTCGACCCTGGACGCTATCAAAAGCGTCAAAGCCTGGCCGAAAGCGCCATCGCTGGCACGAGATGGAGGAACGGCGCCAAGAAGTACTGCCTAGTGGTGACCTTAGACGTCCGGAATGCCTTTGATTCGGCAGACTGGAGAAAGACGCTGGATGCGCTGGAGGCTTTCAACACACCCCCGGCTACCTGCTTCGAATCGTCTGTGGATATTTTAGCAAGAGGATCCTCATCCTGGACACCGCCCGGGGATCCAGAACGCACTTGGTCTCAGCCGGAGTCCCGCAGGGCTCCGTCCTGGGCCCACTACTCTGGAACACGATGTACAACGGTGTGCTGAACCTCCCGCTACCACCGAACACCTTCATAGTCGGCTTCGCAGACAAAGTAGCTTTGCTGGTGATTGAAAAGAAGCTGGCTGCCGCCGAGGCTGCGCCTAACAGCGCGATTGTGGCTGTCGAAGCGTGGCTCGTCGTTGCTGGTCTGGAGCTCGCCTCACATAAGACCGAAGCGGTGCTAATCTCGAGCAGGAAGCGGGTCGAGACGGCAGTAATCCGGGTTGGCGGGCTGCGCATCACCTCGCAGCGCGCAGTCCGGTACCTGGGGGTCCTCCTGAACACCCGCCATTCATTCAAGGAGCACCTGGCGTATGTGAACGATAAGGCCAGCCACACAGCCAGAGCGCTATCGAGGATCCTGGTGAACTCTCGAGGCCCTAAGCAGTGGAAGAGAAAGCTGCTGTCAAACGTGGTCACGTCCCAGCTTCTTTACGAAGCCCCTGTTCGGGCGGAGGCGTGCAGACGGAGAAGCTACATGCGAGGCGTGGAAGCCACTTACCGCCTATCTGCGCTGAGGGTAGCCAGCGCCTTCAGAATAGTTTCTGACGACGCGGCTCTGGTCATCGCGGGGCTGGTGCCGCGGGGCGAGCTAGCTCCAGAGGCGAGTGAAACTCGCCTCACTCGGTCTGACTCAGTATCAACCAGTCGCGAGGCTAGACGGGCTGCTAGATGCAGGAGCATCATCAGGTGGCAAGCAACGTGGGACAGTTCAACCAAAGGACACTGGACCCACCGACTAATACCGGATATAAGCAGCTGGGTAAGCCGAAAGCACGGGGACGTAGACTTCTACCTGACCCAAGTGCTCAGCGGACATGGGTGCTTCCGCAGCTACCTCAAGCGCTTCGGGCACACAGAGGAGGACAACTGCCCAGCTTGCGGCGCCGGTATTATAAAGGACGCTCAACACGTCCTGTTTGAGTGCTACCGTTTCCACCACGAGAGGGTGGAGCTGGTAGCCGCCGTCGGAAAAACCGTTACGGCCGAAAACCTCGTGCCGACCATGCTCGGGGGGCAAGGAGTGCTGGAACGCGATAGCGAAGATTGCTGCCAGCGTACTAAAATCGCGTTCTCTGGAGAGGACGAGAAGGACTAGTGTGAATTAGAAAGCATGCCGCTCGCGCGAAGCAATGCTTGGCGGCGGTACCGCGTGACTTCGGGCTCCCCACTTTAAAAAAACCTATTGTTGTTAGTTAATTAATAAATCGAATACAAAAAAAAAAAAACCCATAGCCACACCTAAGGGTTGTGTTATACGGGACATAACGCGCTGGGTGGAACGAGCCCATGGACTGGTGGACTTCTACCTCACACAGGCGCTAAGTGGCCACGGATGCTTCCGCCAGTATCGGAAGCGGTTCGGCCACGAAACGGAGGACTGGTGCCTAGAGTGCTGTACCGGCATTGTTGAAGACGCACGGCACGTGCTCTCGGAGTTCCGCAGGTTCGGCCTCGAACGGCAGGAGCTAGAGGCGGTAGCCGGGTGCGCTATCAGCGTAGAAACGCTTGTCTCGAGGATGCTGGACGACCGGATAGTGTGGGAGTCGGCAGGAGGCGGAGGTTATGAAGAAGCTGAGGGTCCTGGAGCGTGGAAGGAAGGAGCAGTAGGAGTAAGGGGCCCCGCGCACGCTAAGCAATGCCAGGCGGCGATACCGCGTGAACGCACCCTTTTTCCTCCCTTTATTTCTTCCGGTATTCCCGGTCTCGGCCACGGAGGGTTTTGCCGAGCTCTCTCGCCGCTGCTCCAGCACCCGGAGCCGCTCTGGAGGAGCTGGCCTAGCTTTTTTTAGCACCGTTCCTTGGCTGTTTTTCAGCACTGGACAACTGTTTCACAGCACTGGAGAACAGCTGATCCAGTGATCAGCTGACATGACCGGCACAATAAGTGCAGACGTCCACATTCGCATATGAGCCCTCCACGGGCCGCAGGAGCCGGGCCTCGACGGGAGAGTCCTGATACTAAGTTGTCGACGGAGCGTGCGGGCATCCGTTCGCCGGGACTTCATGGTTTTTTTTTTTGTATTCAGAGTTTATTGCCTTATCATAATTTATGATTAAAGTTACGCTTACAATTACAACTAACAATAATTACGACAAACGACGGTGATCAGCCTGCCATATTCAACGGCGAAAGATGTGCGGAAGCGAGACGAGATCCGCATAGGATGGACGAGATGCAGGGTGCGGGAGCGCGAGTGTCCCCCACGCTGCTTCAGGTGCCTTGAGCTCGGACACATCGCCATCCGTGCAAGAGCACTGTCGACAGAAGCGGCTGCTGTATTAAGTGCGGAGAAGCAGAGCACACGGCTGCAGCCTGGAGCAAGGAGCCTACGAGTCCCAGAGCGACTAACCATCATCCCGGTAGCAATAGCAGTCGGGCCAGTCGGTGCTGGCCCCCAAACGACGCCATGCAGCTGATTCAACTCAACCTGAATCACTGCAGACCGGCGCAAGATCTGCTGCTGCAGACGATGCGAGAGATAGCTGCGGATGTATCTATCCTAAGCGAGCACTATAGGGCGATGGACGGAGCGGAGTGGGCCAAAGACCTTACTGGCAAGGCGGCCAGCTGGCTCTGCGGCAACACGCGACGACGGATGTTCAACATCAGTTCAGCCGACGGCTTCGTTAGGGCGGAGGTGGCTATTGAATTTACTATACAGCTGCTACCTGGCGCCAAGCCTGTCGCTAGGGGCGTTCTGCAGGACCCTGGATGACCTGACCTGCGACCTGCGTGGGAGATCCAAAATGATAGTCGGAGGCGACTTCAACGCCTGGGCAGAGGAATGGGGATCGTCCTCAACCAACGCCAGAGGACGAGCGCTGCTGGAGGCGTTCGCCACGGCGGACGTAGGGCTGCTGAACGACGGAGCTCGGCACACTTTCGTCAGTGCAGAAGCAGCCTCGTTCATCGACCTGAACCTAGTGATCACCGCGATTTCCCATAATGCCAGATGGGGAATCAGTGATGCTTACACAGGGAGTAACCACGAGGTTATTCTCTGTGCAGTGGGTCAGCCTGCGGGAGTTACGAGCGCGGGGCCGCTTGCGACCAAGGCGTACCGGCCGGACACACAGTGTCCTCAGGCAGTAAAGACGGTGAAGGAGAAGGGCTTATATTAAACATAATTGACTGAGAAAGAAAAAAAACTTTCGTCTAAATTTTTAGAATTTTTTTTTAAATAAAAAAAAAATGAAATAATGTCATTTTATAAAGAAATTTTACAGCTTTTTTGGCTATCAAGCTTATTTGATTTGAGTTTGTTTCAGAGCTATTGTCACCGTATTGATATTAAGACAATAGTTGGGCACATATTCTGAAAGCTCTTAGTGCCTCATATACGGTGGTGTTAAAAAATTTTAAAGAAATATATCATATGATTCTTAGCACCTCCATAATATCACCATTCGTATGTACACGCGAAGTTTTCATTATAATCTTGCATTATTTATAAATTTCTGGCTTTATCTTTCCCAAATCTTCGAAATTTGTTTGGAAATTCAAAACATAGTTTGGAAATATGTTATTGCATTATATAATGACCAAATGTCATGGCTAAGCGCCATTACTGACGGTTCTACACGTGAATTTCAATTACGTTTCTTGCTCAAACATCCAAAAATTCAGCACGGGTTATTTCACATATTTTCAAATTAAAGGTATTTGTTCAAAATATGAGCAAGATTTTATTTTTGAAACTGATTCTATATGAATTGCTGCAAATGGTGTATGTTCTGGTGTAATAGAATGGGATAGAATTATATACGTTTTTTTCCACCAAAAATAGGAAACATGATAAAAACCCCTTACTTTTTGGTATTTTTTTCCAAAAAAAGAAAAAGAATGTTAAAGTTGGAAAAAAATATCTTTGTTATCGAAAATAGATAAATAATCGATCAATTAAGATGATAAAAATTATTTTTGGCTGCACCCACTGATTACGCGATGCAATTGAAAAGACTAAACTTTTTAAACTGATGCTCGCTGCCCAATGGAAGTTTGCAGGCATTTCTAACGTTCCACTTTAAAAATCGTTATCTTCAAAACAAAAATTTTTAATTCGGTTTGGATTGTGATTTTCTCATAGTTGAACATTTCTAAAAGTGCAGCTTAAAGCGCATCGAGGCCAAAAATAATTTTTTTTTTAATAAAGGCGCTCTATATTGGCAAAATCTTACACTGTGGGACTGCAGCTTTACATCTGTAAAAAAAAATGCAAAATGATCGCACTCAGTGGCAAACGTCCAGGCATAAGGTCAAAATTTTCATGTCACCATAGAAAAAAAATTGATCTTTCTCTTCGTAGCGGACGGTCGTGTTTTTGTTTTGCGCTCCGACTTTTGTGTTCATTTCACTTTAAACCACCGGGGTTTTATCTAAATTTATCACCTAAATATCCATCATTATATACCGTTTCGCAAACGCGCGTGCATGCACTTTTCTGTGTAAATAATATGTATTAATAATCACTTTTTAGTTTGTGCTAAGACGGTTATCTTTTTCCTCTTTCTTCATAATCCCGTTTTATTTTTCTCTCCCCCGCTCGAGTTGTCGGTTGCTGTTAGCTGCATATAAGTGGTTCATAGGTCTCATCGCTCTTGTGATTTCTGCTGATCATACTCTAACCCTTGCGCTCTGTTCTCTCTTCCTCTCTTTGCTTGTTTGGTACTGATAGTGTGCACAGCGATTCTAGGGTCTGTGAAAATGTCTCTAAATATTGTCTGCAATATTAAAAACTGCCAAAAAAATGTGCATCGAAATGACAGGTCGAATAGCTGACGCAGTGTCCAGCAAAAAGGGCCTGCGTTATTGTTGTGAGGCCTGTCGACCGGTTGAGAAGGAGATATCATCTTTCATGCGTCAGACCAGGAGTGGATTTTCTGTGGTCATGGCCACTTTCCCCAGTCGAATGACCTGTTATCCGCGCTTGACGCTCAATTTAATATGTATGAAGCTATTAAAAGAGTCGCCAAAACGCAAAAAATCTTCTGCTGGTCGGCTGCAACTGTGTGAGACACAGCAGCCGATTTCCTGCCACTCTCCTGCGCCTCAGCTCCTGGTCTCCGCTTCTATGGTGCTGAGGAAAGATTCGGTAACAGAATCGGACGCTGGGGTATCGGCAGCCGCTCAGCCACAAATTTTAGCATCGTCTACTGTGTCCGCTGTGGAGCCCAAATCTTTGGCTCCGCAAATCTCCGTAGAAAAAGCTACCCAGGGTCCAACAATGCCCGGAATACCGGCCGTGGTTGGTAACAATTCATTACGTAAGCCCCTCACAGCAGTCCCACATTCGAAAACAATATTTGTTTCGAGGCTTGCTCCTGATCTCGCATCGGAAGATGTTCTAGCCTTTATACAAGGCAAAACCCAAGCCGGTAATATCAAGGTGGAAAAATTCACATTTTCGCATGCCAGAGACATTTCGTCATTCAAGATAAATGTCTCATTCCAGCTCTTCGACACAATTTGACGGGTGACTTCTGGCCCGAGTACGTTAAAGTCAAGGAAATAAGAAGCACACGGCCTGTGGGAGCACAACTGACCAGGTCGTCACAATCCTCAGTATCCGCTGTACCTTCTGTCCCAAAAAACTAACCTCTTCCTTACAACTTTCCTATCAGAATACTAGAATTTACGTAGTAAGCTCTCTATATTGTATTCGGATAGCCTTTCTTTTGTATCCCAGGTGATTGTATTTACTGAAACCTGGTTGAAGCCAGAGATCCTCTGCTCCGAAATTCTTCCAAGTAAGTACACAATTTACAGATTAGACCATCTTCTCCAGCGTGGTGGCGAAGTTTTAATTGCCGTTGACTCCTGCCTCATCTCGGAACGAGTGGTATCTAATGACTTTTTGGACATCAAATTTATCTGCGTAACGCTATCTCTTACAGGTAGTTGCATTTTTGTAACCTGCTCTTACATTCCTCCATCTTCGAAAGAGCCAACTTATTGGAAACACTTTTTGGAAATTTAGGTAGTTTCTGATAGGCTTTCTGATAGGGACCAATTAGTGACTTTGGGTGACTTAAACATAGCTGAAGCTCACTGGTCTTCTAATGGTGAGTCAAATGTCCTTCATACAGAGGCGCAGCATAACCTCATAAATGGCTTGCTTGATTTTTCTTTATCTCAAGTTAACCATGTCTTTAATTCTTTAAACCGCTCACTGGATCTATGCTTTGTCTCCGATCCTGCAGGTGTAAACCTAATTAGAGTTCCTCCAATGACGCAACCTGAAGATCCTTATCATCCTACTTTCGATGTGACTATCGACACTGGGACAGTTTTAGCAACAACATCTGGTAGTAGTTTAAACAGAGTCCGCTGTTTCCGTAAGGCTAACTATCAGAGGCTAAATACTTTAATAACAGAATTTTATTGGTCTAATCTTTACATGAGTTCTGAGATGGCAACAGCCGTTGATATCTTTTATAGTGCTATGAACTCATTCTTCTCCTCATGTGTTCCTGAAGCCTATCCGTCGGTCTCTAATAAACAACTTTGGTTTAACAAAAAACTGACACATTTAAAAAACGTAAAGCTTTCGACCTGGTTAATCATTCTCTTCTGGTTAGGAAACTTGATTCAATGGGGTTTCCTAGTGATCTTAAATGGATTTCGAGTTATATAAGTGATAGGACCAAAAGGTTCTGTTCAGAAACGTTCCATCCAATAGCCCCCGTTTCACATCTGGCGTCCCACAGGTTGGCCACCTTGGACCACTACTATTCACATTGTTTATCAATGATTTGCCGCAGGTTCTAACCAAATCCAGAGTACTCATGTATGCGGATGACGTTAAACTTTGCTTGCAGTATAGTGACAGTTCATGCCAACCAGACCTACAATCGGATCTTGACAACTTCCAAGCATCGTGTCATGCTAACGATTTACATCTCAACAGTTCTAAATGCAAACTGATGACATTTTCACGCGTCACTCCCCAGCTTGCCACTTATAAGCTTAACGATTGCTTTTTGGAAAGAATTTCTATTGTCGATGATCTGGGTGTCCGCCTAGATCCTAAACGTTCTCAGATTTCCTGTACGGTTAACAAAGCCAGAAGCATGCTTGGATTCATTAAATGGTGGTCGAAGGAATTCGATTCTCCATATGTAACAAAGACTCTCTTTACTTCGTTAGTTCGCCCTATATTGGAGTATGGTTCGTGCGTCTGGAGTCCTCAATTTAGCCGCATCGAATCTGTCCAAAAGAACTTTTTGCTTTTCGCCCTCCGTGGCCTACCCTGGGATGCCAACCTCAGATTACCTTCTTACTCTAGTAGAATTCTCCTACCTAATTTACCTTTTTTAGCTAACCGTAGGACGATGCTTGGCGTCGTCTTTCTACATAAACTTATTAACGGGGATGTGGAGAGCCCCTACTTGCTAGGCCAGCTCAATTTCCATGTTCCCCGCTTTTGATCTAGAACCTTAGTTGCCTAACCCTTAGGGTTTTATTTACTGATTACAATCGCCTTTTTCGTAGTATTGAAGGCATTGAAAGCCTTCAAAATCTTATAACTGTATTGTTGGTAGAACTTGCTCGTAGTGTATCCTAATTTTTCCTCGTCCTACTCTATTTTTTCTTCTCTCGCGTCTATCTAGAACGCATTCGTCCCGTACGCCACACGGCAGCGCCCCTCGGTCGGTTGGGCGGCAGGTCGGCGTAGAAATCGCGAGTAGAAAAAAAAAAAGGAAAAAAAGATGTAATTATACAGTGGTATTGTCATCCAAGCTGACTTGTAATTAACGTGCTTTCGAAAATAAATACATACTTGTGTCATCAAAACAAAACGGTCGTGTTTTTTATTGCTCCGCATTTATTCTATTTGTATCAGTAAACTACTCTATTGTGAGGGACCGTTATGGCCCCACACAAATGTATATAACGTATTTAGCCCATAGATTAAGGTTAATAATAAGTTTAAAATAAGTTAAGATACGATATAGGCTAATGCCGCCAACATAAATATAAGAAGCTAGAAAACCCACCTCTTAAATAAATCGATCGGCCACCGCCGTTAGCAGGGGAAAACCACCACCAATAAAATGATGCATCGATCGGCTCGACTGCCACGAAGGCAGCCGAAACCAAACACACGAACCATAGGCAAAACACTCAACCCGAAAACAACAGAATACGACGAATAAGCATAGGGATAGTTATAGGCTGATAAGGGACAACAAATAACACTAAAATCATGAACGAACTACGGCTCTTCTCACTCATTTGCCCCGCCCACACATACACACCCACACACAACCCTTCTGCAACCTACCTTCCCTCTCTGACTCCGGCGGAGTTCCCCGGTCACGGGGCCGAAGGCCTTCCCTCGCCTGACTCCAGCGAAGTTACCCGGTTACGGGGCCGCGCCGGCCGTCCCTCGTCTGACTCCGGCGGAGTTTCCCGGTTAACCCACGTCACGGGGTCGATTACAGGAACAGCCCCGAACCGCCTCCAGAACGGGGCGCTCGCTACACGAGCGGGGGCCAGGTCATGGCCGGATTCCACATCGCCGCCCTGGGCTCACGGCTCGATACGGTCTCCTCGATGGCCAGGCCCAAAACGTGTGATTCCTCACGATTCCTCACCTTTCGCCTCCCTCTTTGCCTAAATTCGGACCCCTAGCCGACGATCCAGTCTGTAAACACATAAATGATTCTGTGGAGGGTCCTGGGGCCGATGAGTATTTATTCCAGCCAAAGAAAGCATCCGTACAGTATGAACAAATAATTTTGTAGCATTGATCGCAGCATAAACTTTTGTGGAAGCAAGGTCCGATTTTTAAACTAATTTAAACTAATACTGATAAGGAAACTACTCTACTACACTGAAGAACCTACATTGAAAATATATACACGTCCTAAATAAGTCGACAATATCCAGCAAACGCCTTTTTTAAACGCACTGGAGCTGCTGGTGTTCCGTCACCACAGCTGCTGGACCTGATGTAGATACGATTCCAGGAGCAGACCGATGCAATTGCTGGCCTGGTAAAGGAAGCTTAGATACCCATTCTCAGTAGCCTTGCGGAGGTACTTGATATGATTGCGGGCGAGATTAAGTAGACGGGTGAGCGGGTTTCTGACCTGGAGCGGGAGGTAGCCGTACTTCGCTCTCAACGGGAGCAACTGAGCGCGCGAGCACTTGCACCACGAGGGTGGGAACTGTAGAGCCCAAACTAGCTGCCCAAAATAATGTAAACAATGCGTTCGATTTACGCCTGCATGGAGTGCCCTATGTAAATGGCAAAAACTTACGGTCGCTTTTCAACCAATTATGCTTCTCACCCCACATGACTCCTCCGCCTCGAGTTCGGGACACTTTTCGGGCTCGAAAGTCGCAGCAGAGTAATGTTGACCCGGTCATCGTTATTCGAATGGACAACGTGCGCGAAAAGGTCGCGGTGCTTAAAACATGTAGGCTATAACTCTGATGCACTTATTTATATCAATGAACAGCTACAGAGAGAGCACTATTTGATTTTTAAAGGGTCGGTGCGACTAAAGAAAAAAAATCCTGAGTGCGGTATTTATCCGTCATGGAATTGTGCATGTGCGATGCAAAGGCAGTGAGAGCATAAATTGCATCGAACACATGGAGGAGCAAAGGAAATTAGCTGATAACGAAGGCGAATCTGATCTTCCTCTCCTTTCTACGCCCGCTCTTACTACTGCTGCCTCTGAAAGCTTTCGCTCTTAAATATAATTATATTTTTGTAATTAAAATTTTAACATTTTTAGAGTAAGTTAAATGTTTCTATAGGTTATGTTTACATCTTCTCTTTTTCAATGTACTTTATAATTCGGAGTTTGCGATGCTTAAATGTCATATCTTTTTGGAAGTGCGAATTAAATTTTTACGCAGTAAAGAGCTAATTGGTTGCATTTGTCGCCCGAACCGAACTATAAACTTTGAGTCCCTAATTGAGACTATTAATGAGATATCTGCTTCATATAGAGACATCATCATTGCAGGAGACTTTAATAGCAATTTACTAAATGTGCTTATTTAGAAGACGACTGGCTGCATAAGATCCGGAATAGAATGCTAAAGAATATCACTCGCACAGCAGGCCCAAGAAATGAAGTTGTAAAGTTGTCGGAGTTGGATAGACACACGTCTGTTTTATTGGACTTCAGATCGGTAACAGCAATCAGTTTACAGAACTAACTCCGCGCTACCGTTTACAGAGGAACTCTAATTAGGTTTACACCTGCAGGATCGGAGACAAAGCATAGATCCAGTGAGCGGTTTAAAGAGTTAAAGACATGGTTAACTTGAGATAAAGAAAAATCAAGCAAGCCATTTATGAGGTCATGCTGCGACTCTGTATGAAAGACATTTGACTCACCATCAGAAGACCAGTGAGCTTCAGCTATGTTGAAGTCACCCAAATTCACTAATTGGTCCCTATCAGAAAGCCTATTAGAAACTGCCTAAATTTCCAAAAGGTGTTTCCAATAAGTTGGCTCTTTCGAAGATGGAGGAATGTAAGAGCAGGTTACAAAAATGCAACTACTTTACTTAACTTTAAAAAGTCATTAGATACCACTAGTTCCGAGATGAGGCAGGAGTCAACGGCAATTAAAACTTCGCCACCACGCTGGAGATCTGTATCTGTAAATTGTGTACTTACTTGGAAGAATTTCGGAGCAGAGGATCTCCGGCTTCAACCAGGTTTCAGTAAATACAATCACCTGGGATACAAAAGAAAGGCTATCCGAATACAATATAGAGAGCTTACTACTTAAACCCCTAGTAATCTAATAGGAAAGTTGTAAGGAAGAGGTTAGTTTTTTGGGACAGAAGGTACAGCGGATACTGAGGATTGTGACGACCTGGTCAGTTGTGCTCCCACAGGCCGTGTGCTTCTTATTTCCTTGACTTTAACGTACTCGGGCCAGAAGTATCCCGTCAAATTGTGTCGAAGAGCTGGAATGAGACATTTATCTTGAATGACGAAATGTCTCTGGCATGCGAAAATTTGAATTTTTCCACCTTGATATTACCGGCTTGGGTTTTGCCTTGTATAAAGGCTAGAACATCTTCCGATGCGAGATCAGGAGCAAGCCTCGAAACAAATATTGTTTTCGAATGTGGGACTGCTGTGAGGGGCTTACGTAATGAATTGTTACCAACCACGGCCGGTATTCCGGGCATTGTTGGACCCTGGGTAGCTTTTTCTACGGAGATTTGCGGAGCCAAAGATTTGGGCTCCACAGCGGACACAGTAGACGATGCTAAAATTTGTGGCTGAGCGGCTGCCGATACCCCAGCGTCCGATTCTGTTACCGAATCTTTCCTCAGCACCATAGAAGCGGAGACCAGGAGCTGAGGCGCAGGAGAGTGGCAGGAAATCGGCTGCTGTGTCTCACACAGTTGCAGCCGACCAGCAGAAGATTTTTTGCGTTTTGGCGACTCTTTTAATAGCTTCATACTATTAAATTGAGCGTCAAGCGCGGATAACAGGTCATTCGACTGGGGAAAGTGGCCATGACCTCAGAAAATCCACTCCTGGTCTGACGCATGAAAGATGATATCTCCTTCTCAACCGTTCGACAGGCCTCACAACAATAACGCAGGCCCTTTTTGCTGGACACTGCGTCAGCTATTCGACCTGTCATTTCGATGCACTTAGCATGCACTACTACATCGCAAAGCCAGCAATGGATACTGGGCTGGTCTGCCGAAACATTTTTTTGGCAGTTTTTATACCCGCTACCCATAGGGTAGAAGGGTATTTTAACTTTGTGCCGGCAGGAAATGTATGTAACAGGTAGAAGGAAGCATTTCCGACCCTATAAAGTATATATATTCTTGATCAGGATCAACAGCCGAGTCGATATAGCCATGTTCGTCTGTCTGTCTGTCTGTCTGTCCGTCTGTCCGTATGAAACACTGGACCTCAGAGACTATAAGAGATAGAGCTCTAATTTTTTTTCGACAGTATTTCTTATGCTTGCACGCAGATCAAGTTTATTTCAAATTTTTGCCACGCCCACTTCCGCCCCCGCAAATCATAAAAAAGCGTATTAAAAGTATTTTTAAAACTAGAGTCGCGAATTTCGGTATGTGTATTAAGAACTATTGTCTGTGTGATCCCTGAAAATTTGGTTGCGATCAAATAAAAATTGTCGAAGTTATTAAAGAAATAATTTTGTATGGCCACAAACGGCTGCTGGCAGCATGCCTCATTTGGTTGACCAATTAGACCAACTAAATATTCTTATCCGTTCTTGGTTGTGTTCAGATAAGAATCTTATAAGATATTCGAGAAGCAATTTTAATAAATGGTAAAAATTATTAGCCGCTTAAATGCAATAATAACGCGTTTTTACACACATAGATACACGTGTATGTATTTTTGTATGCATGTGATTATATTACACTTGCATTTGAATTTGTCCGTTATGTTCAAAATTGTATTAACTGTTTTTTCTGGCGTCTTGACGCTTTTCTGGTTTAAGTATGGGTAGCGGGTATCTCACAGTCGAGCTCACTCGATTGTAGCTTTCTTACTTGTTAATATTGCAGACAATATTTAGAGACATTTTCACAGACCCTAGAATCGCTGTGCACACTATCAGTACCAAACAAGCAAAGAGAGGAAGAGAGAACAGAAAGAGCGCAAGGGTTAGAGTATAAGCAGCAGAAATCACAAGAGCGATGAGACCTATGAACCACTTATATGCAGCTAACAGCAACCGACAACTCGAGCGGGGGAGAGAAAAATAAAAAAAAAGGAAGAGGAAAAAGATAACCGTCTTAGCACAAACTAAAAAGTGATTATTAATACATATTATTTACACAGAAAAGTGCATGCACGCGCGTTTGCGAAACGGTATATAATGATGGATATTTAGGTGATAAATTTAGATAAAACCCCGGTGGTTTAAAGTGAAATGAACACAAAAGTCGGAGCGCAAAACAAAAACACGACCGTCCGCTACGAAGAGAAAGATCGAATCTTGTTTACAAATTTTGCGTCATGAAAAAGGAAACTTTTTTGCTAATCTCATCTAGCTTGTTAATATCGAATACGCACAGTTGAAGCGAATGCGCCAGTTTTATGGAATCGAGTTTTTCCATCACTTCTTTTTCTTCGTCATAAAGAGTCTTCGAACCATCATTTAAAATTTCAATGGCTTTAATCATGTTTTTCCCATTATCCGATAATGCTGTTTTAGGTTTAAGGTTTTCAGTAACAGTTATTTAAAACATATTTTACAATTAAGATTTTACCTGAAGACTTGATCGAGGGTTATTCCGCAGTCATTTATGATCTTCATAATTTTTTCCTTGATGTATGTACATTCCAGTGTGAGAATGACGAAGCTGTAACATTTCGAGAAGTTGTGGGATTCATCGAAAGTGCTTTATAAATTGGGTTTAATATCCCTCGAAACCCTTCGCTATCCAGAAATAAAAATGGCTTTCCATCGGTGTTCACAATCTCTATAATCGAAAAGACGATTGATCTTTCACTGGTTTCATATGAAATTTTTATACTTTTCATATTTTCTGGAACTTTGTCGCCCTCAGTCTCGAATTCACTAAATACTTCAGCATGTTGTGCCATTGAATGCCGTTTTAAGTTAGTTAAGGGAGAGCCGGCTAACTTCACGCCACATACATTACACTTGGACTTATTGTCTTCTGCATTAAATTGAAAGAAAAAACGGACTTTTTTGTTGTGATCGCGACCCATCTTGTGAAACAATAACACTCCACATGCACCGAATCCACAACAACAAGTATAGTTTACAATTAGACTGATCATTCGTATATACACTCATATAGGAAGGTCACTTTGGCGGCGAGAAGGGGTCACACTGGAATGGAGAGGAAGGCCACGCGAGCCTATATTATGCGGGCCGCTGACTAGTGAAAAGTCACTTAGCAGCCGACAGCGATCAGAGGCGGTAAGCCTCTTAGGAGCACACTTCCAGTAGTTAGCAGCCAAAGTAATTTTTTGGGCGTATTCTCCGATCTGGTTTGCAATTCATTTTAAGCGTAGTCTAAGTATTTTTTTGCTGTTGCCTACAAACGTTCGAATCGCGGCAACCAATTCGGTTCACCGAATTCTCTCTGAAGACTTTCAAGTCCGCCAACCCGCTGAACACTTTCGAGTCCGCCAACCATTTTCTCTCTGAAGACTTTCGGGTCCGCCAGCCATTCTCCCTCTGAAAACTTTCGAGTCCGCCCCATTCCCGTTGGAAGACTTCTGAGTCCGTCGGGATATTCCCTTTGGAAGACTTGGAAACCTAACAGACCCTCACATGCTTCATGGTCTTCAAGGACCCGATGGTGCTCTCAAGGCCGAGCTGAAAAGGGCCGCCAGAAGCAGGAGTTATGAGAGCTGGCAGACCAAGAGAGATGGCTCGTCCAAAGAAAGATGGACCCACCGGTTGATCCCCGACATCGAGACCTGGATGGAGATGCTGCACGGGCATGTTGACTTCTACCTGGATTGGGTGCTGAGCGACAAATTGGACAAATTGTGCTATTCCTAGTGTATTGCTGTAGTACAATACTTAAGTCTAGGACAATGAATATATATTTAAAAAAACCCATAGCCACACCTTATCACGCACCCGCCTACACACTCCCACATCTACGGTTACCCGGCAGCGGAAGTTAAAGAAATTGAAGCAAGCCGATTTGGTTCTGGAGGGGGGTGAGCAGGGATGCACCGGCAGACCCATGCGGCGGCACCGGGAGAGCCACCGGCAGAGCTAAGGCTCAGCAAAGCCACTCACCGGCAGAGCCACGCTTAGGGAGCGCCGGAACACCGACAGCTCTTAAGCGCCGGGAGAGCCGATCGGACACAGCCCGGGGTAAAGCTAGAAGGAAAGCCGAAAGCATCTCGAACCTAGGACGCCAAAGGCGGGAGAGAGGCCTCCGGCAGAATAAGAGCAGCAACAGCGGGACGCCGTCGCGGGATAGTGCTTTTCCCTCTCGCGAGTAAAACAAAAGAGCAGAGAAGAGTCAAGTCCCACGGTAACCACGGTAGCATGGCCATGGGCCAATAGAACATATGTATACGCTAGGATAAGGGGAAAAGGGAGACAATGTAGTATGTGCATATATCGAGGGTACACTGTACCATTAAAAACATAGCAACACTAAGTTGCATTATGTAAACTAATAAATTCAAGTGGACTAAAAAGTCGCACGCTGATAGCGGCATTACGCTAAGTCAGCATTCCCACGCTGACCGCATATACATATACATAAACATATGCCCATACGACACTCGCTCTTGAACATATACCTAAGATATACATATGCGGCTGCGCCTCTTCTGTGGTCAACGGCAGCGCAGTCGCCAGCAACAATTATGTACTTCGCTTAAGTCGACTTCTCTTTATTCATGTGTGACGGTTGGTCAATTGCTCCGGGAGCTCGCGGGTGGCCAGGGTCATCTCAGATATTTATATTTGAGTCAGGCAGAGTTGCTGGAAGAGATCCCGATCCTTTTCCCAGAGGTGAAGGCGTGAGTGATTACACAGTAATGGATTATTTCCTAGTTTATTTTGTTATCTTTTTTTTGGTAGGTGAGATAATTTTGTATGAGTACAGCAAATGGGGTTCACCCGGGAGGGTGGATGGTGAATGACGAGCGGTCGCGTGGGTGCCCGGAGCGAGGGTTCTGGTTGCTCGTCGCTGCTGGTGTCGAAGTCGTCGGCTGCGGGGCGTCGGTAGCGGCCGTCGTCGGCGTCGGCAGCCGGATGCTACTGGAGTCGCCGGCTGCGAAGGCGTCGTCGGCGGGGGGGGGTCGGTAGCTGCAGTCGCCGGCGTCGGCAGTCGGAGGCTGCTGGAGTCGCCGGCTGCGAAGACGTCGGTGGCGGGGGGGATGTCGGTAGCTGTAGTCGCCGGCGTCGGCCGTCGGAGGCTGCTGGAGTCGTCGGCTGCTCCTGTTGTCGGCGGCTGGAAGCCTACTTGGAGGAAAGAGGAAGAGACCCTCGAGGTCTGCTAGTTAGATACAGTTTTAGAGTCCCTGGAGGTCTACTAGTTGTGAGAGAGGCCCTTGAGGTCTACTAGGTTATGAGAACGGTTTTAGAGGCCCTTGAGCTCTACTAGTTATGAGAAGGTTTTAGAGGCCCTCGAGGTCTACTAGGTTATGAGAACGGTTTTAGAGGCCCTTGAGGTCTACTAGTTATGAGAAGGTTTTAGAGGCCCTTGAGGTCTACTAGGTTATGAGAAGAGGTTTTAGAGGCCCTTGAGGTCTACTAGGTTATGAGAACGGTTTTAGAGGCCCTTGAGGTCTACTAGCTATGAGAAGGTTTTAGAGGCCCTTGAGGTCTACTAGGTTATGAGAACGGTTTTAGAGGCCCTTGAGGTCTACTAGTTATGAGAAGGTTTTAGAGGCCCTTGAGGTCTACTAGGTTATGAGAAGAGGTTTTAGAGGCCCTTGAGGTCTACTAGGTTATGAGAACGGTTTAGAGGCCCTTGAGGTCTACTAGTTATGATAAGGTTTTAGAAGCCCTTTAGGTCTACTAGGTTATGAGAACGGTTTTAGAGGCCCTGGAGGTCTACTAGTTATGAGAAGGTTTTAGAGGCCCTTGAGGTCTACTAGGTTATGAGAACGGTTTTAGGGGCCCTTGAGGTCTACTAGTTATGAGAAGGTTTTAAAAGCCCTTGAGGTCTACTAGGTTATGAAAAATGTGTGAGAGGCCCTGGAGGTCTACTAGCTGGAAGATCAGTTTAGTCCGATCCTTGGTTTGCTAACAGGTTACCTTTGCCTATGCGGCTTATTTGCTGCTCCTGCTTACCCGGTGATCCGTCTTGGTCCTGGAGGTGTTGCTTGCCCGGCCGCTCGCACTGAATGCCTTCCTGAGGGATCTGGCCCGCTTTATATAGCGCTCGGGAGCGGTTTAGTGTGGCTTCCAGATCATGCTTTCTCGATCCCTTTGGGTGTGGCCGACTCTTGGGATTAGTGTGCCCGGCCCCTTAGAATCAGTGTGCCCTGTCGTGGGCGCGCGCGCGTAGGGTATTTGAATTTGATTTTATGTCTTATGTTCTTCATGTTTTATTTTCTTCTTTCATGCTTGTCCCATGCTTGTGTATATATGTCTTTAATTCTAAGTGTGTGTATGTATGTATATAAGAATAAGTGTGTGTATGTATGTGTGTGCGCCCCGGGCGTCACACATGTCCCATACCTTAAGGGGTCGGCTACAAAACAACATATGGCGACCGTGACAGGACACAAAAACACAACAAACACAAAGTTGAAACTGATTATGTGAAAAACGTTGAGAAAATGTTGAGAAAAAACTTATGAACGAAAACTGAAAAATATATCATATACTAGCCTTCCCCCCTCTGTGATCTAGTGAGGTGTATAGAATAATCCGGGTCCGAGATCCAGAAGAATAGTGCCCAATCGATACCAATGGCGATTTCCCCGTGGAGAAAAGGTGATGACAGTGCTGGCCGGAAATTGGAACGCTCTAACGTCAACATAATTTCGCGGGAATAATTTTTTCTCTTTCGAAAAAAAAAATCGAAAAGCTCACCAGAAATTAATCGTCGCGCCGTGACATAGATGTCGAAATAGCATCGAACTAAAGCCCAAAACGCTGCGTATTGGATACCTACGCTTTAACCAACAACTGTGGTGCGCAGAGCCGCACAGTACAGCAACGCGGGACAAAAAAAAAAAAAAAAAAACGAGTCACCGGTATAAACCTGCGGTGAGCATGGTGCCGCTCACTGCTGCTACGAGGGAATGACGACGAAGACGACCTTTGAACACCCTGCTTCTGTCGAGCAAAGGGATTTGCCCAGCCTTCAAGAGGCCATAGAGGCAGATCCAACCGCGGGACCAAAACCCTTGACTATCGCCGAGTACAAGGCGCGGATAGCAGCGAGGGAGCAGCCACAGAAGAAAAAGCGTGGTGGCCGCAGAGTCAAACTACTAAGCGCAAGACGCTTAAACATCGAGTTGCTAAAGACGGCAACCAACGAGGAAGACCGGCAGCGCTACAAAGAGCGCCTAAAAGCCATCAACATTGAATTTCGCGGTGCGAAGTAACGCGGCGGGCTGCGTTAATCGCCATAGCCTCACCCGACCCAATATATTTTAAGTTGCCGATGCGGTCTCCGCTGCAACAAAAACTTACTAACCAAATAGGGCACATCAATCATAACTAACACATTGCACTCAGTCTTAAACTTAGTATAAGTAAAAATCTTGTAAACTTGCCAATTGCCACCTGTGTAAACTGAGTGTAATGAATCATCCATTTATTAGGGAATTGATATCAAATTTTAATTAATTAATATTAAAAAAGATCACGATGGGTAGAAATAAATGTAGTAAATACTGTAGTAAATACTGTACTGTAGTAAATACTGTAGAAGTCTTGGACACAACGCCACATTTAGAAGCCCAGTATCTATTACTGTTGATTTTAGTAATCATCTCAGCCCTCAACTTAGCTTTAAAGCTATATTTGCTACATAAGAGATCATTAAAAAAGACCTATATGAGTCGAGCCAACGATCTCGATAAGACATAATAACAAATAATGTTATTTAAATTTAACGGTCTTGGATAGAACCAACACAAAGGACTATTAGAGCGTATTTTAAAACTAGATAGATGTATGGAAATATCTTTATTAATAAATTCAAAAATATCTGGAAAAGTTGCTTACAAAATATATATAAAACTTGACGTATTAATTATTGTATTTTATTATATTTTTGCCTTTGCATCATATATCCTTTCCTACTTAGAGGAGTTTTGTAAAACAAGGCTAAAATTCTAGCTCAATCTTCACGACCCTATCTCTTTTCCAAGATTTTGCTTTAATTTCCAAACATCTGAATAAACATTTTTATATGAATAATTATCAAATCTAATTCACCTGTACTCTGGTGCGATTATATCGATAAAATGTACATACATGGAATGGCTAAATCTAGCAAGAGAAATAAATAATATTAGAGATGCTTTTGATAAATCATATAAATGCATCAATAAAACCGCGCCGATAAAAACTCAGACGCTAATATCTCAAATAAAGGTATTGATAACTCAATACAATGCGTTACGAAACCTGATATTAATATACAAAGACAAGCTCACTGAAGAACATAAAGCTCAATGCTTAAAAGTTCACAGCTCATTCGGTAAGAGATTACATAATACTAGTGTTAGACATAGTATTATAATAAACATCCCAACCGATATTTCTGAAATAGCGGAATTCGACGAAAGCCAGATAAAAGACCTGGACGAGTCACAACCGCAAGAGGATTTAGATATAGAAAGCGATATCAAATCTATAGAAGAAATCAAAACAAACATAATACAACCAGTTAAAGTAAATATGGCTAATACAGTGGAAGCCCAGAGGGCATACCTTAAACAGGTATCCTCAACAATACCTGAATTTGATGGTAAGAAACTCCATCTAAACAGGTTTTTGACAGCTTTAAGGTTGACAAATCTAACTAAAGGAGATCAGGAAGCTTTAGCCGTAGAGGTCATAAAGACCAAAATTATTGGCCCACTGACCTATAAGGTAGAACACGCGACAACAATACAGGCAATAATTACCATATTGCAGACAAACGTAAAAGGCGAATCGCCAGACGTTATAAAAGCCAACAAAGAGGTAAGACCGCGTCTCAGTATGCTACTGAAATAGACAATATGCGTAAGCAGCTTGAAGCAGCTTACATAGATGACGGATTAGACGCCGACAATGCCGACAAATTTGCGACAAAAGAGTCGATATCGGCAATGACTAAAAATTGTACCAACGAATCGCTCAAGATGATTTTGACAGCGGGTACATTCAGTACATTCAATGATGCAATGGAAAAATATATCCATTGCAGTACTGAAACTACTGGCAATTCCAACACCGTCTTATTCTATAACGGGAATAATAGAAGAGGTAATAGTAATGCCAATTACCGAGGTAGAGGCAGGAATCAATATAACCAAGGTTATAATAACTATAACAATAGTGGTCGCGGAAACTACCGTGGCCGCGGTAACAACCGAGGTGGAGGTAACCGAAGGGTACGCAATGTACAATCGGAAAACCAAAAAACCCCCTTAAGCAACCAACAGTAAAATTATTTACATTAAAAATTAACCTGAGCATTTTTATAAAAGTTCAACACCATACAACAAATACACATTTAATTCTATTAATAGATACAGGCGCAGATATTTCACTGCTTAAAAATAAAGCAAATGAATACACTGCCTTAAACTTCAGTAATATATCAAATATTACAGGTATTGGGTAAGGAACCATACAGTCTATAGGCTCAATCGATCTTGACCTACGTATGCAGGATGTTCTCGTACCGAATGAATTTCATGTAGTACCCGAGAATTTTCCTATACCATGCGATGGCATAATCGGTTTAGATTTTATAAAAAAATATAATTGTATATTAGAATTTCAGAAAACACAAGACTGGTTCATAATAAGACCCGATAATTTTCATAAACAAATTAATATTCCAATTCAACATAGTGTAGATTCAAACACATTATTATTGCCAGCTAGATTAGAAGTAATTAGACAAGTCAAATTACTAACTTGCGAAAAAACGGTTGTAGTCCCAAACCAAGAGCTACAACCTGGCATAATAATAGCCAGCACAATTGTCGACAGTGAAAATGCATACATTCGCATAATAAATACAAATACAAAAAACGCTATAATAAATAGCGCAGAAATAAAGAGCGAATCAATGCATGACTACGACATTTTCACACCCGACCCACAACAAAACAATAGGAGCAAGGAAGTTTTAAAAAAATTAAGATTTCCAAAACAATTTGATGAGGTTCTTACAGACTTGTGTACGAAATTTAGCGATATTTTTGGCTTGGAAACAGAACCAATATCAGCTAACAACTTTTATAAACAAAAGCTCAGGCTAGGAGATAAGACACCGGTCTATATTAAAAACTATCGCACGTCAGAGAGCCAGAAATTAGAAATTGCCAAACAAGTTAAAAAACTGATAGACGATAGAATTGCAGAACCATCAATATCAGAATATAACAGCCCATTACTATTGGTTCCAAAGAAACCACTTCCGAACTCAACGGAAAAAAGATGGCGATTAGCAGTAGACTATCGTCAAATAAATAAAAAATTGCTAGCAGACAAGTTCCCACTTCCACGAATAGAAGACATTCTTGACCAATTAGGACGAGCAAAATATTTTTTATGTCTCGACCTAATGTCTGGATTCCACCAGATAGAGCTAGAAAACAAATATAGGGATATTACTTCATTTTCAACAGCCAGTGGCTCTTATCGCTTCACGCGATTACCATACGGACTGAAAGTTGCACCAAACTCTTTCCAGCGTATGATGACACTTGCATTCTCTGGTCTTGAACCATCGCAAGCATTCTTATACATTGTAATGATGCGCTACGGCCGAGATGATCCTCAGCGGCCCAGAGCCCCATCGAGAAACATTTGTTTTTGGAAACGCCAGTACATGGAGGTGCCGTTTCGTATAGAGAATTTTTAAAGGGGTGGGTTTTGCCGGCGGCCACTGCGATTTGCGAACTCGGCCACACACACACCTACACACATGCACATGCCCCTTATAGACTCCCTATTGCCCACGCTGGGCGGGACGAAACTGCCGGCTCTGGAGTCCCAGCGGCCGGACCCTCTACTAGAGACTGGAGACGTGGCTCTGGAGTCCCAGCAGCTCGCTCCCGCGCCCACAATCCTGACCTAAAACCACGGCCTGGATTACCCAAGCACCGCGGCCCGGCGGCTCCGCCTGGTGTATCCACCGGCGGGCTGCCTCCCAGCTATGCCCCGTGACTCGCGGTAGCCCGCGTTCCGCCCGGGCTAATCCCTGTGGCGGCTCCCCGAGATTAGGCTAGGCTTGGGAAGATCCCAGTGGCCGTCACCTCGCCAACGCCCGCAATTAATCTCAGCAGCGTGGCGCGTCTGGTCCCGTCCTGCTTGGCTCGCCGCCCTGGAGGCCCAGCGGCGGACGAGGCGAGGAGGAGGGGGCCCAGAGGGTCGTGGTTGGCTAGAGAGGGTAGGGAAAGTAATAGATCTGGTGACATTTAATATGCCTAGCTTAGATGTGTATTTGTTTCATGTTTTCTCTGTACTGTTTGTATATCTTATTTCCTATTAGTTCTGTTTCCCTCTCTTCTCTATCCCCTAGCTCACACACACCCCGTTGCTACGTTTGGGCCGGTGGCCGTGCTCACCGTTCTACCGTTGTACTGCGTTGTACCGTCTTCTTCCAGAAGCTTCTATGTCCTTGCCGTGTTCTGTTTTCCTCGTTGTCCTGGTGTATCCTTGTCCTTGTTTTCTCTACTGCTGGGGTCGTCGTCGGATTTGGGTTCTTATTTTATCACTTGAAAAGTAAACTTGCTAGCTCGGTGGGTCCACCGCGAGTGATTCGCATATCAGATTTCAATCTGATCTTGACCCAAATTCCTATGGTCCCTGCGCGACCGCGCTGCCGCGCTTCATGGCACGCGCCGTTCCGCATTCCATGCATTCTTGCATATCTGCGATCTTCCGTCTTGCTCTGTCTGCAGCTCGCAGGTGGCCGCTGCGAATTCCGTTTCGCATTCCTGGGCTCTGCCGCTGCCGGCGCTATCGGCCCTCTGCCGCGATCGTGGCTCGGCGGGCCCCTCTGCTGGCCGCTGATTGGCTGGCCCAGCGTTCCATTCTCCGGGATGTGGCTCTGCCGGCCCATCCTAGTTCCTTGTCCCGTGTTGCGGTACCGTCCCGCAATCGGCGGTGTCCAGCGATGTTGCTGGCGGAGTAGCCGGTGGTATCCAGCGATGTTGCTGGCGGTGATGGCCGGCGATGTTGCTGGCGGTGATGGCCGGCGATGTTGCTGGCGGTGATGTGCGTTTAACCCTACTTCCCTAGCTCCTAATTTATACCTAATATATATACAACTTACAACTAATATATACAACTTACAACTAATATGTACAACTTAACCCTAATACTTATGCTAATAATCTATATATGGTGTATATTAATGTGACTATCGTCAGACCCTTTCTTTACGTCCGGGTGGGGCGAAGTGTGACGCGCACTCGGCCGCGCAGATTAACCTGAATCCTGAATCTCTGGCCCTGCTCCTCGTCCAGGTATCGCCACACCCTTTGGCCCCGGATCGCCAGTCGGTCATAGATCCTATCTATGAGCCGGGCGGGTAATCTCCCTGTTGGAGTGGCCCATGCGGGTGGGGCTCGCACCCATGGCTCTCTCGAGGGGGCGGTATTCCGTCTGCTCCTCCTCCTCCTCCGCCGAGTTCTCCGGTGAGTCGGCCCATGGCACCTCCCGGCGCCGTCTCGCCCTCTGCGGCGAGTCCTGTCCGCCTCTCTCCCCGCGGCTGACCCGGCACAGGATTTCCTGGGCAGCCGTTGTGGTGACCCAAAGTGCACCTGGCCCTAAAAAGAGGATGCCCCTCCCTGGTGTTGGGGGGCGACTGGGCGGCGGAGACTCCTCCTCCAATGCCCTGATTTCCGGGGTTGGGGTCCTGGACTCCGTCGACGAGCTCGGCGGACTCCTCTGCGTCGTGAAGGGCCGGTAGTCCTCCCGCCATGGGCTGTAGGTGCCCTGGGTGCGCCTGGGGTGGGTTTCTGTCATCCAGGCGGCGCTCGGCGGACTCGCCCGGGTCCCGAAGCCGTCCTCGTCGTCGTCCGACACCGCCTCATATATAGCGGCTATCGTTTCCGACTCCTGTCGCTGTCAGGCCGTAAGGCCCTTCGGCGAATCCTGACGTGGTGGGGAGCCTTCTGCTCGCTGGAGCGGGGGCGTGGCCTCCGCCTGATGCCTGCCGAACCGCCCGTCCGGCTCTACCTCCGGCTCGTCGTCCGAGATTGGTAGCTGCTCCGCCTGGGGGCCGTGTCCGGGGTCCGGGGCGATCGGCACCAGCAGCGGTGGGCCTGCGCGTAGGCGCGGGTCGTCCCTGGGTGATGGCCCCACGTCGATGACCAGGGGGCGCATCACCTCCGTGGGCGTCGGTCGCACTCGCGGGTCATCGCCCGGGAGCGGGTGCCTGCGCTGGTCACCATGCAGGGTCTCGAAATGCTCCTCGACCGCCCTTCCAGCCATCCCAGGTTCCTCCGGCCCGGAGGAGCTCCAGCCTCGCGCTCTTAATCTTGTGGCGGCAGAAGCTGAGCGGTCACTCCTACTCGGGTGAGTGGCGTAATTTGGGGCCACAGGAAAATGGTGAGGCCTTTTCCGCGTCCGGGTTCCATGTCGTTGTCCTGGTTCTGTGGGGTGTTGAAAATAAGTTTAGTAGGTGTTTTTTCCCTAGCACCCTACCTAACGGTGTGTCTTTTTTTTCCTAGCGGCTGGTTTTCCCTGGCCGGCCCTAACACCCTACAATTCTCGCGCATGTTTTCTTCCTAAGTTTATTTCCCCGCCGGGTGCTCCTACCCGGCGGGCGGAGTGTTGGACAGGCGCACCTGACACCAAGTGACCCCGTGAATCGCTGGCCCTTGGCCTGTTGAGAGGCTATTTATGCCTGTTTCTCCGTCATGGAGTCTTCTCCATCGTCCCCGATGGTTTCCTCGAGTTGTTCCTCGTCCTCGTTGTCCTTGTCCTGATGATATGGCTTCAGTTGGTTGAGGCTGGCGGTCCGCCGTCGTCGACTGCCGGGTATGTGCAGCTGCACAATGTTAGGCGATGGAAACTTGGCCACCTTGAACGGCCCATCATATTTCGCTGCCAATTTTGCTGCGAATCCTTCAGCCGCGTTTGATAAGTGATGGCGCCGCACCAATACCAGTGATCCTACCGGCGGTCTCCAAGTCCGTCGCCGAAGATTATAGGGGCGACTCTGATCCGCGGATGCGCGATCAGCGTTGTTCCTAACCACCTCGAAGATGCTCTTCAGTTGCTCGCCACGCTCCGTTGGGGTTATCTCGGGGGTTCCTCGTCCTGGTGTAACCTCGTCGTACAGTGCGTGTGGGAGCCGTGGTTCCCTTCCTTGAACCACGAAAGCTGGGCTGAATCCTGTCGTGTCGGAGATACTGCTGTTTATTGCCAGCGATATCTCGGGCAATAGTTGGTCCCACTCGTTCTGTGAGTGCCCATCCAGATATTGTGCGATCATCGTCTTAATCGGCCGGTTGGCCCCTTCCGTGGGATTTCGCCTCGGCGTGTATGGGACCATGGGGAGTTCCATTCCCAGCATCTTGCAAAAGTTCCGGAACGATATACCCGTGAATTAGGTACCGTTGTCGCAGACGAATACCCGTGGCACGCCGAATGGGCTCAAGATCCGTTCCCGAAACGCGCGTTCTAGATGGGTTCCGGTGGCCTTGCGTAATGGTATCAACTCCACCCATTTACTGAAGGAGCCCAGGAAGACCAGGAGCATCGTGTTCCCCTGCTTCGAGCGAGGCAAAGGTCCGACGAAATCCGCGCACAGAATGTGGAATGGCTCCTCCACTTGCCGGGTGAACATCCTTCCCGCCGGCTTTTCCTGGCTGACTTTGAACCGTTGACAGCTCAGGCAGTGGCGTACGTAGCGGGCGACATCGCGAAAGAGTCCCGGCCACTAGTATCGTTGGGCAATTCTATTGCTTGTCTTGCGAATTCCCGAGTGTCCGGCGGTGGGCGTATCGTGATTCTCCTGTAGAACCCGATGGCGATAGTCCGCTCCTACACACAGCTTCCATGGTGTGTACTCCTCCTCCTGTGGCCGTAGCCCGATGCGGCGATAAAGCTGTCCGCTTTCTTCCCTGTAGTCGGGGTACTTTGCCGGTTCAGTCCGAACTTTCTCCAACATCCTTGTGAGCCACTTACAGTTTGTTCCCTGTACCTGTGCTTGCTGCGCTACGGGCAGCGGTTGGCGTGAGAGAGCGTCGGCCACTAAGTTTTGGGCCCCTCTCCGGTAGTGAACATCGTATTGATACTGCTGCAGCTCGAGTGCCCAGCGTGCGATTCGGCCGGTCGGGCTATCGATGGAGTTCAACCACTTTAAGGCCTGATGATCCGTGATAACTTCAAAGAGATATCCTTCATCGTAACAGCGCATCTTCCTGATTGCCCACACGATGGCGAGACATTCCTTCTCGGTCACCGAATAGTTCCTTTCTGCGCCGTTCAGGCGACGGCTGGCATAGGCCACAACTCGTTCCTGTCCCTCGATGGTCTGCGTCAGAACGGCTGCGATGCCATATTCGCTGGCATCCGTTTGTAATACGAACTTCTGTTCGAAATCCGGGCAGACTAAGACGGGTGCCTCCGTGCCAACTCCTGGAAGGCCTGATCCTGCCTCGATGACCATTCCCACTTTGGGCCCTTCTTCAGCAGCGATGTCATCGGTTCCACAACATCGGCGAAGTTGGGAACAAATCGACGATACCAGGAAGCGATTCCCAGGCATCTCCGAAGTTCCTTCAGGCTAGTTGGCGGCTGCAACTCGCGGATCGCGGCCACTTTGTCCGGGTCCGTGTGAATTCCTTCTTCACTAATTACATGCCCCAGGTAGGCGATGTGTCGCTGGAAAAAGTGACATTTTTCCTTGTTCAGCCGTAGATTGGCTCGTCGTAGCCGGCGGAACACTTCCCTCAGATTCGTTACGTGTTCCTCCAGAGTCGATCCAATGACGATAATGTCGTCCAAGTAAGAGAACGCGTGCGGTTCCATGTCTGGTCCTATGACCGTGTCCAAGGCCCGTTGAAAAGTTGCCGGCGCCGAGTGAAGTCCAAAAGGCATGACTCGCCAGTGGAATAAACCTCGGCCCGGGACCGTGAAGGCTGTGCATTCCCGGCTCTGCTGAGCCACCGGGATTTGCCAGTATCCGTTTTTCAAGTCCAGCGTCGATATGTACTTTGCTTTCGTAACCGCTCCAAGATCTGATGGATCCTTGGCAGCGGGTATGCATCCGGCACAGAGTTCTCATTGAGTTGCCTATAATCGATGCACATCCTAGCATCTCCGTTCTTTTTGGCCGCGATCACAATGGGTGCACTGTGCGGGCTCTTCGACGGCTCGATGCGTCCATCCCTGAGCAGTTCGTCGATCTGCTTATCTATCACGGCCCTCATGGCCGGATTCCGTGGAAAATATCTCTGCTTTATCGGTCGGTCGTTACGCATGATGATCCTGTGCTCTGCGATGTGAGAGACTCCGGATAAGTTGTCGAATTTCTCTAATTACTGCTCGAGGAATCCTTTTACCCATCGTTCTGGGTATTCTGACACGGGATGTGTCGGTTCGAGTGAGTCCAGCTCTTCCTCTGGGGCATGGTTCACTGAGTTGACGGTGCCGCATAGAGGCGCGTTTGGTTCCGGCGTTTCCTCGACGTGGTCCTGAAAACGGACACGTTTCTTGGAGGTGCGAAAAGGGTTTCGCTGCGCGGCGGTGGCATCAGCCACGGGTAAAACGTGTTTCCAGCTGGTCGTCGTAGGTGCTTCTGTGTCCCGGCTCGTTGCCGCGGGTGTGTTCGGGATCTGTGCCCGAGGCGTAGGTATCGGTAGTTGTGCTAGTTGTTGTTCCTGATGTATGGAGCGTGGCTCCCGTCGCTGTTCCTCGTGTGTGGAGTGTGACTCCCGTTGTTCAGAGCGTGGCTCTGTTCGTTGTCCTCGATGTATGGCAGCCGGCCCCTCCTGGGTAACCGTGCCCGATGATCCTCGTGGAGCGTGGCTCCCTCTGCTGTTCCTCGTGCATGGAGTGTGACTCCCTCTGCTGTTCCTCGTGTATGGAGTGTGACTCCCTCTGCTCAGAGCGTGGCTCTGCTATGTCTCCCGTCCTGGTGGACCTCGTCCGTGTCCGTGCCCACGGCGGCATCTCTTCTGCTTCCCTTGACGTCCGTGTCCGTGCCCACGGCGGCATCTCTTCTGCTTCCCTTGACGTCCGTGTCAGTGCCCACGGCGGCATCTCTTCTGCTTCCCTTGACGTCCGTGTCCGTGCCCACGGCGGCATCTCTTCTGCTTCTTCTGTTGTCAAGTGGAAGGCTTGTCCCCCGCACTGAATGGTGGCTCCGATTCCGCACAAAAAATCCATCCCTAACAGCACATCATCCAGCACGTCCGCCATCACTAGCAAGATGGTCGGCGTGCTACGATTCCCGCAGTGGATATCTGCTGCTAGAGCCTTCGTAAGCTGTCGACAGGTCCCGTCGGCAAGCTTGACCTGTGTCCGTATCTCCCGTGTATTATATGTATTGTCCAATTGTTTTGCTAAGTCCTCGCTGATGAAGCTGTGAGTAGCTCCGGTGTCCAGGGTGGCTACGAATCTTCGTCCCACCATGGTGATGGCGGCTTGGATGCGCCCCCTGCGTTGCTTGAGTATTATTTCTTCTAGTTGTTCGGGTTGGCTGGGTTCCTCGGGTGATTCCCGGTCACACGAGGCCCGTTGCCGTTTCCCGATGCCCGTCGTCGACAACATTCCATTGTCCGTATCTCCCGTCGTCCACAGTCCCAACAGAAAGTTATTCTGGGGTTCCGGCAGTCCGCCGCGAAGTGTTCAGGCTGGCCGCAGTTCCTGCACGCCTCCCGTACGTTTATCGGTGCTTGTCCCGATGGTGATGCCGTCGCTCGGCCCATACTCGCATTCCTACCCATGAGTGGAGCCGGCGGCTGACGAGCCGTGCGATCCATGTTCATGTTGACAGCAGGCGGTGCCCGTGAGGGTATATCTCGATGATTCCTTGTTTGTTCGCCCCGACTGCGAGTTACCTCGTAGTCGACTACTAAGCGAGTTAATTCCTCCAGGGTACGAAAATTCTGTCTTCTTGTGAAGAGTTGGTACTCCGGCAGCATGTTGTCGTAAACACGCTCCAATTCACGCTCCGGTGTGAATCCTGCCCGACGCATTTGTAGGCGCAGGTCAACCAAGTATTCCTTGAAGGGCTCGTTAGTCCGTTAGGCCTACTACCGCTGGTAGTAGCGCGGTGGCAAGAAGAAATCCAAAAACTCCTTGCGTACTTCCGTCCAGGTGGCTTCTCGCAGTCCACTGGTCCTATACCAGTTTTGGGCGCGGCCGGTTAGTAACACGACTAAAGCTGCAGCCAGATACTTCCGGTCGATCCGGCAGGTATCGGCCCGTTCCTCGATGTGCTCAATGAATCCGAGCGGATCCGTCGTCCCGTCGAACGAGAGTCCCCATCTGGTCATCCGATCCAGTAAGGCTCCCAGGTCCCCATGATAATCCGTCGTACGCGGTGGGTCCTCGGTCTTCGTCGGCAGGCGTCGTCCTGCGGCAGGCGATGTGCTCCGTGGCAGCAAAAGTGTAAGTGGTGCCGTCGGTGCTGCAGATCCCGGTGAGTTAGTTTCCGAGTCCAAGTACATCGGCGAAAGTAACTTCGCATCTCCGGTGGGGGCATTTCCAAAGTTTCTCTCTAGTTCCTCGAGACGAATTCGTACTCCTTCGTCGTGATCCGGTTGCCTTGCGAAATTGATCAGCCGCGATCGCTGTTCTTCCACGGTGCCTCCGCGTTCCAATCCGAATTCGAGGAGGATTGTCTCCAACTCCAGCTTCTTTCTATAGCTGATCCATGTAACTCCCATGTTGTCGTTTTTTTATTCCTCTAGTTTCCGATGCGTATGATTTCCTTTGCTGTTTCCTTAATATTAGTTTCCAATTCCTATTTTCTTATCTTGTTTGAATTTCTTATTTCTCTGTTCCGGGTGTCTAATGTTTTAATTTTTCCTTTGTCTTCGCCTGTGGTTTTCCTTATTTATTATTTCCTACGTATGTTTTTCCTTCTTGCTCGTGGCGTTCTTAATGTTTATGTTTATTAGTTTTATTAGTTGGTATTATTATCTATTTATTTAAGTCGCTTATTATATATATTTTTCTTCATATATTTTCCTTTTATTATTTAATTGTGCTTAGTTTTATTTATTTTAGTTATTTTATTATTATTTTTATTTATTTTATGGTTGGTTGTTTTTTTTTTGTTGATTAATTGGTATTATTTTGTTTAGTTTATTTTTTTTTGTAGCCGGATATTTTATTTATATTTATATTTCTTCCTGTTCTTATGTTCCTATTTTTATTTTATTATTTAAACTTCTTCCTTTAGATTTATTTTATTTTTATTTCTTTTTATTTTATTACTTGAATTTAAATTGTATTATTATTTATTTAAGTTTTATTTTATTATTTGAGTTTTATATTCATTGGTTTATTATAGGCTTATTATTTATTGATATATTATGCTAGTCCGATGTTTTCGTTATTAATTATCCCTAACCGATGCTTTCCTTGTACGATGATTCCTAATCGATGTTATCTAATCGATGTTGCTCCTAATCGATGTTTTCTAATCGATGTTATTCTAATCGATATTTTCCTTAGACGATGTTTTTTTCCTTAACGATGTTTCCTAATCGATGTTTCCTTGTCGATGTTTCCTTGTCGATGTTTCCTTGTCGATGTTATTCTAATTGTCCCGCGCGTTTTGATTTATTAATTTGTATTATTATTTAATTTATTACTTTTTTGTTTTATTATTTATTTATTTATTTTTTTTTTTATTTTATTCGAGACCGAATTTATTTTATTATTCCGACTCCCGTAGTCCGGGTATCCTTGTTTTATTTTATTATTTTGTTATTTATTATCCTTGCTGCTTCTGTTTTATCCTTGTTTTGTCCTTGTTTTAAATTTTCCTTAGTATCCTTGTTTTTGTCCTTGTTTTAAATTTTCCTTGGTTTCCTTGTTTTTAAGTTTTCGAATTATCTTCCCGATGTGTTCTTTGCGACAGAGTATTACTGAGTGTCATATTGCTAATCAAAGGGCCAGTATATACACTTGCTCCCTGCCCTGATGGCAGCGCAAGCAGAAGCGGATCATTAGTATATATGTATATACTATAATATGTGTATGTCAATTATGTAAATATGTGGATGTACTACAATGTACATATGTATGTCTACACCCGTCGCGTGATCTGCACGTGCAGCCTTCGGTTCTGCTCTGCTCTGCCGGCGTCGGCAGAGGCAGCAATGCAATGTTTCTTCTCTTCTTATTGTCTAAAAATGCGAATCTCGCTGCCTACTTTTGACGAGACTGTATTTCTCATGAATGGAATTTTCCTATTGCCCTTTTTGCTTTCCCCTTTTTGCTAACTTTGGGCAAAACAAGGTACCGTTTGGCGGCTGCATGTGCGTCGCTATTACGATTTTCTGGTCGTTTCTGTACATGCGTGTATGTATGTATGTATTTGGTGGCTGCACGTGCGTCGCAATTTCTGGCAATTTCTGGCTTTGCCTATGCATACATATATGTAAGTATACCCTCCGCTAAAAGTCTCTGTTCGGCCGGTGGGTCTTTAATCCACCGTAGTAGGTATTCCTACATCCTCCATGTCCTGACGGTCCCTGTTTACGGGCGCCATTCTGTAATGATGCGCTACGGCCGAGATGATCCTCAGCGGCCCAGAGCCCCATCCAGAAACATTTGTTTTTGGAAACGCCAGTACATGGAGGTGCCGTTTCGTATAGAGAATTTTTAAAGGGGTGGGTTTTGCCGGCGGCCACTGCGATTTGCGAACCCGGCCACACACACACCTACACACATGCACATGCCCCTTATAGACTCCCTATTGCCCACGCTGGGCGGGACGAAACTGCCGGCTCTGGAGTCCCAGCGGCCGGACCCTCTACTAGAGACTGAAGACGTGGCTCTGGAGTCCCAGCAGCTCGCTCCCGCGCCCACAATCCTGACCTAAAACCACGGCCTGGATTAACCAAGCACCGCGGCCCGGCGGCTCCGCCTGGTGTATCCACCGGCGGGCTGCCTCCCAGCTATGCCCCGTGACTCGCGGTAGCCCGCGTTCCGCCCGGGCTAATCCCTGTGGCGGCTCCCCGAGATTAGGCTAGGCTTGGGAAGATCCCAGTGGCCGTCACCTCGCCAACGCCCGGAATTAATCTCAGCAGCATGGCGCGTCTGGCCCCGTCCTGCTTGGCTCGCCGCCCTGGAGGCCCAGCGGCGGACGAGGCGAGGAGGAGGGGGCCCAGAGGGTCGTGGTTGGCTAGAGAGGGTAGGGAAAGTAATAGATCTGGTGACATTTAATATGCCTAGCTTAGATGTGTATTTGTTTCATGTTTTCTCTGTACTGTTTGTATATCTTATTTCCTATTAGTTCTGTTTCCCTCTCTTCTCTATCCCCTAGCTCACACACACCCCGTTGCTACGTTTGGGCCGGTGGCCGTGCTCACCGTTGTACCGTTGTACTGCGTTGTACCGTCTCCTTCCAGAAGCTTCTATGTCCTTGCCGTGTTCTGTTTTCCTCGTTGTCCTGGTGTATCCTTGTCCTTGTTTTCTCTACTGCTGGGGTCGTCGTCGGATTTGGGTTCTTATTTTATCACTTGAAAAGTAAACTTGCTAGCTCGGTGGGTCCACCGCGAGTGATTCGCATATCAGATTTCAATCTGATCTTGACCCAAATTCCTATGGTCCCTGCGCGACCGCGCTGCCGCGCTTCATGGCACGCGCCGTTCCGCATTCCATGCATTCTTGCATATCTGCGATCTTCCGTCTTGCTCTGTCTGCAGCTCGCAGGTGGCCGCTGCGAATTCCGTTTCGCATTCCTGGGCTCTGCCGCTGCCGGCGCTATCGGCCCTCTGCCGCGATCGTGGCTCGGCGGGCCCCTCTGCTGGCCGCTGATTGGCTGGCCCAGCGTTCCATTCTCCGGGATGTGGCTCTGCCGGCCCATCCTAGTTCCTTGTTCCGTGTTGCGGTACCGTCCCGCAATCGGCGGTGTCCAGCGATGTTGCTGGCGGAGTAGCCGGTGGTATCCAGCGATGTTGCTGGCGGTGATGGCCGGCGATGTTGCTGGCGGTGATGTGCGTTTAACCCTACTTCCCTAGCTCCTAACTTATACCTAATATATATACAACTTACAACTAATATATACAACTTACAACTAATATGTACAACTTAACCCTAATACTTATGCTAATAATCTATATATGGTGTATATTAATGTGAATATCGTCACAACATGGATGATTTAGTTGTAATAGGTTGTTCAGAAAAGCATATGCTTAAAAACTTAACAAAAGTATTTGAGCTATGCAGAGAACACAATTTAAAACTACATCCTGAGAAATGTTCTTTCTTTCTGAGAGAGGTCACATTTTCGGGGCATAAATGCACTGATCAAGGCATTCTCCCAGATGACACCAAATACGAAGTAATAGAAAAATATTCCATACCAACAGATGCAGATAGTGCTAGACGTTTCGTAGCCTTCTGTAACTACTATAGACGTTTCATTAAAAATTTTTCTAATCATGCACGCCACTCAACGAGGCTTAGTAAAAAGAATGTCCAATTTGAATGGACAACAGAATGCAATAATGCATTCGAATACTTAAAAAAGGAATTAATGAAACCAACATTATTGCTGTACCCAGATTTTAGCAAAGAATTTTGCATAACAACCGATGCCAGTAAACAGGCATGCGGATCGGTACTAACTCAAGAACATAATGGCAAACAACTTCCAGTGGCATACGCTTCAAGAATGTTCACCCAAGGTGAAAGTAATAAGTCCACTACAGAACAAGAACTAGCAGCCATTCATTGGGCAATTAATCACTTTCGACCATATATATATGGAAAGCATTTTGTAGTAAAAAGCGATCATAGACCATTGTCATATCTATTCTCAATGAAAAATCCAAGCTCAAAACTAACACGTATGAGGCTGGATTAAAAACAATAAACAGACAAGTACTAAAAGTTACTACAAGGTCTGAATGTAGAAAGGAAAGTAAAAAAAAAATTGTCAATACAAGTATGAAAAACAAAAATGAGCAATTAAATGATAAGCCCAGAATCTATGAAGTTGTCAATAATAATGACACAAAGAAGCATGTTTTAATCAAAATAGATAAGTGTTTATTAAAACGAGGAAAAACAATTGTTTCACGCTTTGATGTTAATGATTTGTATTCTAATGAAACATTTGACCTAAGTCAATTCTTTCAAAGGCTTACTTCAAAAGCCGGAATGCATAAAATAACAAAAATGCGAATATCACCAAGTGAAAAAATATTCGAATTTGTATCACTAAATGAATTTAAAATACAGGGCAATCGAGTACTCGAAAAAGTATAACTAGCTACTACAAAAGGTGATAATAATAGATCAAAAAGACGAAGCTCAAATTAATCATATCTTGAAAAAATTCCATGACGATCCTATAGAAGGGGGTCACACGGGTATCGCGCGAACCCAGTTAAAAATCAAAAGATTTTATTATTGGCCCCAAATGACTAAGACAATAGCAAAGTATGTAAAGACTTGTTTAAAATGACAACAAGCCAAAACAACAAAACATACCAAAACTCCATTGACATTAACACCAACCCCAGCAACAGCATTTGATACTGTTTTAATTGATACCATTGGTCCATTACCGAAATCGGAAAATGGAAATGAGTATGCAGTTACAATCATATGCGATCTAACAAAGTTTTTAGTCACTGTTCCAACACAGAATAAAAGTGCTAAAACAGTTGCCAAAGCTATATTTGAATCATTTGTATTGAAGTACGGTCCAATGAAGACGTTCATTACGGATCAAGGTACAGAATACAAAAATTCACTTATGTAAACCTCTGATCTTTTATTTTTATTTAATGTTGCCGGATGGCTATTTATTCTATGATAATCTTAATTTTTATTTTGCACGCGACTTATTCCCTTTTCCTGTTTTTCTTAAAGTGACCGTCTCATTCTTTTTCTTAAAATCTAGTTTTTTACATAGAATCTTATCGATAAGTTTCCTACGATACTACACAAATAAAGGGTTACACTAGGCGCATGATATGCGATGTTTACATTTGGGCAACCTGACATTTGATCGACCTCGATCATACGCACAATCCTATAGTTTTATTACACACTTGCAGCCACGGTTTTAGCCTAACAGCTTCAAGGATGCCCTTGTATGGAATTTGCGTCAGTTGACAATTATCTACATCGGTTATTTCATAACGGTCGTTGGGAAATACCCGATTTACCTTATACGGGCCGCGATACTTAGGTGCAAACTTCTTACAGTGACCTGAAGTCACATCGACATTGCGAATAGCAACAAAATCGCCTACATCATACAACGGAGGTGCCTTATGCCTTAATCTGTATGCAGACTCGTTTCGGAGTTGTGACTGCCGTATACTCTTATTTGCCTCGTCCCTGACGGTGTCTAAGCATCGCGGTTTTTCCAAATTAAACTTATCTTCCAAATACTCAGTTAGCTCATCCACTACTGGGCCACGCTGCTCACATCCAAATAGTAACACGCTAGGGGTCTTTCCGGTACTACACTGAACGGAGTTGTTTATAGCGAATTCAACACGGTTAAGTAACTTATACCAATCAGCTTGATCCAAGGGCTCTGATAACTTTCCCAGCATAGGAGTTAGAACACGGTTCACACGTTCAACTTGCCCATTTGCCTGCGGGGCCGCTGTGGCTACTTTAATATGCTCGATATTTCTAGACTCAAGGAATGCCTTAAACTCAAAGGAGGTAAAACATGTGCCTCTATCAGAAATGACAGGATATAGTTTCACAAACTTCGTAAAAGCATCGATGACAACTAGCAAATGTTTTCTCTTCGAATTAATAGACGGAAGGGGACCTAGGTGATCAATATGAATTGTATCGAACGGGATTGGAGCCTTAGGTATACTATGAAGCGTTTTATTGTGAATACCTTTCGGAACTGAATGAAGAATGCATTGTAAACAATTCTTAATAAATATATCGACTTTTCTTCTCATACCGGGAAACCAATACTTTTCCTTAAGTTTATCAACACATTTGTCCGCTGCGAAGTGACCTAATTTCTCATGGAATTTCCTAATTATATCTTCCTGCATTCGGCTTGGAACATACATGCACAGTTTCTTACGATCTTTCGATCTATATACAATCCCATCTAACAACACAAAATCTGCAATTTCACCATTCTCTAGCTTCTCTCGCAATCGACGAATTTCGGGATCTCTTATCTGTTCGGTCTGCAGGAGTAAATCAATGTCATAAGGAGAGGCACCTACAATCCCAACGATCTCTTTAATATCCGGGGCGAATCTAACGGATTTAGAACTACAAGGAACAACAGGTCTTCCAGGTTCATAAAGATCCATGGTTGCACAAGGTTCGGAAATTTCACACGGCTCACAGGTTCTTCTAGGTTCACAAGGTGCAGTAGTCCTACGAGGTACAGAAAGATCAAAAGGTTCTACAGGATCGCAAGGTTCTGAAGGTATCACGGATGTGGACGAAATAGGACAAGGGTCGGAAATTCCTTCAACCACCTCGCTTAGTAACTCTGTTTGCCTACTCAGCGCATCTACATGGGCCATGTTTGAGCCCGGCCTATGGGCTATTAAATAATTAAAGCTTTCTAGTTCCAGGGACCAACGGGCAATTCGAGGATTTATAGATTTTTTACTCAAAGTTTGAACCAGGGAACTGCAATCGGTTACTATCAAAAAGGGCTTATGCTCCAAGTATATTCTGAAACGTCGCAAGGCATATATGATCGCTAAGGTTTCAAGTTCAAAGCTATGATAACGAGACTCTGCTGCAGTGGACTTTCTTGAGTAAAAAAAAACAGGATGTAGTTTCCTATCTGGTTGTCGTTGCATTAAAACAGCCCCGAAGCCATGGGAACTCGCATCAGTGTGTAATTCGGTTTCATATTGAGGATTGAAAATTGACAGAACAGGAGGACTCGATAGTGATGTCCTTAACTCCAGGAAGGCACTCCTTTCAGGACCCGACATTGAAAATGGCCCACCTTTTCTTAGGAGGTCAGTTAAAGGTCTTGCTACACGTGAGAAATTTGGAACGAATTTCCTAAAGTACGAAAATAAACCGAGACAGGAATGAAGCGTCTTACTATTAACTGGCTCCGGATATTGCTTTATAGCAGTTAAATGTGTATCGTTAGGCAAAATTCCGTGAATGCTAACATCGTACCCTAAGTAATCTATCCTCTTCTGCAGGAAACTACTTTTCTTAAAATTTATCTCGAGATTAAACTCAACTAATCGATCTAGCAACTTAGCTAATATCGTTTTATGCTCATCCACAGAGTACGATGCTAAGATAATATCATCCATATAAACAACGATCTGTCTATTCTTGACAAAGTCTCTCAAAACGTCAGAAATAAACCTTTGAAAAAGAGCCGGACCATTCTTAAGCCCAAAAGGCATCCTCAAGTACTCAAATTGACCATCTGGAGTCACGAAGGCAGTATACTTCACAAACTCTTCCTCAACTCCTATGTGGTGAAACCCACTCTTGAGATCTATAACTGAGAACACGGATTTACCCTCAAGGTATTCTAAACAATCTTCGATAAGGGGTAACCTGAAATTGTCTCTAGCTGTCTTCTTGTTCAATCCACGATAATCGACACACATTCTTACATTTCCATCTTTTTTCTTAACTAAAACCACAGCTGAGGCATAAGGCGAATTACTCGGTCGGATGATTCTATTGGCCAAAAGATCATTAACTGTATCAGAAACTATTTCTCTCTCTCGATATGACAACCTTCTAGGGCCACAGTAAAATGGCGTAGAGTCCGTAAGACGAATGCACATCTTGTATTTCGGTACACCATAACTTTTCGAAAACCTATCAACATACTGGCTCTGTATTATTTTAGTGCAGTCTCGCATCAAAGCACCACCAAACTCTCCTCCTACGTTAACGTTAAAATCATTTTCCTTTGAGGGTATCTTCAATTTCGCAAACTCGTGCATCCATTCCTGGAACACATCAGGCTTCACCGGGGTTGCAATTGCGTTTACAGATAACTGCCTATCTTTGTTTTCAGCTATGTTCTTATTTAAATTCTGCTTTCTAGTAAATAGGGATGCACAGATTGAAACTGATGATAGTGCAGTAGCACTTTTTAATGGTAATTCATGAGATACATTTTCTGTAACAGTTTTGCGTATAGCTAATTTAAGTGACAAAAGCTTAAGTACATCTCTGCCAAGTAGTATAGGCGTTGGTAATATCAAATTAGGAATAACAAAGGCTTCAATTCTATAATTCTTATTCTTAAACAAAAGTAATATCTCCATTTTTCCATACGTCTGAATACTTTGGCCGCTGAGACCACGAAAACTACTATTAACTACTTAGTTAATGAGCACTTGCTCTTCCTTCACTGCTTGCGGAATAACGCCCCTGCTTACGAAACTCACTGGGCTTCCGGTATCTAGTAACGCAAAAATGTTATCAATATCAATGCATCCCTCTTTACTAGGTAATCTTATGCTTACTAGTTGAATGAAAGAACTTCCTCCAATGGAATCGTCGTCATCTTCCTTCTCGTTCTTCCCGTCACTAGTGCAGAGGGCAGCTGTTCTCATACGGTTTGGGCACTGCCGATATTGATGCCCAGTTTCGAAGCAATGAAAACAAGCTCCCTCCGGGCGCTTCGGTTTCTGACACTGACTGCTGAAGTGTCCCATTGATCGGCAATTGAAGCATCTTATGTTTGCGGCCTCTCCTCCAGAACTCGTAGATTTAGCTGAAGGCGTCTGTCGCAAAGGTACAGCCGGACGCAAAGGTACTCCCGGTGTCTTCCTTCTGTTCTCAGCGTGTACGATCTGATAGCGCATCATTTTTTGGCGTAGCTCATCCAGAGAAAAGCAATAATAGAGTGGAGCGGCACATCCGGTATGATCTTGCAGCCCATCGACAATGTATTTTATGATGTCTGTGTCCTCAAATGTTCCTTGCTCCGCAATACTACGCATCGTAATGAAATATTGTAGCAGCGATTCGTTCTTCAAAATTAAACGGTTCTGCAGCTGCTTCGTGACTTGGTGATTGGACATCTGGAATCCAAAGGTTTTTTGCAGACATTCACTAAGATCCTTCCACGTAGCTGGTTTCTCCAGCATGATGTACGAGCGAGCCGTGCTCTCTAGCATTCGACTGCCCAACAGCCAACGCTGCACGTCGTTTAATCCGTGCATAGCCGCCGCCAGTTCAAACTCACGGATCCATGCATGAACGGACAGGTTATCATCCCCAGAAAATTTTCGTAGATTTGCTTCAAGATCCCTGATATCCAACACAGGCTTGCAGTTCAGCGAATTGCCTTCCAAGGCGGCAACCTTCGCCTTCAATTCGGCAAGATCCTTTCGTGCTTTGTATAGCTCCATCTGGTTCCTGATTTCAGCCATCTCGTCCTGATCTTTCTCACGCTCGCACCTATTGCCGCACACGCCATCCACCACGCTGTCGCACACGCCATCCACCACGCTGCCGCACACGCCATCCACCACGCTGCCGCACACGTCTTCGTCACCGCTTAGCTCTCCAGTCTCTTTTAAAACGTGTTGATCTTGGCCCGTAATCATAGTTTTCATCATTCCTCGCAATTGGTGAATGTTCTCTTTCCCGGTTAGCGGCATGCCTTTCTCGGAAAGGTACTCCGAAAGCTGCTCCATCGTCAGGTTGAGTAGATTTAGCTGAAGGCGTCGGCGTACTTCATCAAAATAATACTTTTGGGTGAACCCCACACCTGATTTGTAAACCTCTGATCTTTTATTTTTATTTAATGTTGCCGGATGGCTATTTATTCTATGATAATCTTAATTTTTATTTTGCACGCGACTTATTCCCTTTTCCTGTTTTTCTTAAAGTGACCGTCTCATTCTTTTTCTTAAAATCTAGTTTTTTACATAGGATCTTATCGATAAGTTTCCTACGATACTACACAAATAAAGAGTTACACTAGGCGCATGATATGCGATGTTTACACTTATAAATGAATTATGCAAATACATGCATATAGAAAATCGAACATCTAGTGCTCACCATCATCAAACCTTAGGAACCGTAGAAAGAAGTCACCGAACTTTCAACGAATACATACGTTCATATATATCAGTTGACAAGGGTGATTGGGACATTTGGTTACCATATTTCACTTTCTGCTTCAACACAACACCATCAGTAGTAAACGACTACTGCCCATATGAACTAGTATTCGGCAGATTACCCAGACAATTCAAAGATTTTTCAAAAATAAACCATATTGACCCTATATACAACATAGAGGATTATTCCAAAGAACTTAAGTACAGACTAGAAATATCATACAACAGAGCCAGAAGAATGTTAGAAAAAGCGAAGGCAGAAAGAAAACTTAAATATGACAGATTTGCAAATAATTTTGATTTAAAAATAGGAGATAAGGTACTACTTAAAAATGAAACAGGTCATAAGTTAGACAATAGGTACGAAGGTCCTTACGACGTGCTAGATCCTATATCTAAAATGATAATATAACTATTTAATATAACTATTAAAAAAGGAAATAAGAAACAACAGATAGTACATAAAGACAGGTTAAAAAAACAAACATAAAAAAAAATGGTCTGATAAACCGGAAAAAAAAACGTTATTATAATAAAAAGACATAAATATATTTAATTTAAATTTTTAAAATTTCAAAATTTTTACATAATTCAGCTAAAACTCAATATCATTATTCATTTTAATTCATATAATTAAAAAACATCTAATTAAAAATATATATATATAAGTATACAATTAATTTATTAATATTAATACAATTAAATCATAATTAATACACTTAATACACTTAAATCCAACAAAAAAAAACAAAAAAAAAATATATGAAAATAACTTCACCCTATTACGTTTTTTTTCAAAAGGAGGGAGGTTAGTATGTGCATATATCGAGGGTACACTGTACCATTAAAAACATAGCAACACTAAGTTGCATTATGTAAACTAATAAATTCAAGTGGACTAAAAAGTCGCACGCTGATAGCGGCATTACGCTAAGTCAGCATTCCCACGCTGACCGCATATACATATACATAAACATATGCCCATACGACACTCGCTCTTGAACATATACCTAAGATATACATATGCGGCTGCGCCTCTGCTGTGGTCAACGGCAGCGCAGTCGCCAGCAACAATTATGTACTTAGCTTAAGTCGGCTTCTGTTTGTACTGAATAAAACAATCGAAATGCAAACCCCCACCAGCACGGATGTGCTATCTTTTCACTTATGTCTAATATCTTAAGGGGTCGGAAATAACCCAACATATTAACATAACTACAACATAACAAATACATTACGAAATTTGTTTTTTTATTCGAATACAATACACGCAGTAAGCGTCGTAGTTGTTGTAGGGAAGAGGTCAGTTTTTTGGGACAGAAGGTACAGCGGTGGACACTGAGGATTGTTACGGCCTGGGCAGTTGTACTCCCGCAGGCCGTGTTCTCTTCCTTCAAGCCTCCTAATCCTTGACTATAACGTACTCGGGCCAGAAGTCACCCGAGCAAATTGTGTCAAAGGGTTGCTGAAAGGTTCCAAATTAAAAGACTTTCATTTGTTGAGTTTTTTTAAGAAACTGAATTTATTTTGATGCTGCCTCGGTTTATATAGGCTACAGATTCTAGATAAATGACCTACGCAGAGGCCTAGCTAAATAGTCTCCGCCTTATCGAGTTCCCACGCATTGTCACATCTGGATGTCTGGAGCTGCATGGACCTTATCTGCGATCCCTCACTACGAGATTCATTTTAGGTGGCGGGGCCCAATCTTAAGAGATAAGTGGCATGTACTTAGGTTACATATGCAGCGTGCACCCATGCCCAATATTAGATTACATATACAAATTTATGACTCTCGCTTCATTTACACAAATATGAAACGGAGGCCAACAATCTTATATCTAAATATTAGTGTTCGTCTGAACATTCTCCCAAGGGCCGGCAAGATTTAAATTAGTTGCAATATAAACTTAGTGGACTTTATTTATTTTCTTTGATATAATTCTTTTGCAACCAATAATTTACAATGACCGTAATTTTCATGGATTAAAATATATATTCGTACAAACTTGTTCATTAACGTTACAGTTCATTTTTAGTTTCACAAGCTGTAATTATTTTATTTATCTTAAGTATTTAATATACCACTAGGTATCGCTAGGGCTTGCAATTGCTTTCGTATTTTTATTTTTCTTATACAATATACAATTAACACAATTATAAATTTTATGACCAATATTAAAGATGCATGGCCAGTAATATGATGAAAATCTAATTCATACAAATTTAACTTATGCGTTTTTAAATCTTTTAATTCGTTTAATAGATTCTTAATTTCTATTGTATGATCAATCATTGGTGTATCAATTTGATTTAAAACAATGTCAGGGATCTTGCTCATTTCTCCAATATATGATACTGATAGTGTTCCTTGATCTTCCAACTGAATCGTATGGTGAGCCACTAATATATCGTTGTCTGTTCTAGCTGTACAATCTGATCTGATTGTCAAAATTCCCTGTTCAGGTAAATCCAATATTTCTAATTTAGAACTTCCGCATTGAATTCTAGCCTTAGTGTTGCTTTGTGCCTTAAAAAGCCAACTACTTCGCTTATCTAACTCAAACCAATATGATTTATCCTCAATAATTGTTTTGTACCTACAATTTGATGCTTTATTGGGTTTCAGGGGCGTTATCTCACAGCTGTTATCGTTGGCGCTTCGCCAAGGCCAACTTCCCTCACAAACCCTTTTGTTTGATAGCCACCTTTGCCAAAGCTTTGGCACTTATTGAGTGTTGATTCAGCCATTAAATGATAGGCATTTATTTCAAAATTGTAGACTAAATATTGGGACTCGAGATAAACCATAATCATACGTTCGTCAATTCTAAGAGGTACTGGAACTACTCTAAAAAGTACTGAAGCATGGCTACCGAAAAATGGTATCTTCGCATTAATGATCAATTTGTTATTAACAGCTGTTAGTAAGGTATAAGCATCCTTTAATTCAGTGCCTGTCCTTTTTCCTGGTAATACTAAATTCTCTGACAATAAGTCTTTTATTTTGGAAATCTCTTGTTTTAGCTGACTAGGTTTTAACATGTTAGTATTAAGACGATCCCTGATTGTATTTTTTCACAATCATCTATTAAATTACTTAATTGCTTGGTAATCATGAAGAAATTGATCGATTCTTTATACACATAATACGACTCTTTCAGCACAGCAGTCATATGTCAATTCTTTTATTCATGTCCTAAAGTTAGCATTTATATCATCTGTCGTGCTTTTTAATATATTAGCTGTAGAATCGACTGTTGACGTTTGTTTTTTGCTCAGTTCGTTAAGATTCTGCTGATTGCTTACTAAATTCCTCATATTATTTTCCATTTGGATCCTATCATCCTCATCCATTATCCCAAATAGTATATGATAAAGAGACCCCATAAAACCAAAAGGAGATCTTCTACTTCTGGCCTTACCTTGAGACATGAAGAGTTTGTTATTTTCCTCCAAGTCCGAAATCTGCCTTTCTGTATTATCTAATACTAAAAAACATTGATCTTCAAAACCATAAAGCTTCTGGCAAACTACTCTCATTTTTGGTATTAACTGTTTGCCCCTTTTCAACATGTCAAAATAAATGAATAAGTTCCACGAGGAGGTCACGATCTCGACGTCGCCCATTGGATCTAAGTATATTGCTGACGTTTTATTTATCTGTTCTATTGAATATTTAGGTTTTTTATTATTCGGCAATGCGGTTGAGAATTGACAACTCAATATGAATAACAACATTGACAAACCCGATTTTTGATATTTCGGCTGTCGCTCTAGTTTCTCTCCTTGGCGCCTCAGCTTTATCTTTGTTAACGGACTTCACTCCTTCTAAGGGGCAACCTTTTGTAATGGGTCTTGTGATAAATCCGTCTTGCATTTTTACCTTAACTACTCGGACTTTATCATCATTTCCCTTATGGATTTTTTCCACCTTTCCCAAAGGCCATCTTGCTGGATGGGAATTCTCATCCTTTAACAATACAATTTTCCCTTCTTCTATATTAGGTCTTTCCCTTTTCCATTTATTTCTTTCCTGAAGTGTATGTAAATACTCATTCTTCCATTTTACTCAGAAATCCTTTTTAAGTTTTTGGATAAGTCTCCACCTATCCAAGTTACCGATTCGTTCATCTTCCATCGGTTCGACTATTTCTAATGGCGGTCTTCCAATCAAGAAATGACCTGGTGTTAACACTTCTTGTTGGTCCATTTCACCAACTATAGTGTATAATGGTCTTGAGTTCAAACACGCTATTTTGCATAAAAGCGTTGACATTTCTTTATACGTCAAACTATTGTCGCCAATTATTCGATTTACATGGTATTTTATAGATTTGACACCCGCTCCACAAACACCTCCGAAGTGAGGTCCTGCCGGGGGGATAAAATGCCAATCAATCCTATCTTTTCTAGCTGCACCGCAATTTTTACATTTTCCTGTATTGCATTAAATAACTCTTGGTCTAATTTTCTTGCAGCTCCTACAAAATTTGTTCTATTATCTGAATAGATGTTGGCACATTTCCCTCTTCTAGCAATGAACCTTCTGAGTGCTGCTAAAAATGCAGCAGAAGTTAGATCGCTTACCATTTTTAAATGTATGGCTTCGGTGGCCATACAAACGAATACGGCAACATATCCTTTAAATGTTTTTTGCCCACGATTCTTCGAGCATTTAACAAAATAAGTACCTGCGTAATTCAAACCAGTATTTAAGAATGGAAATGACATTGTTACCCTATATTTCGGCAAATTACCCATTATTTGTTGAGCTGTATTTTGCTTATATCTTGCACACTTAACACATTCTATTAAAAATGTTTTCTGTGAATTTTTTAGACCGAAAATCCAAAACATTCTTTGGAGGTAATTTCGCATTAGGTTTATCCCTCCAAGCAATGTTTCTGAATGAGCATTTTTAATCAATAAGCTTGTTAGGTAACATTTTTCTAAAATGATTGGATGCTTAACTTCAAATTCTGCATTTGAGTTTTGCAATCTTCCCCCCACTCTAAGTACCCCATTCTTATCCAAAAATGGATTTAATGACAATATTTTATTATTTTTCCTTATTTATTTGTTGGTCTTCAGGCACCTTATCTCCTCACTGAATAGGTATTCTTGCTGCTTCCTTACAATAACTATCTCAGCGAACTTTAATTCCTTTACTGAGAGAAACGATGGATAGAAATCTTTTTTTGTTTTCATCTGAATGAATCTGTTTAAGTATGCTATTATCCGAATGAGTTTCTCTAAATTAGACTACTTTTCTATTATATTGTATATCGGATCCTTTAATTCGCCATTTAATAATGTATTTATTAAAACCGGTTCTTCTACAGACTGTTGCCGAGGCCAAAATTCTTTTGGGTCAGCTAGCCATTTTGGGCCTTTCCACCAAAGCTCACAGTTCGTCAACTGGCATAGACTACTGCAGCATTTGCTTTTTCGGAGGCGTCAGCAAACCCGTGAATCTGTATAATTGAAGAACGGTTTAAGTTAAGAAATGCCAAATTCTCCTTATATTTTTCCCAATAATTTGTATCTTCTATGGATAGCTCCTGATCCCATTCACTTTTATTTATCCAAAGTTTTTGAATAAAAAGATTCCCTAAAATAGTAACTGGTGCCAACCACCATAAAGGGTCATATATTTTTGATACCGTTGATAACACCACGCGCTTATTTGTATGTTTTGATTCAGTACAATTTACTTCGAATTTAAATAAATCATTTTGGGGTTCCCATTTAAGACCTAACGTTTTAATACATTCATTTTCTATTATATTAAGAACCTTATTATCTTCTGTGTCTTCCACAGTTGCTAATATTTCAAAATTGTTGGAAATCCATTTCCTTAAATTGAATCCCACTTTCTGTAAGTCTTGTGAAATTGCTGTTATTAATTTATTATCTTCTTCTATCGAATCAGCTCCCGTCATTAGGTCATCCATATAGAAATCATTCCTAATTATTTGACTTATATTTTTATTCTTACATTTATCTGCAATATCTACCAGAGCCCTGGTAGCCAAATATGGTGCAGATGCCGTTCCATAAGTGACGGTGGTTAATTAACAGTTTTTAATTTTTTCGTCTGGAGAATTTCTCCATAAAATGTATTGATATTTTTGATCCTCATTATTTATTTTTACCTGTCGATACATTTTTTTAATGTCCGCCAAAACCACAAATTCCCATTTTCTCCATTTAATAATGATGTCAAAAATATCTTTTTGAACTCGTGGCCCAACCCACATTATGTCGTTCAAACTCTTGTTATTGGTAGTTTTTGCTGAAGCATCAAAAACTACTCTTAATTTTGTTGTTAGGGTTGAATCTCTTATCACAGCCTCCTAAGGTGACATCTTCTTTAAATGGAATTGAGACAATGTACCGCCCATCTGAATCAATTTTTTTAGATTTAGTGAAAATATTTTCACATATTTCAGACTCAATATCATTTTTGTCTTCTTCCTCAACTTTCCAATATCGATCTTAATCATTTAATTCGATCGTTGTTGCTACAATTGTTTCATTACCTTTTGATTTTTTACATCCAGAAACAATCCACCCGAAATCAGTTTTTTGTCAAAGGAGCCCATCTATTTTTATAACTCCATTCTGAAGAATATAAGTGTATAAATCTGCTCCAATAATAAGATCGATACGACCTGGCTTATTAAAATCGGGGTCAGCTAATTTATAATTCTTCCATTTTTTCTTGTCAACATTAACGTTGTTGACTGGAAGAGCTTTCATTAACTTTGGAAGTATTAATGCTTCAATTTCTCAAAATGTTTGAGAGTTTTTAATAGAAATTATAGTTTTGTGCGTGGAGATGCACTTTCCTGTGGAAGATACCCCACTGATTTGTGTTTTAGATCTTATTTTTCTCAATTTTAGAATCTGGGCAGATTCTTCTGAAATAATTGTGCTTTGTGATCCACTGTCAATCAAAGCTCCAAAATTTTCATAATTTCCTTGATACGATTTTATTTGTACCCTTACCGTAGCTAATAGGGCTTGTTCCGATGTTCTTAGTGTATTAACTTTTTCAATATTCTGATACGAAATATGAAGCATGCTGTGATGGTTTCTTTTACAAATAGAACACGATATATCGCTTAGGCATATCGCTTTTTATACCCTTGCAGGGTATTATAGTTTCAGTCAGAAGTTTGCAACGCAGGGAAGGAGACATCTCCGACCCTATAAAGTATATATATTCTTGATCAGGATCAACAGCCGAGTCGATCTAGCCATGTCCGTCTGTCCGTTTCTACGCAAACTAGTCCCTCAGTTTTAAAGCTATCTGAATGAAACTTTGCAGTTAGGCTTTTATATACTCTCACTCGTACATATGTCGGAACGGATCGGACGACTATATCATATAGCTGCCAGAGGAACGATCCGAAAAATTTTCAAAAAAAAGTATAACTTTGTCAGTTTTTCACATATTTTTACCAAATTTAATATTTAGCCATATTTTATTATTACTGAATTTCGGTTTTAATTTCATGAAAATCGGCTGACTATATCCTATAGCTTCCATAGGAACAATCAGGAAAATAAAAAACCATAGCTTAGCCGTGTTTCAAACCATTGCCATCAAATTTGAGTTTTGGCAACTAATTATTATTTCAGAATTTCGGTTTGAATTTTTTGTTTAAATTCTGCAAGGGTATACAAACTTCGGTGAGCCGAAGTTAGCTTCCTTTCTTGTTTACTATACGAGTGTTTTAAACATTTAAAACACAATTTTGCCTTTTTAATTTTTTCCATTCTTTCTAATGGATTTAATTTTCTAAACATGTGGCATTGTACCACTGTGTGTCCCCAACCTTTGCAAATGGGACAATTAGTAGTGGAAACTTATTTCTTAATTATATTTTCTTTTACAGGTTTTTCATCCTGAACTGAGCTTATTGAACTTAGTCCTTGCTCTAAAAATTCTATAATATTGGACAATATTTTAATTTCTTTGAGTTTTTTCGTGTGGCTCTCATATAATTGAAGAGCCTTTTTATTAATTTTTTTCAAAATAAGTTGTGCAAAGATTATATCTACCTCATCAGAAACCTGTGCATTTAATTTTATAATATGAATTGACTTATTTATAGAGTCAATAAATGTTCATAATTGCTTCGTTAAGTTGATATTTACATTATTCGGAAAATATTTTCCTTTTATTTTCATACCGCTTAGTTAATAATTCCCAAGCGGTTTCATAATTATCCCCAGATCCCAGTAGCAGGTGAGAAACCACATTCCTGGCTTCCACCGTAACTGAGATTTTAAGATAATTAAATTTTGGGGTTGGAGTTAAATCCTCCCTTGAATGAATGAGTTCTGTGAACAACTCATAAAATAGATCCCAATATTTGGAATCTCCAAAGAATGTAGGGACTTGTATTTTTGGTAGTGTGGGCAAATCATCAATTTTTTCATTTGCCACATCTACCTTAAAAGGCACAGAGGTTTCAATTTTGATTTGCATGTCGCTTATTAAGGATGCGATATCGAATTCAATTTCTTCGAATCTCACATCATAACTCCTATTTGCAAGCGTTTCCCCTAAGTAATTTTCTATTTGATTTAATGCCCTATCTAACGTTGCGTATCCTTTTTATACCATGTACCAAAGGTACAAAGTTTTATAGTTTTGTGCGAGTGCGATTTTCTGTAACAGGCAGAAGGAGGCGTGGCAGATCCCCAAAAGTTACCTAAAGCTTTTTTATTTTTAGCAAATTTTTTTTTTTTTCCAGTAAATTAAAATAATTACAGTATTTAATATTAAGAAATAAAAAAATGCAAGCAAAGAACTATACTTAATTTTTTGAAATTAAAAAAATTTTGTATGCCTGCGGTTGATTCGAACCCAGGCCAATTGCTTACAAAAATGTATGTGCAGCTTTACCCACTGAGCTATCGACATTGCTCTTGAATGGGAAGACAATGGGCATTACATGTATGTAAATTTGTCTCAGTTTTTATTTTATTCTTATTCTCTTTCTTTTATATAATTTGGGACGCATCTTGTAATGGTACATGGCATTCTACTGCCGGGACACCCGACTGTATGTCCATCTTGTTTTCTTTAATCCTATCGAAATCTGCCATCATCGTGTCATAATGTTTTTTATTGAAGTAGTCGTGATCGACTACTCCAATACGAACCAATGCTGCATGATTAAGCATACATTCTTCTTTTATATCGTCGTATTGCTTTACATAGTTAAAACTGAGGCTTGGAAGTTTTATCAACGGCCTACTAGCCTCTGTAATCTCTATCTGCCTTTTGATTAGTTAAATAGTTTCAGGGGACAACATTTTGGATTTTGTTTTTTTTTTTAACACAGATAACAAAGTAAAAGGAACCAACGATGTTTTATATATATTTTTAACAGAGAACAATATTAAGGGAACAACGATATTTTTTTTTCGAAATATTTCAATTTGAGAGCAATTTTGTCTTATTTCTAAAATACTTCAATGTATCGTGTATATGTATGTATATTATAAATGTGTGTACATAAAAATATCTTAAATTTGACTTAGCTGATGCTCTGGAGTCATTGCTGCTGCTGATGTTTCTGCTGCTGCTTTCGTTGCTGCTGTTGATAATGTTGCTGATGATTTTTAGATTCTGTGGTCGTCGCTGTTGTTGTTGTTTTTTTGTTGCTGATGTTGTCGTCCTGCTGCGGTCGTCCTTCTTTGGTTGTTTTTTGCTCTTTTCTTTTTGAAGAAAGGTCTATGTAACAAATTCGGCACTTGTAGTATCGTAACTCTTTTTTTCATATTTTTTGGCACTTTAGTTACTTTTAGGCACTTGTAGCGTTGTTTTCGTCACTTTTAATAGTCGCGACTTTTCGATGTTTTTGGCCTCGAAAAAACGCCCACAATAAATTATTTTTATTTTTTTTTTTTGTCGATTATTCGACCACAAAAATGTATTTTACCCAACCAATTTGTTGGAAATTTTTGTTTTAAAACAATCAGGACTCTTTTGTATCTTCTTGCTGTGATTTTTTTTATTTTTGTCGATTATTCGACCACAAAAATGTATTTTAGCTCTTCCTCTTCCTTTGATTTTATACTCTGTTCCTTACCATAAAGGGGAAACAAGAGTCAATTATTTGTGCTACCTTTTAGCTGCGACTTGGCTATGCTTAAAGGAGCTCGACTTTCTCTGAGTCCCTTACCATAGAGGGGGAAACTGCAGAGTTCTACGAAATAAGGCTCGATTGACCAAATGAAAGGTTCCAAATTAAAAAACTTTCATTTGTTGAGTTTTTGTAAGTTTTTGTATTGTGATGCAGCCTCGGATTATATAGGCTACTGATTCTAAATAAATGACTTACGCAGAGGCCTAACTAAATAGACCCCGCCTTATCGAGTTCCCACACATTGTCACATCTGGATGTCTGGAGCTGCATGGACCTTATCTGCGATCCCTCACTACGAGATTCATTTTAGGTGGCGGGGCACAATCTTAAGACAAACGTGTGACGTGGACAACGTGCGCGAAAAGGTCGCGGTGCTTAAAATATGTAGGCTATGACTCTGATGCAGGTATTTATATAAATGAACAGCTGCAGAGAGAGCACTATTTGATTTTTAAAGGGTCTATGCGACTAAAGAAAAAAATCCTGAGTGCGGTATTTATCCGTCATGGAATTGTGCATGTGCGATGCAAAGGCAGTGAGAGCATTAATTGCATCGAACACATGGAGGAGCTAAGGAAATTAGCTGATAACGAAGGCGAATCTGATCTTCCTCTCCTTTCTACGCCCGCTCTTACTACTGCTGCCTCTGAAAGCTTTCGCTCTTAAATATAATTATATTTTTGTAATTAAAATTTTAACATTTTTACAGTAAGTTAAATGTTTCTATAGGTTATGTTTACATCTTCTCTTTTTCAACGTACTTTATAATTCTGAGTTTGCGATGCTTAAATGTCATATCTTTTTGGAAGTCTGAAATAAATTTTTACGCAGTAAATAGCTAATTGGTTGCATTTGTCGCCCGAACCGAACTATAAACTTTGAGTCCCTAATTGAGACTATTAATGAGATATCTGCTTCATATAGAGACATCATCATTGCAGGAGACTTTAATAGCAATTTACTAAATGTGCTTATGTAGAAGACGACTGGCTGCATAAGATCCGGAATAGAATGCTAAAGAATATCACTCGCACAGCAGGCCCAAGAATTGAAGTTGTAAAGTTGTCGGAGTTGGATAGACACACGTCTGTTTTATTGGACTTCAGATCGGTAACAGCAATCAGTTTACAGAATTAAATCCGCGCTCCCGTTTACAGAACTTCAGAATAAAACGAGAGCGGGAGTGAAACGGCGATCGGCATATCACTGTCCCGAACCTCGCATAACAGAGAAGAGATCGGACTAAAGAATGATAAGAGCAGTGCTCTTCGACCCGCTCTGACCGGCAAAAATAAAACAAACCTCGCGGAGCAAGTTGAGTAATAGGAAAATCAAAACAAACGACTGACGGCCGCGAAAGGAAGCAGCAATTGGAGGAAAAGAACCACGAAATCGACTTGTTGACAAATAAATATGTGCCCGCTGTGGCACCTATAGACACGATACCCAAATCTTAAATTGTCGCCCTTGGAATCACTCGCCACAGAATGGGGAACAAAATGTCGCACTATTTGCGTGTGTGATAAAATACCAGCCAATAATAATAATAGTAAATGAACGGATATATAGCCTTTTAATTATTTATTATAACAATGAATAATAATTAATAATTTACATTTTGTAATTAATAATTAATTATTAATAATCAACAATTAATAACTGATAATTAACAATTAATAATTAATAACTATCGAATCACAAATAGTAATTAACAATTAATAATTATTAATTAACAATTACTTATTAACAATGAATAATCAATAATTAATAATTGGTAATTATTAATTTATAATTAATAATTATTGATTCAGAGTGGTGGGATTGGAGCAGCTTGTATATTGGTTCATAATAGTGATTGTGGAACTATGATACTATCGACCCTCGCTGTTATGTGAATGTAGGTAATCTGAAATATTAACAAATATTATGAGATGTTAAATGTAGATAACTGCACAGCTGCGATCGATGCTATGGGTATATGTATGTATGTACCCCAATCACGAAACAATGTTGTGTAGTTCTGTTCTTCGTAGTTTTATAAATATTTATTTGTTGTGTTAGCTTGGAATTAAGTTGTGTAAAAAATATAATCAATGTCGAACAACATACAAACAGGGTAATTATATATGTGGATACGTGTATGGGCGCCGGAGAGCCTTTAGTGGAGTGTATTTGGAGTTTTATTTTATGTGTTTTATATATAGGTCAGAGCTTGAAATTAAACTGGGTAAAATTTAATCACTGTAGAGGAATTTACAACTAGGGTTTTTTTTTATATTCATTTATTGTCCTAACTCCAATTAAATCAACTACAGCTACTACACTAGGGGTGACAGTGGAAGGTCCTTTAGCCCGTCCTCTCCTTTCTCGCCCTCTCCTGGGATCTCAGCGCCTTCATAATTTTGGCGAAGAACTCCGCCGCGGCGTCCCAGATCCTTGGTTCTGCCAGCGTCAATGACACCAGCGTCTCCGGCCTGATTGCTGTCCCTGCTGCTGCCTCCAGCTTGTCCCTCTCCTCGTTGAACCGGCGCCACTCGAAGAAGACGTGCTCCGCGTCTTCGATGATCCCGGATCCGCACTCCGGGCAGCCGTCCTTCTCCTCGTGGCCAAACCTTTTGAGGTAGGCGCGGAAACAGCCGTGCCCGCTTAGCACCTACCCGTGCCTCCTCTCCATCCAGGACTCAATGTTGGGTATCAGCCGGTGTGTCCATCGTCCTTTGCTTGATCCATCCTGCCAGCTTGCATAGCTCCTCCTTCTGGCGGCGCTCTTCAGCTCGCCTTTTGAGCACCATCGGGTCCTTGGTGCCCGCGGAGCGCGTTGCGTAGGTCCGTCTTCTTCTGCTCAGCTCCCTCAGCGGCACCAGACCAGCTAGGACCAGCACTGCGTCATCCGAAATCGTTCGGAATGCGCTGGCCACTCGAATGGCGCACAGTCTGTAAGTCGACTGGATCCCCCTCACGTAGGATCTCGTCTCCACCGCCTCGGCCCACACCAGCGCCGCGTACAGCAACTGTGATGTGACTACGCTTGCCAACAGTTTCCTTGTGGCGTGTTTGGGCCCTCTGGTATTCGGCAGCATCCGAGACAGCGCTCCAACTGTCCCGCTGGCCTTCTTATTAGCATACTCAAGGTGCTCCTTGAACGAGAGCCGTGTGTCGAGGAGGACGCCGAGGTATTTTATGCACCTCTGCGACTTTATCACGGCTCCGCCGACGCTGACCTTCGCCGTTTCCACCAGTTTCCGGCTTGAAATGAGGACCGCCTCCGTCTTGTACGCCGCTAACACCAGGCCGGCGCGCGAGAGCCACTCTTCTATGGCCTTGATAGCTTCGCTCCTTCGCAAAACGCGACTACGGCTATATCGTCGGCAAAACCAACGACTGTAGTGTCGCTGGGCATCGGGAGCCACAAGACAACATCATACATGGTGTTCCAGAGTAGGGGTCCCAGCACGGAGCCCTGCGGGATGCCGGCTGAGACTTCGTATACCCTGGAACCCATATCCGTGTCGACGGTTAGCACCCTCTGGCTGAAGTAGCTTCTCACAATCTCCAGCAGGTTCCCTGGGATGCTCAGAGCGGCGAGAGATTCCAGCGTGCGGTTCCAGTCCGCGGTGTTGAAGGCGTTCCTTATGTCTACCTGACCACTAGACAGTAGCTCTTGGACCCGCCTTTCCACCTCGATCCCTCGGTCGCCTTCTCTGCTATCCCCTTCACCATCTCCAATGCGTCCCGCGTCGACCTTCCCTTCCTGAAGCCGAATTGGATTGGAGAGAGGCCCCCGATAGATGTGTTCAGCCTCACTGCTATCAGTTGGCCGCCTTGCCAGTACTGTCCTTGGCCCAGTCCGCTCCCTCCCTCGCCTTGTAGGGCTCGCTTAGGATGGGTCACTCTGTGACCCGCAGGCTCCTTGCTGCATGCTGCTGCCCTGTGCCCTGGTTCGCCGCACTTAATGCAGCAGCCCCTCCTATCCACTATGCTCTTGCACCGGATGGCGATGTGCCCGAGTTCTAGGCACCTGAAGCAGCGTGGGGGACCCTCCCGCACTCTGCACCTCGTCCACCCTATGAGGATCTCGCCTCGCTTACGCACCTCCTTCGCCAAAGAGCATGGCAGACTGATCACAGCCGTTTTTGACTCCCCGTACCGGTGCGGAGGCTCCGAACTTTGACGACTCATTCACTGAGCTGGTACTGCTTCGTGAAGGCAGCACGGATCTCGCTCTCTGTCGTGCTGGTGTCCAGGTTCCGGACCTCAAACACGGCGACTTTCGAGTCCTCCGTCAGGGCCCGCACTTCCGCCGCGTCGCCCAGGACCCAAGCGATGCTGTCCCTCATGGACTCTGCACTCTCGGTGCTGCCCTTGGCTAGCTCCAATAGCAGGTTTCCCCTGGCCGTTCGGGGCACCTTATTTACTGCTCCTCCGAGGTCTTTCAGCTGGCTTTCCTCCATTCGCGTGACCATCGCTATTTATTTATTTATTCGCCAACGGAAACCTTATCTGACTACTACAACTTAAGTTTAAACGCTAAACTATAATTATAAGAATCAAAGTACAATTTAACAAGCATCTTTATGTCATTCTTATTGGAGGTGGGGTCAAGAGGCATGTTGGAATCAATTTTGTTTATGAGAGTTAAAGCCCTAACTATAGGCTCATTAAAGGCATCGTTTGTTCTACAGATAGGGGTAGAAAAGAGCTCACGACTCCTCAAGAACCTACCGGGGGCACAAAAGCCTATGCAACTTAACAGGACAGGACAATCAATTTTACCCGAAACCAAGTCACAGACAAACAAAACCGACGCTAAATGCCTCCTATCACTAAGTGACGAGAGATGCACAAGACGACATTTAGCAGGATAGGAAGGAACGGGGTCAAGGAAGTTGAGGGATGAGAGGGCAAACGTAAGGAATCTCTTTTGGACTCGCTCAATGCGGCTTGCATGCGTGGTTCGTGTCGGGTTCCAAATAAAGGAGGAATACTCCAACTTGGACCTGACGAACGCGAAAAACAAGCTCAGCTTGGCATAAGGGTCGGTGAATTGCGCAGCGTTGCGCCTTATGAACCCGTACATGGCATATGCTTTGGGGATAATATATTCAATGTGCTCCACGAAAAGGAACTTTGAATCAAAGAGAACCCCCAAGTCAAATGTTTCAGTTCTGAAGGGCAGCATACTCAACTGAATCGAGTAGCAAAAGACAGAATTGTTGAGCCGCTTGCTGTACGTAACAGCGAAACATTTCTCGAGGTTTAGTGGCAGCTTATTGAGCGTGCACCAATCACCGACCATATGCAAGTCATTCTGCAGGTGGACACTATCAACAGTCGATCTAACCGACTTGAAAACTTTGAGATTATCAGCAAACAGAAGATACTCCGCATTCTCAAAGTACGAATCAATGTCATTGACAAAAAGAACGAAGAGAAATGGGCCCAAGGCACTACCTTGAGGTAGTCCCGAAGTCGCTAAGTAGGGATTTGAGAATTGGCCATAGCAACCCTCTCTTTAAACTCGGCCATTGAGATAGGAGCGTACCCAGCATAGACGAATGGAAACCCAATATCTCTAATTTGGCCAACAATATAATATAGCTACCTTTGTCAAATGCTTCGGCAAAATCAGTATATACCACGTCTACCTGACAATGACTCGCAAAGGCCTTAATACAGTAATTATAAAGTACTGCCAGGTTCGTGGAAGTAGATCTCCCCGGCATAAAGCCATGCTGGCTCAGGCTAATCTGCTTACCCAAGAGAATAGTCAACTGTTTCGCCACTACAAGCTCGAACATTTTAGATACATTGCTAAGCTTAGAGATAGGCCTATAGTTCGAAACCATGTTTTTGGCCCCAGACTTAAAAATGGGAGTGACTAAAGCTTGCTTCCATCTTTGAATGAACACCCCATCAGCGAGAGATTTGTTAAATATTATTTTTAATGGCTCAGCTAGAACCCCAATACAATTTTTTAACAGAAAAGGTGAGAGCCCATCACTGTCAAACTTTTCGGAATCGTTAAAACTCTCCGCTGCTAGGTGGCAGTCCGACTCAGAGACTTGCAAGCACCCTATATTAATGCTGGAGGCCGCAGGAGTAAGCAATGCGGCATCATAAAAAGGGGAAGTTGACTCAAAGTTTGTCACGAAATAATCTGCAAAGAGATTAGCCACCTCAAAATCCGTGGATGCCAATGAACCATTAAACGCCATAGGAGAGGGGATATGGAAAGTAGATTTTTTGGAGTTAACAAAATGCCAGAAAGATTTTGGGTTGCTGAAGAGTTCCCGCTCCACATCCGCAATATATTGGCTATAATTTATTCAGAAATTCGAACTCTCGCTTATGCTGCCTATATGTATCCCAATCCGCCGAATTTCCATGCTCAACGAACCGTTTATAAAACTTGTTTCTAAGATTCTTGTATTTTTTTAGCCCAGGCGTGTACCAAGGCAGCTTGTAAGAGCCGTGAGCTCTCTTCTTTGCATACCTATTAATGATGAGAGAGAGAGATGCAAGAAAATTCTCATAGCAGACATCCAAATTACCAAGCGACAGGACCTCCACCTAATTAACATTAACGATGTCATTACGAATTGAGCCTAGATTGCTAGCATTAGTAAATAAAGAGTAAAGGGGTGCCTTATAAGGGGAAAATATATATGTAAATAGTGAGATTAACAAGGGCTGGTGATGGTATCGAAAAACGCATTATCGAAGAAATCAATGTTGAGCCAGGTTTCAACTAATATGATGACATCAAAGTCCGATTGCGACGACGCCAGGTATGCAGTCTCAGATTTAGTACGCATGCCAGAGATATTCTGAAAAAATACCGTCCGGCTGGGGCTATCACAGTACTCAGGTGACGAATGCGGCTCAGGTTCCGAAGCTTGAAGTACCGCCGAAGTCATCGTTCTAGAATTGAGGGTTTCAGGCCGCAGCTCCCAATCTAGCAATCCAGTGGCCGCCATACGCAACGATGCGGCACGAACCATAAGCGAGGTATCAGCAGCATCCGCAGCGTCCAGGGGGCCCATACTAGCCGGCCCAGTCCAAGAGATAGCACTCAGGGGAGCCAAGCGGGCAGAGGGGTGCACCGGTAGCGCCACTCGATTATGCAGAGCGATAGGAGAGTTAAGAGCAACAGCTCCCCCGATGCATCGCAAAAATCCCCGACGTAGATAATCCCACGACGAGCCAGAAGTCGAAGCTGCACAAATCAGCTCAGCGGGAGCCGAACTAAGCAGCACACAAAGATGATGTTGTAGGTGCGGGGACAGGAGAAGCGGGAGCAGCGGCGGAAGCATAGCTGCCGAGAGCTCATCAGAGCTAGCAGGAGTCGAGCACCGCCAGGGAAGTGGGAAATCCAACGGTGCACCAGAGCCCGAAACCGCACAATGCATCCCGGCAGCGCCCGAGCGCAGCAGCTCCCGATGTAGATGATGAAGAAGCGGTGGCGGAGATTGCGGGGGCGGTGGCGAAAGCATAAGCGCCAACTGCCCGTCTGAGAGAGCTACGACTGGGCTCCGCCCGCAGCGAACGTCGCACAAAAGGGACAGCTCAAGCTCTGCCTGGTGTTTTTGTAGGTGCAGTGGGAGATCAACAGGCAATGGGTGAAGCTGCAGAGGGGGGTGAGGGTACCATGAGTGCTTTGACCTTAGCCCAAGCAGTAGTTCAAGACGAGGAGCGGCATGGTAGCGACGCCAGCGGCGTCGATCACTGGGGGTTTTTGGCGAGTGGATAGGTGTAGAAGATCTTCCAGCTCCACCTAGTTCCACAATGGTGTCTTCCTTTTCTGTCCTCTCCCTGTAGACAAAGGCTTTTGACCTTAATAGAGCATGGCCAGAATTTGTTACTGAAGACTGCTTCCAAGTACTGCTCTGGTACGCCGAGCTTAAAATTTACAAATTTTAAGGAAGCAATATCCACATCTCTTTTTACCAATCTGAAGCATGGAATTGTCTTAGCATCTACCTGTAGCTTGTTGGAAACATAGGCGGATACCGCCTCAGGATCAGTAGCTGCACTAAACTTTCCCACATGCAGGTATTTGGTGCTGTGAAGAACTTGTAGATCGGTCGACGCAGGCGCAACTCCTACGGTCTTGTTTTTGCTGTTCAATTTCCTCTTCTTTTTGCGAGTATGGACCATGACAAAGTCACCCCCCCACCCGCAGCGGGGCAGCAGGGGCTGGTAGCAGAGCTTGGCTCTGGGTTGACGAGCTGGAGACCGCAGCAGCATAGGATTGAGGCACCACCAATGACTCAGCGGGCCGCACCTGACGAGGCCTGATGGTGACATTGCTGCTCTGATGATTCACTTCACTGTGATTAGGAAAGGCCTCAGTAAATTTAAATTTAGGACTCTAGAACAGACACTCCAGAGTCTTAACTTTAGAATCAAGTGTCGTTAGCAACGACACAGGCCATCACACCGCCACAAGATGTTAAGGTTTATCAAAAGTCCACATTTGTCAACAACAAGAGAGAGCATAGACGGAAGAGAAAGCAGAAGAGAATGTTTCGGGAGCGAAAGGATCCCATCTTACCCCTGGCCATCGTCCCTCTCGCCGGTTCGGTGGATCGCATAGGAGTCCTCCGCGGGCCTCAGGAGCCGAGCCTCGACGGGTGAGTCCTAAGACTACTCTCACTATGCATCCTTAATGCTGCTTAGCACCTTTTTCCCCTAGGGGCACTGCCGCAGCGCGAGTTGTCGACGGAGCTCCCCGCGCTGGCAACCGTTCGCCGCGGCTTCACACACACCTCCAATCTGGGCATGTACTGTACATATGCGTATGTGTAATCAAAATCAGCATGACCGATTTCCTATTGGGCATGTACTGTACATATGCATGTGTACAAGCAAGTCAGCGTAGCCGATTTCCTATTGAGCATGCACTGTACATATACACATGTGTAAGCGAGTCAGCATAGCCGATTTCCTATTGGGCATGCACTGTACATATACACATGTGCAAGCGAGTCAGCATAGCCGATTTCCTATTGGGCAGGTGCTAGGCCGATGCACGTGTCTGAGTGGGTTCGCGAATAAGGATGAGCGAATTTCCTAGGGGTTAGATGTTAGGCTGGTGTATGTGTGTGAATGTATTTGAGAACAAATTGAAGCAGATATCCTAGGGGGGTCGATGTTAGGCCGATGCAGGTGCGTGAATATATTTGCGAACAAAGCGAATAATGCTTGCCAAATTAGAATCTGTATTTAGCTGAAAATAATAGTCCTCTGGCCCAGAAAATATGTCCCCAACGATGGCAGTTCAATATTCTTTTATTATTTATCTCACTTGCAGCGATGGGTGTGTGTGTGTGTGTGCCGAAGTTTCTAGATCGCTTCGGCTATTTCGCTAAAGGGAACCAATGTGTGTGTGTGTGCATGTAAAGTAGGGTTAGGTTTTGTGCACAGTTTGGCCGAGTCGCGTGGATGGGTAGCGGAATGTGTGTATTGCCAATACTACTTCGCTGAAAAAAACGGGAGAATGCGTGCCTTCCTCGAGTGAGGTTATGTTTCGTGCACGGGTTGGGAATGGTGGAGTGTGCATGTATAGGAGGCGAGATATGCAGATCGGCTAGCCGTAGGTTAGAGAAACGCTACTATGCTGAAATATAGAAATGATCCCCATGCAGGTTTTCCCCAAGGAAATATATGAGGCGCAGCTACGGGTGCTTATGTATCTATTATATGTATTTGCGATTAAGTATGTATGGGGGTAGGTTACAGCTCTACTTAAGTTAGAATGTAGCTTAGCGAGGCTTACAAAATAGGAGATAGAGCCCGGCCAACTGGATAATTCACAGTGGCCAGTGGCCATTACCGCTCTCGCCGATTCCATGGATCGCATAGGAGCCCCCCGCGGGCCTCAGGAGCCAAGCATCGACGGGTGAGTCCTGAGACTACTATCCCAATGCATCCTTAATACTCTTAGCACCTTTTTCCCATAGGCGCACTAGCGCAGCTCGCGGACAGCAGTTCGCCGCGGCTTCACACACAGCCTCATATACAACTAGGGTAATTCGGGGTCGAAGCAAGGTGGTCGTCGGGGGCGACTTCAATGCCTGGGCGATGGAATGGGGCTCCCCTCGAACTAACGCCAGAGGCCGAGCAGTGCTGGAGGCCATTGCCTCCTTGGACATGGTACTGCTGAACGAGGGATCCCGGCACACCTTCAGCAGGGCGGGAGCCGGGTCGGTTATAGACCTCACGTTCGCCAGTAGCGCGCTGGCCCGCCTAGCATAGTGGAGGGTCAGCGAGGCCTATACCGCCAGCGATCACGAAGCCATCGAGTGCACGGTTGGTATCGTAGGCCTCTCGAGGAGCACACCGCCTCAGCCTAGGAAGGCGTTCCGCCAGAACACCTTCAGTCCAAGGGCCTTTGCAAGCGCCCTTGAGGGCTTCTCGGCAGACGAGCGTATAAGATGGTGGCCAAGAGGCTCAATGCGGGAGGCAAAGCCCCATCTGACCCGGAAACCCTGGAGGGGATTGTCGGAGTCCTGTACCCGACGGGGCGGCAGATCGCAGACCCCCCGGCTATGGTTGCAGGTGACATCCACTGGGTAACGGAGGCAGAGGTACTCCAAGTCGGGAGGAAACTGCAGCCCAGGAAGGCTCCCGGGCCGGACGCGATCCCCAACAGAGCGACGAAGCTGGCCCTATCGCTGCTGCCGGCGGAAGTAGCCAGCCTGTTCAGCAGGTGCTTCCTGGAGGGGACGTTTCCCGACAGGTGGAAAAAGCAACGGCTGCTGCTCCTGGCCAAGCCCGGCAAGCCACCAGGAGAGGCATCCTCCTACAGACCAATTTGCCTGCTGGACACCATAGGCAAGGTCTTCGAAAAGGTGATCTCTACCAGGCTGGGCGGAGCGATAGAAGCAGCTGGGGGCCTCTCCCCGGAGCAATATGGCTTCACGAAGGGGAAGTCCACATTGGACGCCATCTCGAGGGTCGTAAAGGTTGCCGAGGAGGCCATCGCAGGAACTAGATGGAGAGGAGGGACGAAGTCGTACTGCCTGGTGGTCACCCTGGATATCAGGAATGCGTTTAACTCGGCGGACTGGGGCAGAACGCTTGAATCCCTCAGGAACCTCAACGTCCCGGGATATCTGCTGAAGATAGCGCACAGCTATTTCAGCAACAGGGTGCTCCTCCTGGAAACGAGTCTGGGTTCCAGGGCACACAAAGTCTCAGCCGGAGTCCCGCAGGGCTCCGTTCTGGGACCCCTGCTATGGAATTCCATGTACGACGGAGTCCTACGGCTGCCGATGCCTTCCAGCACCACCCTGGTGGGCTTTGCCGATGACGTGGCAATAGTGGAGGTAGCCAAGGAGCTAGCCGCGGCGGAGGCTCGCGCGGATGCGGCCATACAGGCCGTAGAGTCGTGGCTAGCGGTCGCAGGGCTGGAGCTGGCTGCGCACAAAACCGAGGCGGTCCTGATATCGAGCCGGAAGGTGGTGGAGACGGCCAGCGTGCGGATCGGAGGGACCACAATCCGGTCGCAGCGGGCCATTAAGTACCTGGGAGTCTTCATCGACACGCGTCTGTCGTTCAAGGAGCACCTGGAGTATGCGCACAAGAAGGCTAGCGGGACCGCTGGAGCGCTATCCAGGATGCTCCTTAACACGAGAGGGCCCAAGCAGGCGACGAGGAAGCTGCTATCATCGGTGGTGACCTCCCAGATCCTGTACGCCGCGCCGGTGTGGTCGGAAGCCGCTAAGGTTAAGACCTACATGCGGGGGGTGGAGGCGACCTACAGGCTTTGCGCCGTCCGGATAGCTTCAGCGTTCCGGACAATCTTGGAGGACGCGGTGCTGGTCATCGCGGGACAAGTCCCGCTCACGGAGCTGGTAAGGGAGCGGAAGGAGACAGCCGTTGCCCCGACGACCAGTGGGGCGGAGCAGCCTACCAGGGCAGAGCGTAAGACAGCGGCCAGGAGGAGAAGTCTGGAGAGGTGGCAGTCCAGATGGGACTCCTCGTCCAAGGGCCGTTGGACGCATGCCCTCATACCGGACATCACGAGGTGGGTGGAAAGAGACCATGGAATGGTGGACTTCTACCTCACGCAGGCGCTAAGTGGCCACGGATGCTTCCGCCAGTACCTGAAGCGGTTTGGTCACGAGACGGAAGATTGGTGCCCAGAGTGCGGTACCGGCATTGTGGAAGACGCGCGGCACGTGCTCTTCGAGTGCCGCAGGTTTGGCCTCGAACGGCAGGAGCTGGAGGCGGTAGCCGGGTGCGAAATAAGCGTGGAAACACTCGTCCCGAGGATGCTGGACGACAGGACAGTGTGGGAGGCGGCAGCAACATTCACGGCGGAGGTCATGAAAAAGCTGAGGGACCTGGAGCGTAGACGGAAGGAGCAGCAGGAGTAAGGGGCACTGCGCACGCGAAGCAATGCCAGGCGGCGATACCGCGTAACCGCTTCCCCCCTCCCACCATTTCTTCTCCCTATCCTCTCTGTATTTTTGTTTGTAATATAGTCGTATTGTAAGCGTATATGTCATAGCACGTAGGTAATAAAACCCTGAATACAAAAAAAAAACTAGGGTAATTATGTGTGTGTGTGTGTATGTGTATGGACGCCGGAGAGCCTATAGTGGACTGTATTGGAATTTATTTATATACGAATATGTACCGAGAAATGACGAAATAACGGAATAACCGAATAACGGATTAACGGACGCAGCGCAGACGGAAAAAACTGAGTTGGAAATAGCGTACTTATCTTCGTTACCACTGGGATCGCTGGAATGGTGAAGAGGTAATCCGGTTTGTTGGACCAAAATGCTTGTGTAGAAGGCGGCCTGCTGCACAAGAGCCCAAGAAAAAAGTTGTAATTTTGTGGATATTAATATGGAGACACACGTCTGTGTTATTGGACTTCAGATCGGTAACAGAACCTAGCTTACAGAACTCCCGCTTACAATACTTCAAACAAAAATGAGAGCGCGAGTGCATCGGCGATCGGCACATCGCGGTCCCGATCCTCGCCTAACAGTGCAGAGATCGGACGAAAGAGTGATAAGCGCGCTGCTCTTCGACCCGCTCTGGGACCGGCGCACTATGGGGCGAACGACCACTAAAAGTGGCATAAATTCATTTTTTAAAAGTCGTTAAATTAATTTTTTTTTAACTGGAATGTGTTAAAAAAACCTTAATCTATAATGTTACATACCAGAAATTTTAACAGAGGGCGGCACTGTTAAGTAAATCGCTGTTAAGTCAGCTGCTACGTACGCGTGACTCCAGCGATAACCGATTGTTGGTAAAATTTAGAAAAATTACGCAAGTTTAAAGTAAAAAAAAGTCTATAAACAATTAATAAAAGAGCTACTTTTAACATGCAGTCCATTGCTTATGGTTTTTAGTATGTGTTTGTGAAAGTCGATTGTTGAAAAACACCGTGGTGTCCCAATAATCTTCTGTAAGGTCTAACCCTATTAAAACCACAATTTTTTAGTGTATTTCAATTTTTAAATAGAGCAACAAAGTGAGTCCAGCTGACTCCACTTCTAAAACCTATTTTATGTTGTAGAGTTATCAATTCTTCTTATATGCTGTTAATATAAAAGTGCACTTTTGCGCACTTTCTCTAAAATTTAACTTTTAAGATACTAAGCTCAAGGTGAAAAACAGTGATTTGTTCGTGAAATGGAACGCAGAGACAACGGGCAATGCAATGCATCGAATGCAATTTTTAATTGTTTTAATGATATAATACGTGGACCCTGTTCTGACCATGACGAATAAACTTTATTAGAAGTAAATAAAATTCTATATTCTTAATTTTGAGGTTTTTTTTGGAAAAATTACATATTTTTCCACTAATTGTTGGAAAAAATGCAAAGCAATAGAGTAAAACTTTAAATTTATGTAAAAACAAGGTAAATCAACCCCCATTTTATTTTTTTTTATTATTTTTGTAATATATTTTCAATTTTTTGTAAAAAAATTTTTTTTTAATGGATACACTGAAAAAAAGAAATATTATTTTTTTATTTGAATGTAGAATTATGTCGTTTTTTGCTAAAATATATTACTATTCTTATTCTTAGCATAAATCAAAAAACAGAACTTAAATATTTTGCTTCGTTTTAAAGTTATTAATTAATTCCATAAAAAGTGGTCGTTCGCCCCATAGTGCGGCCGCCGTACGTTGGCTCCTGGCCTGAACACCTTGTTAGATGGTTTTTAGGCTTTGGGACTGTATGGGGAAATACAACTACGCCTACGCATTTTAGTAACCACTGTGATACTCTACTTGACCTTTTTTTCATTAAAGGCTCTAGAAAGATATTACTATACGACCAGGTCTCCATACCAGTATTTTCCAGACATGATCTTATATTTCCCACCTGTGATATAATTATTGAAGATACAAAACAATCTTTTAGCTTTAGGGGTTTAAAAAATATTAATTATACATAACTTCATTGTGAATATAATGCATGTGATTGGCGTCCGATTTATCAATGTTGTAGTGTTGAGTCCCAACTGAATTTCCTAAACGATAAGACGAGACAAAATCCATGGCTTAACAATGAGATAAAAAAGTATATTAAGCTGAGGGATGTAGCCTATTTCAACTGGAAGCACCTTAAGTTGAAATTTAACAACAATGTAATGTCAAAGCAAACATGGAGGGATTTAGGTAGCTTAAGCTAAGAGTAGGCCGAGAGTAGACCACAACGTCGATGTGGGAAAACTGTGTTGATCGTTCTCACAGCTTAATGTTCATGATTCGACATCTAAACAGTACTTGAAAAATTTAATAAACAGTGAAACTCGTTTTAGCTTTGTGTGTGTCGATCCATGTGATGTGCTGGAATGTACTTAAAACTAAGTCAACTGATGAAGGCCTAGACAATGATAACTCTAAATTTATTTAAATTATGTTACCATTATTACTTCCTCACATTACATATATTTATAATTCAGAAATTACCACATCCACTTTCCCTTCAGCTTGGAAAAAAGCTAAAATAATCCCTTTGTTGAAACCTAATACGGAATACAGGCCTATTTCAACTCTACATTTCCTACCTAAAATACTTGAAAATTTAATGTCGCTGTTTTCGTAGAAACAGTCGGGAATTAGAAAAAGAAGAAAACAACTTGACAATAATTGTGTGACTTTTTTGACCCTTCTTGACCATAGTAAAGCATTTGACTCAGGTAACCACCATATTCTCAGTAATAAACTAAAGACCTTTTTAAACTTTTCCAGTAATGCAGCTAGGTTTATAGAATCGTATCTATATAATAGGCTTCAGGCAGTTGTTTCGGGTGATCGAATTTTAAGCATCAGGGAGCTCACGCGTGGCGCTCCTTAAGGATCAGCCCTGGGCCCTTTGTTGTTTTTTTTTTTTTTTGTCTTTATGTACTATCTGTTGTTTCTTATTTCCCGTTTTAATAGTTATATTATCATTTACTCCTATATCTAGCACGTCGTAAGGACCTTCGTACCTATTGTCTAACTTATGACCTGTTTCATTTTTAAGTAGTACCTTATCTCCTATTTTTAAATCAAAATTATTTGCAAATCTGTCATATTTAAGTTTTCTTTCTGCCTTCGCTTTTTCTAACATTCTTCTGGCTCTGTTGTATGATATTTCTAGTCTGTACTTAAGTTCTTTGGAATAATCTTCTATGTTGTATATAGGGTCAATATGGTTTATTTTTGAAAAATCTTTGAATTGTCTGGGTAATCTGCCGAATACTAGTTCATATGGGCAGTAGTCGTTTACTACTGATGGTGTTGTGTTGAAGCAGAAAGTGAAATATGGTAACCAAATGTCCCAATCACTCTTGTCAACTGATATATATGAACGTATGTATTCGTTGAAAGTTCGGTGACTTCTTTCTACGGTTCCTAAGGTTTGATGATGGTGAGCACTAGATGTTCGATTTTCTATATGCAGCGGTCGTCGAGCCTATGACGAATCTGCTTCGCAAAAATCAGCGGTGGAAATGGGAAACGGAGCAGCAGAACGCCTTCGATCGGCTGAAAGGGCTGCTAACCGACGCACCGGTATTAGCCTGCCCCGACTTTTCAGCCAAAATGACTCTTCAAACGGACGCCAGCAATTACGGACTTTGAGGCGTACTTACACAAGAGATCGACGGAAACGAACGCGTCATAGCTTATGTCAGCCGGAAGCTCGACGCTGCCGAGTTGAATTACTCTCCAACGGAAAAAAAATGTTTGGCGATCGTCTGGGGAATACGTAAGCTTCGCTGCTACTTGGAAGGCTATCGATTCGACGTAATCACCGACCACCTAGCGCTTAAATGGATTGATTAAATCGAGAATCCGACCGGAAGGATTGCTCGGTGGGCCTTAGAACTACAACAGAATCAATTCGACGTGCTCTACCGCCGTGGGAAATATAACGTGGTCGCCGACGCGTTATCACGACAGCCTCTCGAACATCTACAAAGCATGGAGACAGAAGAGCAAGGCTGCAAATGGCTCCAACGGAAGATCAACGAAGAACGCGAAGATCCGCAAAAATTCCCGGATTATGTCATGGAAAATGGAGATCTATATCGACACCTCGGACACCGCCCCGATGACCAAGATTACATTCCTTGGAAACTTTGCGTTGCGGCCGAACATCGAGCAAAAATTCTCCAAGAATGCCATGATGCACCCACAGCGGGTCATCTGGGTACGAGGAAGACCATCTTGAGGATTTCTCAGAAATACTATTGGCCAGGGATGTTCCGCGACGTCAAGCGATATATTCGACGATGCATCCTGTGCCAAAAGTATAAAGCGGAACAACGTCAGCAAGCCGGCAAGATGTTAACCAGACAAGTCGACGAACCCTTCGGAATTCTCTGTGCCGACTTTGTAGGGCCCCTTCCGCGCTCGAAAGAAGGACACACCATGCTGCTGGTTTTCTTCGACAGTTATACCAAATGGGTCGAACTAGTGCCACTACGGAAGGCTACCACGGCTACTCTCATCCGAGCGTTCCGAGAACGGATCATCGGGCGGTTCGGAACCCCACGGAAACTGGTGTGCGACAACGGCACGCAATTCACCAGCAAGGCATTCCGAGAATTTCTAAACGAAACCGGAGTGGAGTTGCAGTTTACCGCGCCATATTGCCCTCGAGAGAATCCAACTGAGCGTGCCAACCGCACAGTGAAAACCATGATCTCGCAGTACGTCGAAGGGGAGCAGAATACCTGGGATAACTCCCGGAACTCTCACTTGCAATCAATACTAGTGTGTCGGAGACCACGGGATACAGCCCGGCATTTCTAGTGCAAGCCCGAGAACCACGGCTACCAGGATCCTGGTACGACAAAGTAACATCTGGGACCGGAATCCCACCACAAACACCCACGGAAAGGGTGGAACGGCTGAGAGAGATATTCCAGATCGTCCAAAATAACTTACAGAAAGCAAGCCGAGACCAAGGAAGACAGTACAATCTACGCCGCCGAGTATGGAAACCGGCCATGGGATCGCTTGTTCTGGTGCGACAACATCATCTCTCCAAAGCCACTGAAGGGTTCGCGGCCAAGCTGGCCCCAAAGTTCAACGGGCCTTACACAGTGGTCGCCTTCCCGTCACCGAATGTAGCCCGCATACGACGCCCAGAACAGCGAAAGGGCAGACTCGCGAACATCGCTGACCTGAAGGCGTTCCACTCGACACTAGACGAAGACAAGACGGACACTGAAGAGGACGACCAGATAGCTGAAGGTGCCGGACCTTCCCGGGCCTTCCAATATTCCAAATTCTAAACCTAATCCTAACAAACGCGATTAGAGCCCTTGTCTCACCATTTACTTGACCCAAAGCTACTGACAAACTAACCCATAACTCTCTCTATGACAAATGCACTTACAACGTTCTCTCTTCCCACAGCCGGACGTGCACCATGGATGCGGTGATCGTTATCTCCAGCGATGAGGAGGAAGCCACCACCTCGGCCCATGCCGCCGCAGCCAGGGCTCCACGGGACCCACGACTGCGCCAAGGGAGCATGCACGCCGCCGCAACAACCCCGACGCCACAACACCGACGCCTCGACGACTCGTCGCCGGCAGCACGCCAGCGCCGACCGCGGTCCCCATTTTACATACACCCGCTTACGGGGGAATGTATGCGATGCGCAGACTACACTGCGTACGACGCCCAAGTCAGGGAGTCACTCGCCGGAGGAGACCCCTGCCTGAGCCCCGCCGGATCCTCCGGGATGAAGTACTGCTCCATCAGTTCCCGAGACCGCGACGAGGAGCAGCATGGCAGCGGGTCAGGGAGCTGGGCTGGAGAGGAGGACAGGTCCCGCAGCTCCAAATCGCCGGAAACCCCGCAGCAAGCGGAGTATACGCTGGAAGACGGCTCTGACACCGGCAGCGAGCCCCTATTTTCCCGCCGAGACCCCAATGTCGACGAGACCATGGGGTGGGACGACAGCCACGACGAACATGACGAGGTCAGCAACCGCTCCGACTCCACCGACGAGGGCCGTAGGAGCCCCTACGTGGAGCCGGTACTCCATGTACTAATGGAAGACGACGAGTACGACTGGTACTGGCGGGACTCGTGGATCCATTTGATCCACCACCACTGGACAAGCATTGACATCCAGGCCCCGTGGATCCCGACGCCTGACCCGATAATCACATTTCCACCGTCACCCAAGCAGTTGTGCATCGCCGCGGTCCCCGACCAGCTGGACGACCTGGAGGCCACCTTGAACGCTCCCCCATCGCCAAATCTGGCACTCGACCTGACCGTTGAGCCACCGCCACTAGTGGATCAGCCACGCACGCCGCCCAAGGACGCCGTGCCGGTCCGGGCTAAGCCACCGAGCCCACCGCCGACCACGGAGACTGCCGTTCGCCCAAGCCCAGCACCGCAATTCCCACGGCTGGAGGGATTCCCAGGACATGGCCGTTTTCCCACCGGGAAGGCCATGCAGTGGGAGTCAGAATCGAGCGACAGCGAGGCTGAAAATACGCCACGCTTCAGGCGCAAGGAGGCGCGCCCGGCTCCTTGGCCGACAGGACTAGAGCACAGTCTACCCGCTGGCCCACCAGCACTGGTGCGCCGCGACGCAGGGGAGTCCAACCGGATGACTCCATCCGGCACCGCCACTAGGCCACGTATTCCGATGTCCGGTCACCTGTCGCGACCGGACGCTAGCACTGCCATCGCAGTGCCCCCGGCAATCCCCTGGGCACCACGCCCGCAAGGAGTCGTCGCCCCACTGACAGTGGTCAACTCGGCCCAGAAGACCGCCGAGGCCACTACCATCACCGAGGCCCCAGCAGCGCCCGGAGTGCCACGCCCACCGGAGACCGTCGAGCTGCCGGCAACAAGTGGCTCGAGGACGGGCCCAACGACGCAGGGAGCATCGGGGGAGGCCGACCCCTCGACCTACCGACCATTGCCGCCGCCCTGGAGGCCACCGCCCCGGAATCCCGTTCCGCTGCCCCTGCATTGGCGGAGCAATCTACCGACCCATGAGGTCCCCGCCGAGGTATGGGCCGCAGTCGAGCGCCGACAATACTCGGCTCAGTATTCGAGGCAGCGGTTCCGGGTGGGCACCGACGATGGAATGTATCAGATCACCATGAAGCCCACCGGAGACGGCCTGGTTTCATTCGCCCCCCGGAGCAGGAAGGGAGTGTGACGCCCCGAAATTTCGTATCGGCAGAAAAACGATACGATCACGATAGGGATCGTTCACCGGTCTCTTACGTTACCGACCACCGAACCGACTAGACGAAAACCCTCGAGTGCGAGCCGCCAAGTTTCTTTTCGGGAGTGAGAGACCAGAAATTTCGACAGAGACGAATATTAAAGATCTACGAGCCCACGAGCCGCAGATTCCCCGCACACAGTGCTAAAGTGTGCTTCTTTTCTCGCGACGCCGCGCCGCCACCGCGATCCGCGAAGCCGCCGTGCCACATCCTCCGCGCGAGGACTGATCAATCACAGGCCCCACTGTGAATTATCCAGTTGGCCGGGCTCTATCTCCTATATTGTAAGTCTCGCTAAGCTACATTCTAACTTAAGTAGAGCTGTAACCTACCCCCATACATACTTAATCGCAAATACATATAATAGATACATAAGCACCCGTAGCTGCGCCTCATATATTTCCTTGGGGAAAACCTGCATGGGGATCATTTCTATATTTCAGCATAGTAGCGTTTCCCTAACCTACGCCTAGCCGATCTGCATATCTCGCCTCCTATACATGCACACTCCATCATTCCCAACCCGTGCACGAAACATAACCTCACTCGAGGAAGGCACGCATTCTCCCGTTTTTTTCAGCGAAGTAGTATTGGCAATACACACATTCCGCTACCCATCCACGCGACTCGGCCAAACTGTGCACAAAACCTAACCCTACTTTACATGCACACACACACACATTGGTTCCCTTTAGCGAAATAGCCGAAGCGATCTAGAAACTTCGGCACACACACACACACACCCATCGCTGCAAGTGAGATAAATAATAAAAGAATATTGAACTGCCATCGTTGGGGACATATTTTCTGGGCCAGAGGACTATTATTTTCAGCTAAATACAGATTCTAATTTGGCAAGCATTATTCGCTTTGTTCGCAAATATATTCACGCACCTGCATCGGCCTAACATCGACCCCCCTAGGAAATCTGCTTCACTTTGTTCGCAAATACATTCACACCAGTGGTCGGCACTATCACAATTGCAATCCAAAATTGCATATGTGTGAGTGAATAAACGACTTCTATGTCCAGATATGATAATATAACTATATAATAACATAGCTAGTGTTTAGGTGAGGGGCCGTTGTGCCGCCGCTCATCTAAGCTTAAGAGCGCATCCGCGCTGAAGAGCGCATCCGCGCTCGCCCCTCTATGCACAATCTGGCACTCTCTCTCTCTCTCGGGGTCCAAATGCAGCGGTCAGCCGTCGTCGACGTCCGTGCTGGCTGTTGCGGTTTTTTCTAAGTTAAGATCAGTGTATGTATGCATGCTAAATAAAGCTGATGCTTTGCTATTACAAATTACCCACGACGCCCCCAACTTCTTATTCTTTCGGACCTGCGGGTTACCTTCGTCTGCGACGTGGGATTGTGCGATTTCGGTCTTTTACATCGACTTGTTTCTTGGATATCTTTTTGCGACACAAGCGCCCCTCTTCACATTTGGTCCATCAGAGCCGGATAATTTTTGGATATTTTCGACCAGCAGTTCCAGGCATTGTTCCGCCAAAAGATAAGTACGACATTTTTCCATCTCCGTCTCTCTGCCGGTCTTCAGCAGTGGTCCGAACATTAAATTTCGTTCACACTGCTGCAAGATTTTTTCCTTCCGTGTCAACTCCAAGTCCGAGTTTTCCGACACAACGGCAGTTTGAGAATTTTCTACTCTTCTTCGTCTTCAATTTCTGCAAATTTTCCATCCGTCTCCGTTTTGTGTGCTTCGCCATATTCCTCGCCGTTATCGGCCTCTCCGTTATTCGCTATTCCGCTATTCGCTTGCCAACGGTCGAGGTATATGTGCAGACATATACACACATACAAACATACATATTTCTTTGGTGCAATTAATCCGCAAAAATTTAGCAAGTGAACAGTGAAATTGTGTGGTGACAAAAAGAAGGCACAATTAATATTGGCCAGCCGGTGTGAATTAGTTACGGAAATTTCCAAATTCACCGAACAGTCCGCCGCTGTCGTAATATTTTTTTCTCCCAATCAGTGTTATTTTTACACCACATAACTTTTCTGTTCCCCCAGTTATACAGTCCACTTATCAACGCTCTACTGTGCCAACGTATGCCCTACATGCCCTTACATATGTATATCCGTATTAAATGCATGCCCATATATATTCCAATATATTTTCTGCCTCCGATTTCAGAAACTAATAAAATTATAATAAAACAACCAATTATAAAACGACATCTCACTGCAAATTGTGTTCCAAAAAAAATTTAAAGTCAGCCGTTGCAGCAGCCGTGTTGTTTTTTGTTGCTGTGTTTTTTTTTGCTTCTCCTAAGTACTTACGCACTGCTCTGCCGTCGGCGTAACCCAGTCAACATTTTCCGTTCCAACAAAAGTGCAACTTTTGAATAAATTTATTAAATTTATTTAACTATTAATTTTCGCTCGGGGACCAGCCAAGGGTTTAATTCCACCTTTCCGGCCACATAATAATTAAAGTCGAAAATTATTAATAATTGAATCATCAACTTTCTGATCGAATAAAACCGCGGTTTTCAATTCCACCTTTCCGGCTTCGTGATAATTAAATCCAATTAATTAACGATTAAGTTTTCAATTCAACCTGTGCGGCTCCATAAAGGTAATTCCGCCAATTAATTAATTGATTAATTAAAAATTTAATTTTTTATTAATTATTAAATTATCGAGTTTCCGTCCGAACTAAAGCCGAGGTTTCAAATCCACCTTTCCGGCTCCATAATAATTAAATCCGACGACAATTAGTCAAAAATTAATAATTATTAATTATTTATTTTTTATTAAATCCAAGCCAAGGTCAAGTCCACCTGTCCGGATCCGCTACAATTAATTTCAAAAATAGTTGAGAATTATCTACGAAAATATCTACGTACGAGCCACATTTATATAAATATAGATTTATAAATTGTCATAATTTTTTGTTTTCCGAACGAGCGCGAATTTCCCGGTACTTGTCTATTTTTCCGTGCCTCCAACGCTGATTTTACTCCGCATCAGGCTACATCCGCCTACAATCTCAACAAATTTCGTCTCCTTTTGGGTTTTTTTGGCTCCTGAAGTTTTTCCACATTTGAATTGTGCCGCAAATTCTGTCCTTTCGACGTCGCCGCCTAGTTTCCAAATAGTTCCTTGTAGTCGCATTTTATCCGCGATCTCACCTTTCTCATCACAGTAGTGTGACCAGCCACTGCTTCGCACGAGGCACCTATTGCGCAAGTCAATCGACAAGCGCTGACCAGCTAATTTACTTTGAGAATGCCCACGGGAGACGACAAAAACCCGCGTCCGATCCCATCCATTCGTTTGGACAGATCTCAATCCGCATCTCCGCGGACGCCTCTTTTAAAGCCTAAGGCAACCAGTGCCATTGCAAGGGCAAAGAGCGACGAATCCGTCAATACCATTCCCGGTCCCTCACAAAGGCAGACTCGCTCCGTGGCAAAAATGGCTCAAAGTGCGGTCGAAGTGGCGCTGAAAAAGTTCATCGCCACAACAGATCGGATTAGCCAATTTGCGGCCAACATAAATACTCCGGGCGCCCCAGAAACGGAACGATGCACCCAGTATATGTGCGAAGTCCATCGGGACCAAATTCGGGGCCTGTGGGAGAAGGTGGAGAAGAGCTATGAGAGCTGCTCCGATCTACTTGCCGTGTCCAGCGACAATACGGCCAACTCGACAGTGCTGAAATCGAAGTACAGCTACTGCTACTCCGTTTATTCGAGGTGTATCGCCCAGCTTCAGGAGCAAATTGCCTCCCAATCCACTCAGGCTTCCGTTAATATCCACACGCCCGCGTCTTCAGGCTGCCGGTTACCGCCAGTGGACACCGAGGTCTTTGCGGGTGATTATCTTCGGTGGCCCACCTTCAGAGACTTGTTTACGGCCATTTACATCCAAAACTCGCGGCTCACCCCGGTAGAGAAGTTGTTCCACTTGCTGTCCAAAACAAGTGGTGACGCACACGCTATTGTTTCGAAGGCTCCGCTTACCCATGAGGGGTTTGTCGCAGCATGGCAAAGCCTCACAGACCGCTTTGAGAACCGGCGTCTATTGGCCAATAGCCAGTTGAAGATCCTTTTCAACATCCAGGCTATTTCTCAAGAGTCCGGGGTCGCGCTGAAGGAGCTGCAAGCCACCATTCAGAGTTGTCTGACAGCTCTAGAAATGTCCTCCATCAATGTTGAGGCTTGGGACTGTCTCCTGGTGTTTATGATTTCCTCAAAGCTCCCCAAAGTCACACTTTCTATGTGGGAGCAATCCGTACATAACAAGGCCGAAATTCCAACATGGAAGGAATTAGATAACTTCCTGACAGAGCGCCATCGCACTCTGGAGGCCATCGACGACGTCAGGCCTAGTGGCTCCGGGCAATTTCCGCCAAGGTCGGGACTTCCTACTGCCCCTGCTCGGAGACTCAATTCATACGAGACTCGAGTGGTTCCGGGCCAAAAGGGCTGCGATCTCTGTTCGAGGGAGAGCCACCCCATTCGCTTATGTCCGCGGTTCCTAGAAATGGACGTAAATGGGCGCTCTGACTACATTAAGAGGATGCAGTTATGCTTAAACTGTTTTGCCCGAGGGCACCAGCAGCGAGACTGCACGAGCGCCCATACCTGCTTCACATGCCACAGCCGACACCACACCCTCCTGCACCGCGGCAATCCGTTCGCTACCGCTCCAAGTCCGCCTACGCCAGCAAGGGCTCAAACCGCACAGACTGCCAGAAGCACAAACGGCTCAGAGGATCAGTCGGATGTGCAGGTGTGTTTCGCCTCCGGGTCAGGAGCCGTCCTACTGGGCACGGCCCTTATCAACGTGTGCCATTTGGGGTGCAGCTTCCAGGCACGAGCACTGATAGACTCAGGGTCCGAAGCCACTTTCATAACAGAACGACTGTTCAACCTTGTCAAGCTTCCTTTCAAGACGATTCAAGCCCAAGTTTCCGGCCTCAATCAGACCATTTCCGCGCAGTCTACTAAATTGTGCCATTTCTCCATTCGGTCGCCGTCTAGACCCGGGCTACAGTTAGAGACTGCAGCTTACGTTCTTCCGCAGTTGGCAGGAAATCTGCCATCATATCCGATTCCGCGGGATCGTCTCAAGGGGCTGCCCAACATTCCCCTAGCGGACCCCAACTTCTTTGAGAGCTCCCAAGTCGATGTGTTAATAGGAGCTGACATTCTTCCGTCCATTCTCCTCGGTAATTCCAAGGCTAACATCTGCGGGTCGCTTCTCGGTCAGGAGACCATTTTTGGATGGGTGCTGACAGGCCCGTTATCTCCAGCCAACCCCCGCAGCGTGTCCGTTTTTGCCCGTAGCCTCGGTGACTCACTGGATCAGCTCCTCACCAAATTCTGGGAGGTGGAAGATGTGCCCACACAGATCAGTTCGGAATCGGATTCAGTTTGCGAGCACAATTTTGTCCAGACGACAAGAAGGGATGAGTGTGGCAAGTACGTTGTGACGCTCCCCTTACGCGACCCCGAGCAGAAGGGTTCCGAGCTATCGGCTTCACGGTCCTTTGCTCTTGCTCAATTCCTGCGTAATGAGCAGCGCCTGAAGAGGGATCCGCCCCTTAAGGCCCGCTATGACTCTGTAATCCAGGAATACATCGACTTAGGCCACATGACCGAGGTTTCTCCCGCGAGCAGTTCCGCTACCTACTATCTTCCACATCATGCCGTCTTCAAGCCCGAAAGCACGACCATCAAGGTGCGGGTAGTCTTCAATGCTTCGAGCCCGTCCGCAAACGGGACCAGTCTGAACGACATTCTTTACGCGGGCCCAGTCTTATAATCCGACCTGACGATTCAAATCCTAAAGTGGCGATACTTTAGGTTTGTCTTCAACGCCGACATCGAGAATATGTATCGGCAAATTTGGGTAGACCCCAAGCATACTCCGCTCCAACGTATTTTGTTCCGCAATCCCGATGGGGATATCCGCGACTACGAATTAAAAACGGTCACCTTCGGTATCAATTGTGCCCCATTCCTAGCGATACGTATCCTACAACAGCTCGCTGACGACGAAGAGTTGAAGTATCCGCAGGCAAGCCAAATTATCCGGCAATTTATGTATGTCGATGACGTTCTCGCGGGGGCAGACTCCAAAGCCGAAGCCCAAGCTGCGATTCGGGAGCTAAAGGAGGCCCTCGAGTCGGCAGGGTTTCCTCTTAGGAAATGGACGTCAAATAGCAAGGCGATCCTGGTCGACATTCCGAGCGACCACCTCCTTCGTGCTGATTTCCTCGATATCGATGCAGAGAGCACGGCCAAGACACTCGGCGTGCGGTGGAAAGCGACGACGGACGAGTTCTTCTTTGTTCCGCCAGAATTGACTTCCGGCTCGTCATTCTTGAAGCGCCAAGTCCTCTCCCAAATTGCCAAATTGTTCGATCCAGCAGGTTGGCTTGCTCCTTTCATTGTCCGGGAAAAAATGTTCATGCAGGACATTTGGCTTCTGGATCTAGGGTGGGACGACGCCCTCCCTCAAGATTTCTGTCAGCGATGGGTTGACTTCCTGAAGAATTACTCGGTTCTCGATCAGATTCGTGTTCCTCGATGGGTCTCGTTCCGACCACACCTAAAGATCGAGCACCACGGGTTCTGCGACGCTTCACAAAAGGCGTACGGCGCAGCAATTTACGTCCGTGTCGAGATTGGGTCTACGGTAATAATGAACCTGCTGACTGCAAAGACTCGAGTGGCCCCAGTTAAAACGGTGTCGCTCCCTCGGCTAGAGCTGTGCGGTGCCCTGTTGTTGTCGGAGATGGCCACCGCCGTTCTGCCAAAGATGCCAGCGGCCGCGTCCGCCCTATACTGTTGGACGGACTCGACTATTGTCCTCGCTTGGCTGCAGAAGCCAGCGTGTCAGTGGACGACGTTCGTGGCCAACCGAGTGACCAAAATCACCCAGTTCACCGACGTGCAGAAATGGGCACATGTCCGATCCGAGCACAACCCTGCAGATCTCGCTAGCCGGGGCGTAGCTCTCCAAGATCTTGCGGACAACCAGTTGTGGTGGCACGGTCCTGACTGGCTGCAAAGGCCTCGCAGCGATTGGCCCAGTCAAGGCAATGATGCCCCTGTGACGGAACTCGAGAAGCGAGCAGTCAAGGTCCATGTCGCAAAGGCGCCCCCCGAAGATCTTCTTGAACGGTTTTCCACGCTCGACAGGGCATTACGAGTCCTTGCCTATGTTTATCGCTTCATCCAGAGCGCGCGGAAGATTCGATCTCCGTCACTTCGTTTCTTAAGCGAAAAGCGTCCAGTATCAGCATCCAGTTCGATTCAAAATCTAAACCCCTTCATGGATTCGCAAGGCCTTATGAGAGGCTGTGGCCGGGTCACGTCCTCTGAACTCCTCCAATATGACGAGCGGAACCCTATAATCCTTCCGTACGACTGCCATCTGTCTCGACTCCTTTTTCAGTTTACGCATCGCATCACGCTGCATGGGGGTAATCAGCTGATGATCCGTTTGATCATGGCCAAATTCTGGATCCCAAGGGTGAGGAATTTGGTCAAGTCCGTCGTCTATTCTTGTAAGGTATGTGTCATCCACAAGAAGAAGTTGCAGACGCAACTTATGGGAGAGCTACCTAAGGAACGGACGTCCTTTTCGCGCCCATTCACGTACACCGGTGTGGATTATGCCGGTCCTTTCGAAATCAAAAGCTAAACGGGGCGAGCCTGCCTCATCACAAAAGGGTATGTGTTGGTGTTTGTGTGCTTCTCCACTAAGGCCATCCATTTAGAGCCTACGTCGGACCTCACGACCGAGAAATTTCTGGCTGCTTTCGCTCGGTTCGTGTCCCGGAGCGGATGCCCCGTCAAGTGCAGTCGGACAACGGGAAGACCTTTGTGGGGGCAGCTGCCCTACTATTTCGCGATTTTCTCCAGAGCCTAAAAGGGGCTGTGACCGGTGCCTAAAGTATCCAGCAGCTTCTCTGGCATTTCATTCCTCCGGGAGCCCCCCACATGGGGGGCCTGTGGGAGGCGGCGTCAGAAGCTTCAAGACCTTGTTCTACAAGTCCACCGCCACGCGGAAATACACCTTTTAGGAGCTGGCTACTCTCCTGGCGAGGATCGAGGCGTGCCTGAATTCGCGGCCGCTCGCGCCAATGTCCGAATACCCTGCTGATCTTTTGGATCTTACACCTGGGCACTTTCTTGTGGGAGATCCACTTCTCGGCACGGTTGAACCCGAGTTAAAGGGAGATTCCACGTCCATTATTAACCGCTGGCAGCACCTGAAGGCTCTTCAGCAGCAATTTCGGCTGCGATGGAAGGAAGAGTATCTCAAGGAGCTCCATAAGAGGAATAAGTGGCGAGCCCCTACGAGGAATCTCCGCGTTGGGGATATGGTGGTCATCAAGGAGAAGAACCTTCCGTCCAATGAGTGGCGATTAGGCAGGGTTGACGCGGTGTATCCAGGATCCGATGGCCATGTCCGCGTGATCGACATCCGCACCGCGCGAGGGCTCGTCAAGCGGCCCGTTGCGAAGGTCGTGCTTCTTCCGATGGAAGCGTCCGCCTGCCCACAACAATTATGCATTTCTTCTGCTCCAATGTTCCTGTCCATTGTGCTGTCTCGTAGCTCTGCCCGTAATTCCAAATCGAAATTCACACCAATTCTGATAACGTTTTTGTTTCTTCATCATATTTCCGCCAGTCATATTCAGCACGATGTCGCTACGTCCACGCAGCGCCCAGTCACTGGAAAGCAGATGTACTCGAGGTACACAGTCCTACCGATGCCGAGTCTGCAGCGGGATCCATCCGTTGAAGAAGTGTCGGCGTTTTCTGCGACTCAGTGCCGAGAAGCGGCTCCGGGCGGTCCTCGTGAATCGGTATTGCTCCAGCTGCCTGGCTCACGAGCTCTCCGACGGATCGTGTCGGCGTGGAGACTGCTGTAGGACGTGCGGTCAGGATCACCACTCGCTGCTGCACCTCGTGGAGAAGCCGCGGGCTCGGCGCCAGCCGCGTCAAGAGGAGCACCGGTCACGGAGCGCGGGAGACAGGACACGGAGTGTCTCAGCTGGCGCTCGGCCGTCATCTGCCAACTCCCGGCGCGGTTCAGGTTCTTCTCGGCCTGCGTCCGCCACTTTCCGGCATTCACAAGCCGATCCACGGCCATCGACTTCCCGGCGCTCTTCAGGTGCTTCAGATGCTTCACGGCCTTCGTCCGCCACTCATCGGGTGCCGTCCACCGCTCGTCCGCCCGCGTCATCCGCGCCTAGGCAATTTTCCGCCTCTCGTCAAGGGCCCCCGCAGGACGCGACCGCTGCGCCCACCCTATCGTCGTTGCTGCAGCGGAACAGCGTTAACGTGCTGCCGACTGCGCTAGTGCGCATTATCACCGGGAACCGGATCTTCGACACGGGGGCCCTCATCGACCCATGTACGCCCTCGAGCTGCATCGACGCATCGCTGGCGGCGTGTTTCCGTCTGCCCACTACCAGCGTGGGGGACGAACAAGTTTGTTCGGCCACCGTGGGGTCCAAAACCGATGATAGCGTACGGCTAGATGTCGTATTTAAAATCGAGCCTCACGTGCGCGTGCGTACGCCGTCTCGTGAGCTGAGCGAGGCGGTGCGTGCCCACTTCCGAGGCGTGACATTGGCGGATGAGCGGTTCTATCTGCCGGCGACGATCTCCGTTGTCTTGGGCGCGGACATGTAGCCGCGGATCATGCAACCGGGCTTCCTGAAGATCCAGGACGGACTGCCGGTGGCTCAGAGCACCGTGTTTGGATGGGTCGTGTCCGGAGCCTGTCACCAACCGTAACGACGAGGGACCTGTTGCAACCCGAGTGATTGCAAGGGGGGCGGGATGTTTAGGTGAGGGGCCGTTGTGCCGCCGCTCATCTAAGCTTAAGAGCGCATCCGCGCTGAAGAGCGCATCCGCGCTGAAGAGCGCATCCGCGCTCGCCCCTCTATGTACAATCTGGCACTCTCTCTCTCTCTCGGGGTCCAAATGCAGCGGTCAGCCGTCGTCGACGTCCGTGCTGGCTGTTGCGGTTTTTTCTAAGTTAAGATCAGTGTATGTATGCATGCTAAATAAAGCTGATGCTTTGCTATCACAAATTACCCACGACGCCCCCAACTTCTTATTCTTTCGGACCTGCGGGTTACCTTCGTCTTCGACGTGGGATTGTGCGATTTCGGTCTTTTACATCGACTTGTTTCTTGGATATCTTTTTGCGGCACAAGCGCCCCTCTACACAGCTAGCATTTGGTTTTCTATGCAAAATCAATAGCTCTTACTATAAAAATAGCTATTTTCCGCTAAAAGTGGCTAGATTTAGCCAGAGCAATGTAACTGATGCCTTGAGCATTCTGTCTGTGTGCTGGCAGCGCTGCCGGCAGAGGCTCTTCCAACCACATGTGGTTGCGACGCGCCGACCGCTGATTCACACACATACACCAGCCTAACATCTAACCCCTAGGAAATTCGCTCATCCTTATTCGCGAACCCACTCAGACACGTGCATCGGCCTAGCACCTGCCCAATAGGAAATCGGCTATGCTGACTCGCTTGCACATGTGTATATGTACAGTGCATGCCCAATAGGAAATCGGCTATGCTGACTCGCTTGCACATGTGTATATGTACAGTGCATGCCCTATAGGAAATCGGCTACGCTGACTTGCTTGTACACATGCATATGTACAGTACATGCCCAATAGGAAATCAGTCATGCTGATTTTGATTACACATAGGCATATGTACAGTACCTGCCCAGATTGGAGGTGTGTGTGAAGCCGCGGCGAACGTTGCCCGGCGGGGAGCTCCGTCGACAACTCGCGCTGCGGCAGTGCCCCTAGCGGAAAAAGGTGCTAGCAGCATTAAGGATGCATGGTGAGAGTAGTCTTAGGACTCACCCGTCGAGGCTCGGCTCCTGAGGCCCGCGGAGGACTCCTATGCGATCCATCGAACCGGCGAGAGGGGCGATGGCCAGGGGTAAGAGGGGATCCTTTCGTTCCCGAAACTTTCTCTTCTGCTTTCTCTGCCGTCTCTGCTCTCTTCTGATGTTTACAAATATGGACGCCCCCACATATTGTGCTGGTCATGTCAGCTGATCGCTCCAAGCTCCATGCTATGAGCTGCAGCCGGCGATCGCGGCAGAAATATATAGCATACAATCCAGCGCTGCTGCTGGGGACTCCTCGGCAAGGAGGCGGAATTCTTCCGCTCTTCAAAGAGCCCAGGTACGCCAGCGGGGCCAACTGGTGGAAAAGGTCACGGAGCGGACCGACGGCCATCCCCGCCGCCTCGGCGGTACACCGGAAATGGGGCTCTGGCGACCGGGACGGGGCGGTATAACCCCCATCGTAGCCAAGCCGGAAGGAAATATTCGGCCGCCGTGGGAGGCCCCGCGCCGGACCGACTCGGCGGGGAAGTCATCGCCAGCACAGCTGGAGGAAATCCTGCTCGCGTAGCGGGTAGACCCGATGAAAATCCGCGCAGCGACTGCCCACATTGGGCGGCTGCGTGGTCTGCGTCTGAGCCACAGTGGCCGGCAGCGATAGTAACCTGGCAGGAGGTATAAAATGCGGCCTAGCATGAATGAAAGAAACGACATTACTCCAGGTGGCAGCCTCAAAAGTGGAAATCCACCCGTGGGAACTCCCACGGCTAGGGCAAGGATTCTGGAGGCCCTAACACTCACTCCTAAACACCCTCTCGTGGCGGTGGCTGACTTGGCCGCCACGTCAGGTATTGCACAAAGCCAGACGGACACATCGAGTAAGGGAGACCCGGCAGCTTTTATGAAAAGCAGCCTGATGGCGCGCTCTCCACCCCTCGCGCCTTCTACGCCGCCGGGGAGAAGTGGAGTCGGCGTCCCAATTGACTCGACTAAGACAGGGAGAGACCCGGCCAGCCGGGCCAGCGGTCAACGGGGCACGCTTCCGAAAAGAAGCAAGGCTGCCCAAGGGGAGCCCACCTCCGATGCAGAGGACGGGAAGGAGCAGAAGCTCTCGAGCGCCGAGAGCGTCTTGAAGCTCGGCAAGCTGCTGGATGAGCTCCACAGCCTTGTGCATGACAAGCAGGTGCGCCCTGATCCAGTCTAGATCGGACATCGAGGATTAGGATTCCGCCGACTCACCCGAAGCTGCATTTCCAGCCGAACGCGTGCCATAGCAGTCAGCTTCTTGAGAGGATGGTCGATAATGCAGTGCAAGTAGTAGGCCTACATATAGAGGCGACGATCGGTAAGGTGGAACTGGTACATCGATAGCTTCTCGTGCCCTCCACCCAAATTAATGATCCAAAGCCAACCGAGGCACCTCGATACATGAAATAGGGGTAGAACACCCAGTCTAAACGCGTTGCCGATAGTATTTTCCTCCTAACTATGATATTTCCTACTGTCAGTCCCACTTTATACAAATTATTCTTGTATAGGTCCCCTGGCCACGATTGAGATCTACCCCAGCCAGAGAACTTCGTTAGCAGTTTCAACTTTGTGTTTGTTGTGTTATCCGAAGATTACAGATTGCACGGTCGCCATATGTTGTAGTTATGTTAATATGTTGGGTTATTTCCGACCCCTTAAGATATTAGACATAAGTGAAAAGATAGCACATCCGTGCTGGTGGAGGTTTGCATTTCGATTGATTTATTCAGTACAAAGAGAAGTCGACTTAAGCTAAGTACATAATTGTTGCTGGCGACTGCGCTGCCGTTGACCACAGCAGAGGCGCAGCCGCATATGTATATCTTAGGTATATGTTCAAGAGCGAGTGTCGTATGGGCATATGTTTATGTATATGTATATGCGGTCAGCGTGGGAATGCTGACTTAGCGTAATGCCGCTATCAGCGTGCGACTTTTTAGTCCACTTGATTTTATTAGTTTACATAATGCAACTTAGTGTTGCTATGTTTTTAATGGTACAGTGTACCCTCGATATATGCACATACCACAATATACTGCATTGTGCTCGAATAGGCAATTTTTTATAAACAGTATGCGTCTGTTAAATCTACCGCATAGATATAAGATAATTGGGGTCGCAACTCAGTTTAAATCTCAAATTAAGAACTATTTAAAATAATGGAAAAGAAGAAAATTTATTAATATTCAGTATTAATTATAAGTCTGTGTAAGTAAATATATTTTTTAATTCATGTGACTAGTGCTATAATCAAAAGTGTAAACTTGTTGCTCTAGGATAAGAACTTAATAAAATGAAATTTAAATAAGATTATAGGGTTTAACAAAAAAATTTTAAATTGTTCTTACCTTAAGTGAATTTTTAACTCGATTAATTAAATCCATTTTAAAAAGACTTATCCACTGACCCACTTGATTAAGCACTGCTGCTTTAAACCCAGTCATGTTCAGCCGCAAGAATACAAAGAAGTCTTCATGAGTGTCCCAGGTACGTATTTGATCTTGTAGCTCTATAAACCTATCAAGCTGTTCTTTATAGACCGAAAGTGGAGGGTTCTCCATACCCAAAGGCTTGACTAATGAGCTACCTTCCTGGTCCGCCTCAGCGTCGCGTTCGTCTAAAGTTAAGTTGCGCCCAAATTTCTTTACTTCTGCCAAATATATGCTCTTATCCCAAATCCACAAGCTGGAGTATTCCATGTAGCCTTTGCCATGCACTCGAATAGCCTGTAAGGCGAGCTTTATTTTATTCATAATTTCCAGTCGTTGTTTATCCAACTCTGCCTTATCCTGCAATTCGTCTGTAAAGAACAATATCATCACTTCGTATTTAACCATAAGCAGTTATATAAGCTTACCCATGAAATTAATAGGTGGTTGACCTGTAACATCGGAAGGATCTTGGGCTACACGATTTAGCAGACTCATCATATTATTCATATCATCAAGCAAAGTTTCTATAAAGAATGCGAATCCAGTCTTAGAGGAGGTATCAAGGTTCAAAAAGTAAACCACGTTAGGCTCCTGAAGTTCCATAAATATTTCAAATATTGGTGTATTATTCTCATATCGATTATCTACTTCCATTCGTAAATAGGTACTGCTTGTTATAACTGCGTCCACTAAGTTTTCAGCTATGTTTTCATCAACATACTTCTCATATTCGCGGAACAGGATACGTTCTTCCATACTTACCCCATTAAGGAGTTCATAACGGTGAAAAGGTGTAATAATTTCCTCCTCGCTTTCTGATTGCTCCTCCTCATATTCTTCTAAATCGTCTTCATCGTCGCCCGTATCCCTCTTTTTCTTAAATTTTACACTTGTCATCGCGGAAAGGCTTTTAATAGGAGGCCAAATACCATCGCCTTCCTCATCCTCCTCGCCGTGCTCTCCGGGAGGTAAACTATACCTCCGTGGAATATCAAAAAATAGTTTTAAATTTATGTACATGAGAAGGTCAATAAGCCTCTGTGTGTTTGAGGCCATTGCCGTTCGCATGCTAAGAATGGGCTCCCGTGGTTCTGTGTGAAGTAAAAGCCGTGGATTAAGATCCTTTCGCTGGAAAAGTGGAACTTTTCCCCACGATTTTATACTCTCCTTAATAGCTTCCAGGTTTTCTTGGGCAGCAACTAAACGGTCGTGCAAATATTTGACCATCTTAAATATCATTACTATAAAGCGTTGACCTAAGAAATAATAATAAATTATAAATAAATATTAGGTACACAAAATATTAAAATATCTTACTAAAAAAGCTCCATTTAATTGACTCCATTAGTGGATTCATTTGCTCCTGTATCATTGCCATTTCTGCGGCAATCAATCGCTTTTCCGTTGGGTGTGCACGAGCATGTGTGTCATTATACCACTCAGCAATGCGCATTAGCTTAATACGAGCTTGCTGCCGAATTTATATAAAAAAAACATAATTAATACCAAAAGTTTGAATTTCGTTAGCCGGCTCAAAGCTTAATCGACAGTAAATGCTACTGACTGCTGTAGCCCTGAGCTTATCTAGTAATGTACACAAGCATATGTGCCATTATATTATACAAGGTGGCCCACGAAAAATTTGCGTTTGCGATTTTGAAACGCAAATCTTTCGTGGGCCAGCCTATGTTTTACAGTACTCCGAAGGTCTTTGGTAATACATACAAACGATTTTTAAAATCAGCTTATTACAAGAACACGTCACCGACCCTATACAGATCATTCTAAAGCATAGCACAGTCCACAACAGAACTCACAGACTTAAAAATTCCAAGATCAGCTGAGAAAATTAAGTTCCTGAGGCAATAAACAATATCATTTATATATAACATGAAAAGAAATGGGCCCAAGGCGCTCCCTTGAGGAAGTCGCGAAGTCGCTACATAGAGATTCGAGAACTGGATATTAAAAATCACCATATACGAGCGGTTATTGAGATAGGAAGTTAACCAGCAAAGCATTGATGAATGAAAGCGTTAATACAGAATTAATAAAGAATCACAAGATTTGTGGAAGTCGACTTTTCAGGCATAAAGCCATGCCTGGTTGCAGTCAAACTTATCAAAATCCTTAAAACTTTCCGCTGTGAAATGACCTTCATAGACCTACAGGCCCCCAATATTAGAGCTTGAGGCAATAAGGACAGCATCATCATTGATTGGCTGGAAGTTTGCCTCAAAGTATTTGGCAAAAAGATTAGCCACTTCCAGATCCGACGATGCCGTTGCCTTATTGAACGTCATATGAGAGGGAAAAGGGTAAGTAGCTTTTTTACAGCTGACAAAATGCCAGGAAAATTTGGGATTAATAAATAGTTTTTTTTCCACGACAGCTATGTATTGATTATACAAGAACATATTAAGGAATTCAAATTCACGCATATGCTGTCTACACCTGTCCCAATCTTCAGAATTACCATACTCTACGAACCGCTTGTAGAATTTTTTCCTAAGATTCTTGTATTTCTTTAGCCCCACCGTGTACCAAGTAAACTTAAAAGAGCCATAAACCCTTTTCTGTGCATAACTATTGATGATGAGAGAAATGGATGAGAGAAAATTTGTATAGCAAACATATACATTAACATGCAACAACACATCGGCCCAATTGACATAAGCAATATCATTTCGAATTGCTACAATTAATATACAAAGAGCGCATTGGTGACCTATATGGGGCGAAAATAAAAGTAAATAATGAAATTAACAAGGGCTGATAATAAGCATCACAATCCGAAAGAGTATAATCCAGGGATCGAAAATAATGATTATCGGTCAATTTTTGAAATGAAAAAATCAACCACTTAGAATCGACTTAAAAAAAAGTAAAAATTCCTGTTAATCCTTGTTGTCTAATCTATCCATTTCCGGGATTATTATTTGTTTTAGGAGTTTTATTATGTTATATTAATCTATAATAATTATTATTTTTGATTTAATAAAATAAATCTTAAATATTAATAATTATTTTTGATTTTTATTTTTTCAATCAATAATAATAAATCTCTTTCGATAATTTAACGGGGTTAATGCATATTTTTTGGCAATTTTATTATATGCACTTCTAGAGCACATCCGAATGATCATTTGTTTGCTATAGGTTTGGCACGTCCCCCCCTCCGCTTCCCCGTGAAATTGGGAAAATTTATTATTTGGAGATTTTTATGATCTCCATTCTGTGTTGCCCAACTTTTAAGAGCTTCAACGGCTATGTAACACCCTGCACTTGAACTTAGCACTTCAATGCCAAAAAAGTGCCTTCCGGCCGTTTGACATTTCTGAGAGAGGCATTAGAGACTATATGAGTGTTTATAAACAAAAAATGTATTCTTATTTACATTTTCATTATATTTCTAATTAAAAAAATTAATGCCAAAATGAACAGAACACTAATTGGTTTAACGAATTTTATTTTATTTGATAAAATCTGTCGTAGTCTTTTTATCTTAAATGATAAAATCTTTTGTTAAATATTTTTATTATCCTAAAACTGTCCTAAAAGTGAAAATAATTTGGTTTTTTTCATAAGCCTTCTTAAAAAAGTTTTACGAGGCTTGAAACACAGCACATACGAATGTACTTATTATTTTGGCCAGTAGTGTATATGCATATATACGTCTATGCATATGTATGTATGGATGCTTGTGTGTATATACTCCATTCCCAATAGCACACAATTGATCCTTCGGATGTGCTCTAAAAGTGCATATAATAAAATTGGCAAAAAATATGCTTTAACCCCGTTAAATTATCGCAAGAGTTTTATTATTGATTGAAAAAATAAAAATCAATAATAATTATTATTTTTGAGTTTTATTTTATTAAATAAAAAATAATAATTATTGTTGATTTTTATTTTTTTGTTTAAAAATAATGATTATGTACAGATTTTTATATTTTTGATAAAAAGTATTAATTATTATAGATTAATATAATATTACTCAATTTTAATCATTATGAATGATCAAAAAAATATAAATCGATCTGTAATCATTATCATGTGATTTTTAAAATAAAACTTATAATAATTACGTTCCCTGGTATAATCGCCAAGAGCTAAGTCTTAGAAACTAGTTTAGTTTAATAAATACATGATTTATCTGGACAAGTCTCAAACTAAGAAGATCGTTGATGACTAAAATTTCATGGGGCTTATGCAGGTTACTTGGGACTATTACTGGGGACCACTTCCTTCACCCAAGCCGGCGAAGAGAGGTTGAACATACAAATGAACTCCGAGTCAGCCAATTCTTTTCTTATTCGGGCAATATTGTCCACGTGGGTTTTACAATTCACAATTGTTTCACATTGTGTTTTCACAGCATCCCGGTCCGTGCGGAAAACTCGGTAAAGATTAGGATCGAACAACTCATTGTCAAAAAGTCTATGTTGTTCCACAAGTATAATGACATGGTAATCACACTGCGATGATGTCCAACTTAACATTTAACATAACATTTAAGGGAGCAGTGCGGGCAGAGAGCTGCATGGACAGCTGCAGTCACCGTAGATAAAGATGACGTACGCTGCAGCCCAAGATATTGGATGAACAGGCGGAGCGTGAAGGAAGTCGAGAGCACCCACCAGCGCACAGCATAAACCGACGAAGAAGACGATCCCACGGCAAATCAGAACACAAATTTACGTCCGTGTTGATGTTGGGTCGACGGTTATGGTGAGCTTACTAGCAAGAAAGACGCGAGTGGCGCCAGTTAAAACGGTGGCGGTCCCGCGACTAGGATTTGGCAGCGCCTTGTTGTTGTTCGAGATGGTCAGAGCCGTTCTTCTGAAAAAGCCAGGTCCCGCGGCAGCCCTATACTATTGTCCGCCGTGTCAGGGGACAACGTTCGTGGCCAACCGGGTGACCAAGATCACCCAGTTCACAGAGGTACAGAAATGGTCACATTTCCGCTCCAAGCTAAATTTTGCAGATCTCAGCAGAGCCAGCTGTGGAGGCACGGTCCCGCCTGGATACAGAGTCCTAGCTACGAGAAGCGAGCAGTCATCCAGTCATAAATCCTCACCTCTGCGCATTGCTTACTCCTGTGGCCTCCAGCATTAATATAGGGTGCTTGCAGGTCTCTGAGTCGGACTGCCACCTACCAGCGGAGAGTTTTAACGATTCCAAAAAGTTTGACAGTGATGGGCTCCCACCTTTTCTGTTAAAAAACTGTAATGGGGTTCTAGCTGAGCCATTGAAGTTAATATTTAACAAATCTCTCGCTGATGGGGTGTTCATTCAAAGATGGAAGCAAGCTTTAGTCACTCCCATTTTTAAGTCTGGGGCCAAAAACATGGTTTCGAACTATAGGCCTATCTCTAAGCTTAGCAATGTATCTAAGATGTTCGAGCGTGTAGTGGCGAAACAGTTGACTTTCCTCTTGGGTAAGCAGATTAGCCTCAGCCAGCATGGCTTTATGCCGGGGAGATCTACTTCCACGAACCTGGCAGTTCTGTATAATTACTGTATTACGGCCTTTGCGAGTCATTGTCAGGTAGACGTGGTATATACTGATTTTGCCGAAGCATTTGACAAAGGTAGCTATATTATATTGTTGGCCAAATTAGAGATATTGGGTTTCCATTCGTCTATGCTGGGTACGCTCCTATCTCAATGGCCGAGTTTAAAGAGAGGGTTGCAATGGCCAATTCTCAAATCCCTACTTAGCGACTTCGGGACTACCTCAAGGTAGTGCCTTGGGCCCATTTCTCTTCGTTCTTTTTGTCAATGACATTGATTCGTACTTTGAGAATGCGAAGTATCTTCTGTTTGCTGATAATCTCAAAGTTTTCAAGTCGGTTAGATCGACTGTTGATAGTGTCCACCTGCAGAATGACTTGCATAGGGTCAGTGATTGGTGCACGCTCAATAAGCTGCCACTAAACCTCGAGAAATGTTTCGCTGTTACGTACAGCAAGCGGCTCAACAATTCTGTCTTTTGCTACTCGATATAGTTGAGTATGCTGCCCTTCACAACTGAAGCATTTGACTTGGGGGTTCTCTTTGATTCAAAGTTCCTTTTCGTGGAGCACATTGAATATATTATCCCCAAAGCATATGCCATGTACGGGTTCATAAGGCGCAACACTGCGCAATTCACCGACCCTTATGCCAAGCTGAGCTTGTTTTTCGCGTTCGTCAGGTCCAAGTTGGAGTATGCCTCCTTTATTTGGAACCCGACAGGTACCACGCATGCAAGCCGCATTGAGCGAGTCCAAAAGAGATTCCTTACGTTTGCCCTCTCATCCCTCAACTTTCTTGACCCCGTTCGTCTTGTGCATCTCTCGTCACTTAGTGATAGGAGGCACTTAGCGTCGGTTTTGTTTGTCTGTGACTTGGCTTCGGGTAAAATTGATTGTCCTGTCCTATTAAGTTGCATAGGCTTTTGTGTCCCCGGTAGGTTCTTGAGGAGTCGTGAGCTCTTTTCTACCCCTATCTGTAGAACAAACGATGCCTTTAATGAGCCTATAGTTAGGGCTTTAACTCTCATAAACAAAATTGATTCCAACATGCCTCTTGACCCCACCTCCAATAAGAATGACATAAAGACGCTTGTTAAATTGTATTTTGTATTATTCTTGTAATTATAGTTAAGCGTTTATACGTAAGTTGTAGTAGCCAGATAAGGTTTCCGTTGGCGAATAAATAAATAAATAAATAAATAAAAAATGACTTTTTTTTTATGATGCTCTGGCTCATATCAGGTGGGCAGATGCAAGGATAGGAGTCTTAATATATTTTGTACATTTAGGTCAATGGACAGTTCAACATGTAACAGAAAGTAATAATTTGTATATAGGGAACACAAAACACGGAATAAATCATGCTCATCAAAGTTCGTCCTACACACATCAAAGGCTATCGGACGAAAATGACGAGAGGATCTTACAGGGACAGAAAGACTTAATTTATTTAATACAAAATTTGAGCAAATATGTTCATTAAGTAATTTGAGCACGAACACAACACCGGGGCACACTCGAGGATCCTTAAGAGTGGGAAAGCTTAAAACACGCTGTCTGTTGGTGTTAGGAGGAAGGCGACGATGTGGCTCCCAGTTGAATGCCCGAAGAGCAAAACAAAAGGAATTGTTTCAGAACTGATATAATAAGGCCTTGATACACAAGAAAAATATTCAAGAATAGGACGAACAAGTGAGTTATAAAGGAGTTTAGAAGTGTAAGGATCATCAAACTCCTTTGACCATTGCTTAACCAAGGCAAAAGCCCTTTTAGCTTTACCAACGCTTATACCAATTGAAATTTATATTATGGTTAAACAGAACTCCGAGATCTGTTGCCGTATGTTATAAAATAATTTTCAATTTTGGATCTGCTCCCTTTTTATGGAGAGGAATGATGAAAGATTCCTTCCACTTTTCGGAAAAAAATGAAAGTTGAAGAGACATCTTGAAGAGTATAGACAGTGGTCGGCATAATAATAACAGGCACAATATCTTAAAACACAGCGAGGTACAAGCTTTTAACTAGAAGAAAAGGAAGGCTTTAATGTTTTCAGATTCTGAAAAACATAATCTTCGTGGATGATGGGCATGAAAATGAAATTCGAGTGCGAAAGAGAATATGGATACGAAGAAGTTGTATCGAAGCCAATAAATGAGTACGTAGTCTGAAAAAAGTTTTCGAATAAGTTCGCTATGTCAGATTCATTGTAAGCCGACTCATTATTGAATTGAAGAAAATTTTGGATTCTCATTTTGAATTAACGATTGCTTAGGGTTAGCATGGAACTCATTTCTTAACATTCGGAATTGAGGGTTAACAAGTCGGTGCGGCTTTCAAATATCTAGAAAGGTCAGCCTGCAACCCAGTCCTAAGAAAGTCCAATCAGCTAAGGGTAAAAATAAGTTAATGTATTGTAGTTCGCCTTGCGAAAGCAGCGAAAAGTTGCTGGTTTGGCATCAGGACAAGGAAGTGATGAAGACGAAGCTTCTAGAGTTATCGCCAGTGTCGGGTTATAAGCGTCTTCAGGACTAGAGAGAGGGTCAATCCTTGAGACGAGTACATTGGCAAACTCAGACGCAAATATAAGGTCAAGATTTTATCACCTCAGTTCCTAACGTGGTTCAGTTGACCCAAAAAATAGGTCAATAAGAGCAAGAACAAAGTCATGAGGTGTAGTGGGAAGAAGAAAATTAAAGTCAGGTGATGGCATCCAAGATATGGAGGGAAGGTTTGTGACGCGAATCGCGCACAGAGATGTAATATATATGGACGTTGATGCTCTAGGGTCAGTACACTCAAGTGGCCTTTATGAAACCAGGCACGTGCCTGTTAGGGCTAGGTATTAGTAGACGCGAAGGAAAATATAGAAAATAATACGAGGAAATAAACTACCTGCGAGCTACCAGAATGTTTGCATGCATGCGATCTAAGTGGGTAAGGAGTTTTTAATTTAGGAAGACTATCAACAGGGGAGATTACCAAATACAAATCATTACAAATTTACATTACACACAGTACTCTAAAGGGTTCATGCAGTTCATAGGAGGTTCTACAATGGCGCGAAACTATGGGTATATACGATCTAGTATTTCTACACGGAACATGGAAATTGAGCTGGCCTAACAAGTCAGCACTTTCCACGTCACCGTGAATAAGGTTATAAATTAAGGTAATACCTAGCGATTGGCTAAGAAGGGTAATCTCAGTTCAGCATCCCAGTTTAAACCACGTAAAGCGAAAAGCAAAAAGTTCTTCTGAACCGATTCAATGCGTTTACTGTGGACCCCATACTAAGGGCTCCAAACGCAAGATCCATATTCTAAGATAGGACGAACTAATGAAATATATAAAGTTTTAGTTACATAGGGGTCATCAAATTCTTTCGACCACCGTTTAATAAATCCGAGCATACTTCTGGCTTTATTCACCATGCACGAAATATGATCGATAAAGTCAAGTTTGGGATCCAGGCGGACACCCAAGTCATCAACTGAGATAATTCTTTCCAAAGAGCAGCAGTTAAGCGTGTAAATTGCAAGCTTGGGAACGACACGAGAGAATGTCATTAGCTTGCATTTAGAGCCATTTAAGTTTAGAAGATTTATGCGGCACCAGGTTTGAAAGCTATCAAGATCTGTTTGTAAATCAGACTTTTTGCGTCCTGCCAGTCAGATAACTAAAGATACACCTAAGACGATCAATTGAAAATCCCATTAAGTCGAGTTTCCTAAGAAGGGAATGATTAACGGAATCAAATGCTTTGCTGAAATCAGTATAAATTACATCCGTTTGAGAGTTATTATTGAAGCCCCTTATGATGAATGAAGTGAGCTCCAGAAGGTTAGTAGTAGTTGATCTTCGCTTAACAAATCCATGCTGACATCGAGAAATTACTGATCTACAAAGGTGCTGCAAATGTGGAGTAATAATATTTTCAAAAAGTTTAGGGATGGCCGAAAGTTTAGAGATTCCTCTGTAGTTGTTGGCCTCCGATTTATTACCTTTTTTGTGGAGAGGAATAATGAATTATTCCTTCCAAATAAGGGGAAAATGCGAGGTTTTTAGGGATAAAGTGAACAATTTCAGAAGGGGCGAGCACAGGACATCGGCACAATACCTAAGCACACAGCCCGGTATTCCATCGAGATCTGGCAAATAAACTAGCCTTACACGTTGGAGATCTAAAAGGAGAAATAAGAAACAAGAAATATATGTAAAAGCCAGACGCGGATCGCGGACAAATACATACATGATGAAGCAAATGTAAACCAGAAAACCAATAAAGTTGTACAGAACCTATGGGAAAAAATGAAGAAAGAAAAGTAAAACAAAACAAAATAACCAACATGCCAACTTTGAATTCGAATGCGCGAGTTACCGCCTCAGCACATTCCATCGGCGGCCCCCCACCTAAATCCCTACGGTCGACAAGCAGCTAGAAAGCCAAACACATTATTTGGCAACTAAGTTGCCAACCAAACAAACATCGCGGCACTGCTGAATCCGAGCCCCATATATGCATCCGGTCCAATTACAATCCATTCCGCTAGGTCAGCATATTGTATGTAAGCATTAAGCTTCGAGCAAAGAATTATAAAATAAAGAATTCATTCTGGTTTCCAACTCGAACCAATGCACTAGAACTTCAATTTGGCGGGTGTATTTCCGGAATAATTCATCTCCGAACCCATAGAGGATAACTATCTCAGAACCTACATAGGATAACTGGCGCAGTCGGCAGCTTCCGTCAACGAACGGATTCGACCAAGGACAGGAAGGACCCGAGACGGCGGAAGGATTCAGAAGAAAGGAATCAGAAGGAAGGACAGATGTTCTGGACTATATTAAGCATTGTTATGTAAGAGAGTGAGTAGAGTGAAGTGGGTGACATGGAGCGGACAAAAGATAAAAAAGAGAAATAAAAAATAATAAAGTGAATATAAATAAAACAACAAAGTAAATGAATGGCCAAAGATATGTTAGAGCAGTGGAATAATGAAAATATAATAAAGAGAAATGCGAAGTGGAAAAGTAAAGTTTAAATTGATACGAAACATAAAAGCGAGAGGAGTTTGGAGATTTTAGTTAAAGAAAAAGGTGAAGAGAAAAGTTCAGAATTAAATGACCGTGGCCAGACGTCGGCTCGATCGTGGTGACGGACGGTTCGGGGTTGCGTCGAGCGGTTCGAACAGCAAGCGGTTGTCGCCAAGAGCGACGTCGGTTGTGGTCGATGGTTCGGTGCACCGAGCAGTTGGTCGAACGAACGAGTTCGAAGGGCGACGACGGATGGTTGCGTTGCAGGTAGTTCGATGCCGGAGTGAGTGGCTCGATCGAACAAGGGTGTACACAGACGAAGAACGGTTGGTTCGACGTCACGGTGCTGGTTCGGTCAAGGTGCTCGTTCGGCGTCGGCAATACTCGGGCGGTTGGAGACGCCTCGGGCCGGGTGGCCAACAGCGGCCAACAAGTGCAAAGTAAAATAGGGTACAGAGGCGATTGATTCGAACGGTTCGATCGTACGTAGACCGTCGGTACAGTGGACTCCAAGTGTGAGGGCCAAAACAAAAGGAAAAATGCAAGTCAATTGCCCTGTTCGCATGTATTAGGCGGTGCACTGTAGTATACAGGGCAGCTGCTTAGCATGAAATAGGGCGATTCAGGGAAATTAAATAGATGTTACCGGTTAGACTTTCATTTGTATTAGGCGGCGAACTGTACACCACAGGACGTCCGCTTAGCGAGGGAAGTACTAATTCAAAATATATAAAAAAAAAAAGGAAAACAAAAAATAAAAAAATAAAAATAAGGAAATAAATTAAAGTATAGAGCTATTAACATGTATTAGGCGGCGCACTGTATCGCACAGGGCGGCCGTTTAGCATGGGGATGGATTGGAAGTGAGTGGAAAAAAATAAAAAAAATAAAAAATAAATAGATTTTTTCAAGGAAAACAAAATAGACTACCAAATTCGTAATGACTGTTCGCAATTGGTCGTGAAGCTGTATCGCACAGCTGATCGGCTAGCTTCAGCATACGAGATAATAATAATAGAAGAAGAAGAGAGACGAATAAGAACAAAGGGGAATATTACAGTTTTGATAAATAAACGAGGGAAAAATATAAAAATAAATAAAGAAATAAATAATTAAAATGAAATCCATTGTTGCCATGATATTCAATGTAAGAGAAGAATTACTGATTTTAATTAATTACAGAACTCCAAGTCACCACACGGAAACTCGGTAAACTACGTCACTACCCACACAAAACAGAAGATAACCATATAACAACACTAAAATAAGTACACACTTACACGTATATATAAAGCTAAGCACACTACTAAGTTAAGAAGAACCAAACACATACATAAGAGAAATAGGACACAAGTTAAGAGACATACAGATAACCCCAAATTGTACTTATTAACCAATGACAGAAGAAGGTAGGCCTACAACAATGGCAACAAGTGTATTAGAAGCCATCAAAGTAATAGACCTGGTGGAGATTATCCCAAAATATGAAGGAGACTCTGGGAAATTGGATGGATTTATAGGAGCAGTGGAGCAGGTGCTAGGCCTGATCAAGGGAGAGGAAAGATCGAATGTAGGGCTAATAGCGCTCAGAGCGGTGAGAAGTAAGATTGTAGGAGAGGCAGATAAGGTCCTGGACCTAGACGAATCGGAACTCAATTGGGACCAAATCAAGAAGGTGTTGATTACACACTTTAAAGATAAGAGATCCGAGCAGGACCTTATTATGGAGTTAACCCATATTAAGGAGAAGAAGTTAGAAGTGGAGGCATTATATACAAGGGTAATGACCCTGAGGAAAGCCCTAGTGAGCCTGGCCAAGGCTGGCGAACAGGGAGTATTATTGAGAAATGAGAAGATCAAGTGGTACGAGGAGATGGCTTTAAACGCCTTTGTTTCGGCCTTAAAAGGTCCTATAGGTGTGACCATCCGGAACATGGGGGTACCAAACATAGCAAAGGCCTACGAGATAGCCTGCAGGGAGAAAAACTTAGGTACCCTAGCGGAAACAGGGGTAGAAAAGAAAGACCAGGAACCGACTGGTTCACAGGCCAAAGAGGCTAAGGAAAACCCGAAACAGGAGCTAGAGCAACAGGATAACCCAGTGCCAGAGGCACAGACGGGCTCTTGGTCGCAGTACCGGTGGGCTGCAAATACCCAACCACAGTTTCCGATGCCGTTTCCAATGCCCGCCATGAATGGATGGCCAGGATTTGGATTTCCATATCCAATGATGGGTAACCCATTCAGGGCGGATAACCTTAATCAGACAGAAAACTCAAATTATGGTGGACCGTACCGTAATTATCACAACAGGAACACGAAGTGGAATTATGGCCAGAATAATCGTGACAGGCAGTGGTATGGCAACAGCTATAACAACAGCAAGCCAAGGGAAGGCCAGTTAGCGATCCAGGCAGCTGGAGATGGAGGTAGTGGCCAATCAAGAATGTCAAAAGATTCGAATTATTCGGGACAATCATACAACTCAAATAATTCGAGACAGTGGAATAATTCGACCAGCTCCAAGCGGTCATACAATTCGACCAATAACTCAGAGAGGGACGGAAATAGACAGTCGGCGAGTGGTCAACTGCATAATATCCAAGAGGATGAGGCAAATTTTTCGCAATCAGCCTCGAACAACCAACAGGGTATTTAGGAACAAAGAAGAGCCACTCCACCCTACCATATGTTATGATCAAGATTACCCCAAACAAAACAATAAAATTACTAATCGATACAGGATCCACTTACTCTTTCATTCGTCCCGAATTAGTTCAACCACAGTATGTGAAGGAGCTACAAGACCCAATAGACATTAAGACAATTACCCAAACACACACGGTTTTGCGGGAAGCACACGTACCAATGTTCAAGGAATTCGGAGGAGTAGGGCAAATGAGATTACTGCTCTTCAGATTTCATCAGTTTTTCGAGGGATTGATTGGAATAGACTTGCTGGACCAAATGGAAGCCGTGGTTAATATTAAGAGGGGTTGCTTCTGCACGGCGGATATAGAAGTGCAGTTACATTGCACTAAGTATAGACCCAGCGAGGTCCACTCAATAGAGGCAGGGACAAAAGCAGTTATTTCTATTCCGGTACGAGGACCCGATGGGGATTTCTTGCTAAACAAAACAATAGTGAAAGAAGATTTGATCATTTCAGAAGGAATATATAGGACAGTGGCTGGAAAGAGCCTGGTCGAGGTAACAAACTATGCAGAAAAGGACCAGGAATTTTTTTTGGAGGAACCATTGGAAGTTGTTGAATTCGAAACTGACAAACATTTTGAGCTCAATAATATAGAAGAGACAGATAACGGGAATAAGAAGATACCATTTGATAAGATCAGAACAGAACATTTGAATAGCGAGGAGCTTAAAGAGCTTCAACAAATTTGTAGAAAATATCCGAAAGTGTTTCATAAAGAAGGGGACCACTTGTCATTCACTAATGCGGTCAAACACCAAATTAGAACGAATGACGACATACCGGTGTACGCTAGGCCGTACAGGTACGCATTCAAAGAGAGACAAGAAGTGAGAAGACAGCTAGAAAAGCTGTTAGATCAGAAGATTATCAGACATAGCCATTCTCCTTGGCGTGCGACGGTTTGGCTAGTGCCCAAGAAGAAGGATGCCTCTGGAGAGAGGAAATGGAGAATGGTAGTGGACTATAGGAAACTTAATGAGAAGGTAATTAAAGACAGATATCCTCTACCATTAATCAATGACGTATTGGATAATTTAGGTAGGGCAAAATACTTCTCAACCTTAGATCTGGCGAGTGGATATCACCAGATCGAGGTGAAGGAAGAAGACATCCCGAAAACTGCTTTCTCGGCAGAGGGGGGACACTTTGAGTATGTCCGAATGCCGTTCGGGCTAAATAACGCTCCGGCAACCTTTCAAAGATTAATGAACAACATTTTCGGAGAGCTGTTAGGAAAGTGTTGTCTCATTTACATGGACGACATTATGGTGTACTCGACATCCCTGCAAGAACACGTAAAGGATTTGGAAAAAGTCTTCAAGAAACTTGCGGAGGCAAACTTCAAATTGCAACTAGACAAGACAGAGTTTTTAAGAAAGGAGGTGGAATACTTAGGACATGTGGTAACCCAACAAGGGATCAGACCAAACCCAGGGAAGATCGAAGCGATAAAAAGATTCGACATTCCCAAGACTAGGAAGCAGATAAAATCGTTCCTAGGTCTGTTGGGATACTATAGGAAGTTCATAAGGGATTTCGCGACGATAACGAAGCCAATGACAAGACAATTGAAAGGAAAAAAGGCGGTGCAGATTGACCAGGAGTACAAAGATGCATTTGAGGTATGAAAGACCTTACTGTGCAATGATCCAATCTTGCAATTTCCTGACTTCAATAAGCCTTTTATACTGACCACAGATGCAAGTAACTATGCTATTGGTGCCGTCCTATCCCAAGGAAATTTGGGAACGGACAGACCAATAGCATACGCTAGCAGGACTCTGTCGGTATCAGAAGTAAACTACGCCACAATAGAAAAGGAAATGCTTGCCATTATTTGGGCGATTAAGCATTTCAGACACTACGTATTCGGCACAAAGTTCAAGATAGTCACTGACCACAGACCACTGACATGGCTAATGAGCGTCAAGGAACCTGATTCCAAACTTGTAAGATGGAGACTCCAAATGTTGGAGTACGATTACGAAATTGTATACAAGAAGGTTCTCTGAATGTAGTGGCAGATGCATTGAGCAGAATTCAACCAGAGCTCAATGTGCTGGAAGATGCCTCAGAGAGGGCAACCAATGGAGAGACAATCCACTCTGCCGGAGAAGATCTCCAGTTGGGATTCCCAATATCAGAAAGGCCATTAAACGAGTATAACATACAGGTGGTCATACAGGAAGGTAGAGTAGCGGGAATACAGAAACAAATTCCGTTCAGGAATAAGTTGAGAATAATTTGGACGGAGAACAAGTTTGATGAGGAAACAGTTGGCCGTAGGTTAAAGGAAATCCTGATACCAAAAAGAACGGTAGCACTCCTGATTCCAGACAACTTGGTGATAGCAATCCAATATGCATATTGCAAGTATTTCGCTTACAGTAAATTATATAGGGCAATAAGATGTACAATTTTGTTGCCGGATATAACGGAAAAGAGTGAACAGGAACAGGCCATCAAGGACTATCACGAAAGGTCAAATCATAGGGGAATAGATGAAACCTTAGCACACCTGAAAAGGAAGGTGTTCTTTGTACACATGAAACAGGCAATTACCCAAACAATTAATAATTGTGACAGTTGCCAAATACAGAAGTACGATAGGAACCCAAATAAGATTAAATACAGCTTTACAGAGACACCAGAGAGGCCTATGGAAATAGTGCACATTGACTTGTACTTCGTAAACAAGAAAAGTGTTCTAACCATAATTGATAAGTTCTCGAGATACGCTTGGGGAGTAATAATTCCAGCAAAAGAGAGCGTGAATATCGTTAAAGCAGTAAAGAGTTTCATGGCTTTATTCGGGGTGCCTAAGAAGATAGTCTGTGACCAAGGAGTGGAATTCTCTTACAACTTGTTCAAGGATTTTTGTAGGCAGTACGAACTAGAGCTACATAGTACATCCTTTCAGCAATCGTCGAGCAATGCTACAGTCGAAAGACTGCACTCGACGATCACAGAAATATATAGACTAATAAATGAGGCACGGAAGAAGAAGAAACTTGAAATCAGACATGAGGAAGTCTTGGATGAGGCATTTATAACTTATAACAATGCCATTCATTCAGCGACGAAATTAACACCGCAGGAGTTGTTCACAGGAAGAACGCATAACTTCCTAAATAACGTGTCCTTTAACAACGAACACGATTATTTACAGAAGATTAATGCGTTTCAAGCAGAGCTTTATCCAAAAGTTAAGGAAAGGGTTCAACAGGAAAAGAACAAAAGATTAGAGGCGGCGAACATAGACAGACAAGACCCGGACATAGTACAACCAGGAGACATAATATTTAGGAAGGAAAACAGGAGAGATAAATTAACTCCTCGTTTTTCGAAACATAAGGTGTTGGAGGACAACGGTCTCACACTAACCTCTACTAAACCACAAAAGATTCATAAGGAAAAAATTAGAAGATTAGCCAAGCCTAACGAACAATAATTACAGGTGGGCAACGATCATGGCCGCAGAGAAGAAACTCGAGATCCGGCCATTGCTAGGAGAAGAACCGCTAGCGCAAATAAATCTAGGCGCTGCAAAAATAATACAAACCCATAAAACATTGATACACATAGTAAAGTTGCAAGATTATCGAGAGGCAATAGATCAGTTAGAACAAACACTCAGAGAGGTAGTTGAGGACTCAGAAACAAGAGACCTTGTTAAGGTTTTACAGAACAAGTTACAGATGATCAGGAACAGATTGGAGGCAATATGCCCCAGGAAGAGGAAAGCAAGAGGGCTAATAAACGGATTGGGATCCGTAGTTAAATCCATAACAGGGAACTTAGACGCGGAAGACGCAGAAAGACTAGAAGAAGAGATAAGAAAAATGCAGGAAGAGGAAAGGAGATTGAAAGAGAATTTGAGTTCACAAGAGAGGATAGGAGCTAAGTTCACAATAATGTTTAAGAACTTGACGAAATACATAAGCGAGGAGCAAAGTCGAGTAACGACATTTATTAATAACTATAAGAATGGAATCAGCAAGACGTTCTTAGAGGAAGACAAGAGGATTTATAGGATAGAATATATCGACAGAATTGCGATAACAATAGATATGCTAGGGCTAAACCTGAACGAGTTAGCCGAAAGTTTATTATTAGCAAAGATTGGATTAATCTCGAAATTTATTTACGACAAGCAGGAAACAGATAAATGCATAAAGGAATTAGAAGAGCAAGGAATACAGATCGCATCAGAAGAGCATATGTATGAGTTTGTAGAACTAAGAACAATAATGAACAATACAGATATAATTTTCTCAATAAGGTTACCGATGTTTAAAAAAGAAGAATATTACTTACAGAGAATGGTACCATTACCAATGAACAAAACCGAATTTATAATTGCACCAGATTATGTAGTAAACAACAAAGAAGAAATGTACTATTATAAGGATAAATGTCAAAAGATAAGAAATTTGTATATTTGTAAGAATAATAAGATTGTAAACCAAATTAATGAAGAATGTCTTAGAAGTCTGATTAGCGGAAAGGAAGCGGATTGTGAAACGAAGGATGCCGGATTTGTAACCAGGATCTTCGAACCGGAGGAAGGCTACATCGCAATTTTCAACGGGGAAAACGTACAACTGCAAACAGACTGTGGACAGAACAGAACCCTGAATGGGTCAGCAATAATCACATTTAGCGAATGCAGAGTAATGGTAAACAACGTCCAGTATGAGGCGGTGGAGAAACTTGGTACGGCAAAATTAAAGCTGGAGATACCACAGATTTCAACCATGAAAAAGAACAGAACAACCCAAGAATTGGGAATCCACGAGCTGAAAATGGAAGATGTGGAAACGAAACTACGGATCAATACGATACAAACGGGAGCAACAATACACATGACAACGACAAACACCATGTTGTCCGTGATACTGATAATAGTATTGGCGGTGGCTTGTTTTTCCAAGCGAACGACCATCTTCACGCCAGCCGCTCCACCTGCTAGTTTCGCGTCATCCATTGCTCCACCTGTCACTTTTACACCAACCATCGCTCCGCTATGGTCGGTAGTTCAGTCTGAGGGGGGAGGAGTTACCGCCTCAGCACATTCCATCGGCGGCCCCCCACCTAAACCCCTACGGTCGACAAGCAGCTAGAAAGCCAAACACATTATTTGGCAACTAAGTTGCCAACCAAACAAACATCGCGGCACTGCTGAATCCGAGCCCCATATATGCATCCGGTCCAATTACAATCCATTCCGCTAGGTCAGCATATTGTATGTAAGCATTAAGCTTCGAGCAAAGAATTATAAAATAAAGAATTCATTCTGGTTTCCAACTCGAACCAATGCACTAGAACTTCAATTTGGCGGGTGTATTTCCGGAATAATTCATCTCCGAACCCATAGAGGATAACTATCTCAGAACCTACATAGGATAACTCGCGCGAGCGCCAAGAAAGGGCCTTACTAGCAGCTAGGGGCACACAAGGCGGCGAAGAAGAGGAAGAAGACGATCGCGGCGGGCACACTAGGCCACGCCAGGGCCTATATAATGCGGGGGCCTGGCCATTGGAAATCACTTAGCAGCCGACAGCGATCGGGAGCGGTAAGCCTCTAGTAGCACACTTCCAGTAGTCCGCATCTTAAGTCACTTTTTGGGTGAACCGAATCTTCGGATTTGGTTTGCAATACATAGTCCGACAGACTTTCGAGTCGCAGCACCAATTCTGCCCGCCGACTTCTCTCTGAAGACTTTCGAGTCCGCAACTGACGACTTTCTAGTCCGCAACTGCCAACATCCGAGTCCGCCTCTCTTTCTGAAGACTTTCGAGTCCGCAACTGCCGACTTCCGAGTCCGCCTCTCTCTTTGAAGACTTTCGAGTTCGCAACTGCCGGCTTCCGATTCTGCGTCTCTTTCTCCGAAGACTTTCGAGTCCGCCACTGAAGATTTGAGTCCGTCGCTCTCTCTAAAGTCTTTCGAGTCCGCCTCCCTCTGTGAAGTCTTTCGAGTTCCGGGCAATCCGCTAGCGGAGACACGGACTATCTAGACGCGAGAGGCCAAGACGACCGAGGAGACGGCGTTCCCGAGTTCCGACGCAGCGCATCTTAAAATCTGTTACCTAATCACTTAATAAAGATCTGAACCTACTTAAGTTAACCGAATTCTCTTCACTGTTCTCATTGGGAAACGGGCAAGTTCTCTTACAGCTACCACTCGGACTAAATTTACTAAGCGGACTCTGGCCAACCCTGAGCTACCTGGGGACCTGCGGCAGACCGTCACAGGTTGAAATCACACATAGCTATTAGGTGGTCATTAAAACCAAGAGTTAAGTGGATTCCCTGGATTAAAGACAAGTGCTGAAGATATATAGAAGCGTCTGAACGGGATGGGATGTGCGAACATGAGACATGGACAAAATTATCGTAAACTTGAGTACGAGCAGCAACAAACTCCAAAGTATTATCTAATTTTACGGCAATAAAGACGCCGCCGCCAGTACGCATTTGACGGTCACGCCTATAGACATTATAGTTGCCAGCGAATAATTCGCAATCGGAGATAGAGGAGTTGGCACACGTTTCAGCTAAAGCAATACCGTTGGCATCAAAAGAGACACTATTATCGTGCAGTTTGATAAGTTTCCCTAGAAAGCTGCTGACATACTGATGCAAAGAAAATTAATATATTAGTTTATTGAAGTCCTAGTTGAGGGAGTCTGAGGTATTGTAGCCCGAGGATTACTCCTGTTATGAAATTCGTGAAGAATTGTAAGTTTTGACCAAATAGATGTATCAAGAGCCCCAGCGAGTAGTACATCTGATACTGCAATTTTAAATGCAGATATATCTCGTCCATGCCCAAAATTGAATTTTTAGAAGGGGAATTCAGTTCAAACAAGAAAGGAAGCTAACTTCGGCTCACCGAAGTTTGTATACCCTTGCAGAATTTAAACAAAAAATTAAAACCAAAATTCTGAAATAATAATTAGTTGCCAAATCTCAAATTTGATGGCAATGGCTTGAAACACAGCTAAGCTATGGTTTTTTATTTCCCTGATTGTTCCTATGGTAGCTATAGGATATAGTCGTCCGATTTTCATGAAATTTAAACCGAAATTCGGGAATACTAATAATACTAATACTCCAGGAAACATATGCTCAAAACCTTAACCCTAAAGCTACATCCTGAAAAATGTTCATTTTTCATGCATGAAGTCACATTTTTGGGACATAAATGCACTGATAAAGGAATCTTGCCTGATGACAACAAATATGACGTCATCCAAAATTATCCAGTCCCACATGATGCGGACAGCGCTAGAAGATTCGTTGCATTTTGCAATTACTATAGGCGCTTTATAAAAAACTTTGCGAATTTCTCTTCACATAACCAGGTTATGTAAAAAGGATGTAAAATTCGAATGGACATCTGAATGGCCGTGTTTCAAACCATTGCCATAAAATTTGAGATTTGGCAACAAATTATTATTTCAGAATTTGGTTTTTAATTTTTTGTTTAAACTCTGCAAGGGTATACAAACTTCGGTGAGCCGAAGTTAGCTTCCTTTCTTGTTTTTTGTTTAAACTCTGCAAGGGTATACAAACTTCGGTGAGCCGAAGTTAGCTTCCTTTCTTGTTTCTTTTATTTTCCTGATTGTTCCTATGGAAGCTATAGGATATAGTCAGCCAATTTTCATGAAATTAAAGCCGAAATTCAGTAATAATAAAATATGGCTAAATATCAAATTTGGTGAAAATATCTGAAAAACTGACAAAGTTAAAATTTTTTTTTGAAAATTTTTCGGATCGTTCCTCTGGCAGCTATATGATATAGTCGTCCGATCCGCCCCGTTCCGACATATGTACGAGTGAAAGTATTTATAAGCTTAACTGGAAGGTTTCATTCAGACGCAAACTAGTCCCTCAGTTTTAAAGCTATCTGAATGAAACTTTGTAGTTAGTCTTCTATAAACTCTCACTCGTACATAAGTCGGAACGGGCCGGATCGGATGACTATATCATATAGCTGCCATAGGAACAATCGGAAAAATCTTCGAAAAAAAATCCAATTCAATTAGACTCAGTCCGATTCCAAATTTTAACCCATTGATATATGCACAATGGCTAGTGAGAGCCTGTGGCCGGGTCACGGTCTCCAAACTTCTCTAATATGACAAACGGCATCCTATAATTCTTCCGTACGACTGCCATCTGTCTCAACTTCTTTTCCAATTTGCGCATCGCATCACGCTGCACGGTGATAAACAGCTAATGATCCATCCGCCTAATCCGGGCCGAATTCTTGTTTTAAGGTTCAGAAATTTGACCAAGTCCGTCATTTATTCATATGACATACACAAAAGGAAGATGCAGACGCAACTCATGGGAGAACTACCTAAGGAACGGCCGTTCTTCTCGCGCGCCTTCACGTATATATGCACTATGGACTTTGCATTCGATATAAAAGACTATTTAGTTATGTGTTGGTTTTTGTGTGCTTTTCAACTAAGGCTATCCATTTAAAGCCTATGTCGGACCTAACGACTGAGAAATTTATTGCCGCTTTCACCTGTTTCGAGTTCCCCCGTCAAGTGCAGTCGGTCAAGTGGAAGACCTTTGTGAAGACTATGTTTAATAAATCCACAGCCACGCGGAAATACAGCTTTGAGGAGCTGTCCACTCTCTTGGTCAAGATAGAGACGGGCCTGAATTCGCGTCCGAGCGCGCGGTCGTCTTTTTTCCATTGGAGGTCTCCGCCTGCCCACAATAATTAGGCATCCTTCTACTGACCGTGCTCTGCCTCCGGAGCTCGATGCAGCTTAAATATACAGCAACAAAATTGCAGAATTTGTATTTTGCTGCAGGTCTGCGACCCAAGTGGCTTCTTTGGGGGACACCTGAGATGGCCCGGAGAAAATTAAAAAGGTTTTTTTTAAAGAGGAACTTATGCGTCCTGCCAGTCTGACAACTAGAGATCAACCTAAGAGTATTAATTAAAAATCCCATTAAATCGAGTTTCCTGAGAATAAGAGAATGATTAACAGAATCAAATGCCTTGCAAAAGGCATTATTATGGAAGCCCATTATAATGAAAGGTGAGATCTCCAAAAGCGAAGATCAACGCTTAATAAATCCAGGCTGACATAGAAAAATTATTGATCTACAAGAGTGCTGCAAATATGGAAAAATTATATTTTCGAAAAGTTTAGGGATGGCTGATAACTTAGAGATTCCTCTATATTTGTTGGGATCCAAACTTTTTTGTGAAGAGGAATAACAAATCATTCCTTCCAAATATGGGGAAAACTGGAAGTTTCTAAGTATAAAGTAAACAATATTAGAAGGGGAGTGCAAAGGGCATCGGCACCATACTTAAGCACACTGAGGTATTCGATGAAGTTCTAAAAGAAGAGAGCTTTCGTTCAAAAAGGAATACAAATTTGGTTCGATTTAGGCATGATGTACGAATGCGTCTAATTTGAATCAGTGCTGATAGAATAAGGCGTTTAAAAAATTAAAGATCGACAATTGCCTGATCATCATTCATTTACGGTTATATGGTTATATTTTCAAAAGATCGTTTTCTCTTAATGCGTTTATGGTTTACGCTTAGTGTTAAACAAATAATAAAACTGTTTTTGAAACGCTGCGCGTTCAGCACGGTGCAGATTGATCGATCAAATATATAATGAGAAAGGTCAACGATGTCAGTGCACATGTATTATTCGGACCTGTGAAAATTGGATATAAAATTATTCAGCCGGTCGAAGTCCGACTTGCGAAAGCGGTGAATGATAGGGATCTTCGGGTTGCGCCAGCGGCGCCATCCTCGCTAAACTAACTCTCGCCGGATCAGAGACAAAGCAAAGTTTAAACAAGTGCTCTAAAGAATTTCGTACAATATGTAGATAGTGAAATGCCGAACAAGCCAGCAATATAATCGTGTTGTGTTAAGGATTGAAGTGTATTATGGCAGAATGGCAGAAAGTTGGTTCGAAAAACAGGAAGTTCTGACAAAAGAGTAACATAGGAACATGTAATAAAAATAGCTTAAAACAAAGAAATTCCTCTAAAGGTAACCGGCTTTAAACATGTTTTTTAGGAATACAATAACATAGGAGGCAAATGCAAGACTATTAGAATACAATGTAGGCAGCTACTACGTTAGCCTCTTTCGTTTTGATAGAAAATCAGCAGTGAGGTAATTAAACAAAAAATCATAAAAATGTCGAAAACTATTTGTACTGAAGAAGTGTGAAGTTGAAGGATTATATTTGTATAATTTTTACACATTTAGCTGAAGTTACTAGGAAAGGAAAAAACTATTAAGGGCAAAGAAGAGCGGGGACAAATCGGCAAATTTGGAAGCCATTAACAATTGGAAAAACAAATCAAAAATAAACTTCTTGTTTGGTTAGAAATCTGTTGCCAAACGTGAATAAATTTAACAAGAGAAGCATTCATGCTTTTGCTTTTGATATATGTAAATAAATATACATAATTATATACGTTTAATCCCTTGATAGATCTTGTAGATGTGAGACGAGTCTAGTGTTGGAGGACTCTTCCAAGAGTCGGAGGTCAGCTCTAGTCCAGAGTCGTCTAGCTAGCAGTTAAATGGAACAATAGATAGCCCGTCTACCAGCTTTGATACTGCTTGGCATGCTACTAAGAAAAGAAAAGCAGTATGTAACAGTGATAAGGACATGGGGAAAGATACTATATTATAAAATCAGCGAACACGATTGCATCCGCTGTGCAAAGAAAAGAACTTGAGGGGAACATTATGTATCACTTTAAACAATATATTGGTCAAAGTCTGGGACGACTCGATCCTGATCTGCAGTTACGAGGGAAAAATGCCTTTTTAGATACGCTGCTGGAACTAGTGACTATACAGCTTAACCGAGATATGCGAAATGATTCTCAAATTTTTAAAGAGACATAAATAAAAACAAAATGTTAATTGAAAAATAACTTGATTTTTATTTATTCACGATTGTCACGATACCGGGGCTCCTAGCTATCAGTGGAGAATCCGAGAACCACCCCCTAACACGGGCCGCCTTAGCAGCCGAGCTGTTAGTGATGCTGCCGCTGACAGCCGCCGTCAATGCCCGCAGGTCCGGAGACCCGCCCATTCGACGAAATTACTCGTGGCTCTCCTCCGTAGTGAAGGAGTGAAGAAGATAGACGCCACCCACTTTCAGGAGACGACAGGCTTGAAATGATGCAGGAGAATGCACGGAAGAACGTCGGAGACGTAGCGGCACTCACGGGGCCAGGAAGGCCACCGCCAACGACGCCCTGTCATACGCCACGATGTACGAACCAGCACTTCACCCAGCCTAGAAGGCACCGGCCGAGGACCAGAGCACCAAGGCCGTCGACCACCAGGAACGACCGGAGCAGGCCACCCGAAGCCAGACTTCACCAACATATGCGGATATTTTCAGCCCAGGTCCGTATGTGGCTACCATGAGCCCACAAGGGTGCGGCGCACCGGTAACCGCCTATGCCATTGGCGGCTCAGCACCGGGCACAGCAGCTCAGCGATGAGCTGCAGCCCAGCCCGGGACGTAGAGGACCCTTGAGGGAACGTCCCCTCGCAGACGTGGCAACGCCTAAAGAGTAACGTTACGAGTGCAAGAGATATGGTAGAGTCGGTCCAATAAAAAATCTCAATTCGGAAATTACTAATGCTGCTAGGTCAGTGAGCAGCACTGTTTCGCATAACTCCAGGCGGGGTATGGAGATGGACCTGGCAGGAGCGACTCTGGTTTTGGATGCCAGCAAATGGGCACAACAGTCGTCAGTCGTTTCGATTCGGACGAAAAGGTCAGCCCTATCGCAAAACGCATGGTACTGCACTTTGGCAGCAGGACGAAAACGCACCCATCTCGGAATACGAATTTCTCCAGGGTCGGATACCCTTTCAAAAACTGTTGCCACTTGGTCACGAGGTTGGTGGGGAGTGGCTCATCCCAGCCTAGCTCCCGTAGCCAAATTTCCTGCATGATTCGTATTACGAAAGGTGATAACCACCCTGCCGGGTCGAAAAGTTTGGCTATTTGAGATAAGACCTCTCGTTTGGTGAAGCCAGTTTGCAGGGAAATATCCATCGGAACAAAAGAGAAACTATCGGACGTAGCTTGCCAACGGATCCCAAGAGTTTTTGCGGGGCTTGCATCTTCCAGCTTAAGGAAGTCTGCACTGACCAAATGTTCCCTTGGAATCGCTTGTAGGAGTCTCCTTTCGTTGGAGGTCCACTTGCTTAGTGGAAAACCGGCACTCTCGAGAGCCAGCCGAAGCTCTTTAATGGCTAAAACCGACTACTGAGTGTGAGCCCCTTCGAGCACATCGTCGACGTACATAAAGTAGGAGATGATGTCGCTGGCCAAAGAATATTGGCCTCGAATGTCCTGAGGCAACGGCTGTAGCACTCTGATGGCCAGGAAGGGCGCACAGTTAACGCCGAAGGTGACTGTGTCGGGTTCATAGTCACAGAGCTCACCGTTTTTGTTGAGGAATAATATTCTTTGAAAGCGCGTGTGATTAGGATTGGTAATTGAATTTTTGTAACCTGCTCTTACATTCCTCCATCTTCGGAAAAGCCAACTTATTGGAAACACCTTTCGGCAATTCAGGCAGTTTCCTATAGGCTTTCTGATAGGGACCAATTGGTGACTTTGGGTGACTTCAACATACCTGGAGCTCACTGGTCTTCTGATGGTCTTCGAATGTCCTTCATACGGAGGCGCAGCACGACCTCATAAAAGGCTTGCTTGACTTATCTTTATCTCAAGTTAATCATGTATTTAATTATTTAAACCGCTTACTGGATCTATGCTTTGTCTCCGATCCTGCAGGTGTAAACCTAATTAGAGTTCCTCCAATGACGCAACCTGAAGATCCTTATCATCCAACTTTCGATGTGACTATCGACACTGGGACACTTTTAGCAACGACATCTGGTAGTAGCTTAAACAAAGTCCACTGTTTCCGAAAGGCTGACTATCCGAGGCTAAACACTTTAATAGCAGAATTTTATTGGTCTAATCTTTACATGAACTCTGACGTGGCAAGCGCCGTTGATATCTTTTATAGTGCCATGAACTCATTTTTCTTCTTATGTGTTCCTGAAACCTATCCGTCGGTCTCTAATAAACCACTCTGGTTTAACAAAGATCTGACACGTTTAAAAAACGTAAAATCTAGGCTTTATAATAAATATAAACGTACTGGTTCAAGAACGGCTTTCTCATCCTATCTTAGTGCTCGATCTAGCTTTACCGTGCTTAACGCTCAGTGTTATAAAAATTATTTGACTCGTTGCAAGGTCCAGTTCACGCAGGACCCCAAACAGTTTTATAACTTTGTTAACTCTAAACGTAAACCCACGTTGTACCCTCCCTCGCTGACATTTAATAATACTACTGTAAATTCTGATCAAGCAATAGCCAATCTCGTCGCTGAGTTTTTTAAAACTACATATTCTCCCTCGAAATCTTCAGATCAAAAATTTTCTCCAGCTATGCCCAGTTCGAACCTAATCTTTAGTCCTATTTTAAGCGAAAGCTGACTTATTCTTGATTTTCAACGTGTTAAGCCAGTATATTCACCAGGTCCTGATGGAATACCGGGCTCTGTGCTAAGGTATTGCACCGAGACGCTGTGTAACCCCCTTCTAAAATTGTTTACCTTATCTTTAGAATCCTCGGAATTTCCCCTTATTTGGAGGGAATCATTTGTGATTCCTCTCCACAAAAAAGGTAGCAAGTCGGATGCCAGTAACTATAGAGTTATCTCTAAGTTATCGGCAATCGCCAAACTTTTCGAGAATGTAATCACTCCTCACTTGCAACATCTATGCAGATCCGTCATCTCTCCATGTCAGCATGGTTTTATGAGGCGAAGATCAACCACGACCAATCTTCTGGAACTCACCTCTTTCGTTAATAGGGGTTTCCAACAAAACTTTCAAACCGATGTCATTTACTCGGACTTTAGTAAAGCTTTCGACTCGGTTAATCATTCTCTTCTGGTTAGGAATCTTGATTCATTGGGGTTTCCAAGTGATCTTCTTAAATGGATTTCGAGTTATCTAAGTGACAGGTCCCAAAAGGTTCTGTTCAGAAATGTTCTATCCAATAGCCTCATCTGGCGTCCCACAGGGTAGTCACCTGGGACCACTACTATTTACATTGTTTATCAACGATTTGCCGCAGGCTCTAACCAAATCCAGAGTACTCATGTATGCTGATGATGTTAAACTTTGCGTGCAGTATAGGGACAGTTCATGCCAATCAGACCTACAATCGGATCTCGATAACTTTCAAGCATGGAGTCATGCTAACGATTTCTATCTCAACAGCTCTAAATGCAACTGATGACATTTTCTCGCACCACTCTTCTCCCTGCCACGTATATGCTTAACGATTGCTCTTTGGAAAGAATTACTATTGTTGATGACCTAGGCGTCCGCCTGGACCCTAAACTTTCGTTCTCAGAACATATTTCCTGTATGGTTAATAAAGCCGCCGGCATGCTTTTATTCATTAAAAGGTGGTCGAAGGAATTCGATTCTCCCTATGTAACGAATACCCTATATACTTTGTTAGTACGCCCTATATTGGAGTATGGCTCGTGCGTCTGGAGTCCTCAATACGGAGTCCATAGCAGCCGCATCGAATCTGTCCAAAAGAAGTTTTTACTTTTCGCCCTCCGTGGCCTACCCTGGGATGCTAACCTTAGATTACCGTCTTACTCTAGTAGACTTCTCCTAATTAATTTACCTTCTTTAACTAACCGTAGGACGATGCTTGGCGTCGTCTTTCTACATAAACTCATTCACGGCGAGGTGGAGAGCCCCTACCTGCTTGGGCAGCTCAATTCCCATGTTCCCCGACTTTCTTCTAGAAATTTTATCCCCCTAGTAGTTAACCACTGTAGGCGTGAGTTTGAAGTACATGAACCCTTTAGGGTTTTATGTACTGATTACAATTGCCTGTTTAGTAGTATTGAAGGCGTAGAAAGCCTTTAAAACCTAAAAACTGTATTGCTTGTAGTACTTACCCGTAGTGTATCCTAATTTTCCTCGTTCTATTCTATTTTTCTTCTCTCGCGTCTATCTAGTACCCGTTCGTGCCGTACGTCACGCGGCTGCGCCCCTCGGTTAGGCGGGAGGTGGGCTTCGTTGGGATTCGGGCGAGAAAAAAAAAAAAAGTAATTAAGTCAAAAATAGTAGGATCAACCTTATAAAAGGTCCAAAATGTGACTACTATTAAGGCAGTAATCGATGTAGTTAAGGCCAAGATGGCAAAGACTATGCAGAAAGGAAAATTTACCAACGACGTCCATAACCTCAGAAAAATACTAGAAGCTTCATGTATTGATGAATGGTTATCAGCTTAACATGCTGATAAATAAGTGCAAAATACGTGCAATGTGGCACAGAAATGACAGGCAATGCTAATACAGTACTGTACACGCGAAAACAACAAAACTATCGAGGCAATAATTACAGAGGCATCGTCCTTGTTAGATGTAATAGCCTTTGTAATTACCAGAATTACGGTAACTATCAAAACAACGGCAGCTACCAGAACAATGGTTATTATCGAAACAACGGTAATAATCGAAACAATAACAACCAGACTAACAATTCAAATAGAGGTCGGGAAGTTATAGACGAAATAATAACAATAACAACACAATATCAACAAAAATGTGAGAGTAGCCTAGAATGCTTCGGGAAACTGCCAACAACCTTTAGATATTCAGCAATACAGAACGTCAACCATCATTCTCAGCCAAAATACATTTTGAACTTTTATTAACGTAGAAACAGGGAAGAAACTAGTTTTCTTAATAGAAAAAATATCCAGAAATATCTTAAAAAAATACTCTGACAATTTTAAATGCATACGAACAGATAAAATAACAAATTCAACTGTCAATTAGACTTCAACCCGTCTGAAGACTGGCTTATCATTAGACAAAATAATTTTAATTATCCAATTTATTTTTCAATAACATACAGTTCAACTCCATAATTCTGCTAGCAAGATCCCAAGTTGTCCGGAAAATCTACCTATCATCAGATGAAGATAGTGTACTAATTCCCAATCAGGAAATTAAAAATGGCATTTATGTTGCAAACACAGTTGCAACTACCAAAAATGCATTTGTCCGATTACTAAATACAACCAGTACCGATCAGATAATAAATGTTAATGACCTAAAATATGAAACACTTTCGAACTACAAAATAGGTCAAACCAATTCCGACTCTAGAAAAAAAAACTGTATTATAACAACTTTCGAAAAATTTTCCCCAACAATTTAAAACACAATTAACAAAACTATGCACTCAATATAGCGACATATTCGGACTAGAAACCGAATCAATAATATCAATATCAACAAACAATTTCGATACACAAAAACTGAGGTTGAATGATGATAAGCCAGTTTATATAAACAACTATAGAAATCCTCAAAGTCAAAAAGACGAAATACATGTACAGGTACAAAAACTAATTGATAATGAAGTTGTCGAACCTTCGTTATCACTATATATTATCCCACTTTTGTTCCGAAGTTCCGAAGAAATCTCTTGTCGGTTCTGACAAGAAAAAATGGCGATTAGTAATTGACTGTCGCCAAATTAATATAAAACTGTTGTCTGATAAATTTCCGCTACCTAGAATAGATGATATTTTAGATCAACTAGGAAGAGCGAAATACTTCTCATATCTAGATAATGTTTGGTTTTTATCAAATTGAACTCGAAGAAAGTTCACGTGTCATAACGTGACCAAGTCCGTCATTTATTCATATGACATACACAAAAGGAAGATGCAGACGCAACTCATGGGAGAACTACCTAAGGAACGGCCGTTCTTCTCGCGCGCCTTCACGTATATATGCACTATGGACTTTGCATTCGATATAAAAGACTATTTAGTTATGTGTTGGTTTTTGTGTGCTTTTCAACTAAGGCTATCCATTTAAAGCCTATGTCGGACCTAACGACTGAGAAATTTATTGCCGCTTTCACCTGTTTCGAGTTCCCCCGTCAAGTGCAGTCGGTCAAGTGGAAGACCTTTGTGAAGACTATGTTTAATAAATCCACAGCCACGCGGAAATACAGCTTTGAGGAGCTGTCCACTCTCTTGGTCAAGATAGAGACGGGCCTGAATTCGCGTCCGAGCGCGCGGTCGTCTTTTTTCCATTGGAGGTCTCCGCCTGCCCACAATAATTAGGCATCCTTCTACTGACCGTGCTCTGCCTCCGGAGCTCGATGCAGCTTAAATATACAGCAACAAAATTGCAGAATTTGTATTTTGCTGCAGGTCTGCGACCCAAGTGGCTTCTTTGGGGGACACCTGAGATGGCCCGGAGAAAATTAAAAAGGTTTTTTTTAAAGAGGAACTTATGCGTCCTGCCAGTCTGACAACTAGAGATCAACCTAAGAGTATTAATTAAAAATCCCATTAAATCGAGTTTCCTGAGAATAAGAGAATGATTAACAGAATCAAATGCCTTGCAAAAGGCATTATTATGGAAGCCCATTATAATGAAAGGTGAGATCTCCAAAAGCGAAGATCAACGCTTAATAAATCCAGGCTGACATAGAAAAATTATTGATCTACAAGAGTGCTGCAAATATGGAAAAATTATATTTTCGAAAAGTTTAGGGATGGCTGATAACTTAGAGATTCCTCTATATTTGTTGGGATCCAAACTTTTTTGTGAAGAGGAATAACAAATCATTCCTTCCAAATATGGGGAAAACTGGAAGTTTCTAAGTATAAAGTAAACAATATTAGAAGGGGAGTGCAAAGGGCATCGGCACCATACTTAAGCACACTGAGGTATTCGATGAAGTTCTAAAAGAAGAGAGCTTTCGTTCAAAAAGGAATACAAATTTGGTTCGATTTAGGCATGATGTACGAATGCGTCTAATTTGAATCAGTGCTGATAGAATAAGGCGTTTAAAAAATTAAAGATCGACAATTGCCTGATCATCATTCATTTACGGTTATATGGTTATATTTTCAAAAGATCGTTTTCTCTTAATGCGTTTATGGTTTACGCTTAGTGTTAAACAAATAATAAAACTGTTTTTGAAACGCTGCGCGTTCAGCACGGTGCAGATTGATCGATCAAATATATAATGAGAAAGGTCAGCGATGTCAGTGCACATGTATTATTCGGACCTGTGAAAATTGGATATAAAATTATTCAGCCGGTCGAAGTCCGACTTGCGAAAGCGGTGAATGATAGGGATCTTCGGGTTGCGCCAGCGGCGCCATCCTCGCTAAACTAACTCTCGCCGGATCAGAGACAAAGCAAAGTTTAAACAAGTGCTCTAAAGAATTTCGTACAATATGTAGATAGTGAAATGCCGAACAAGCCAGCAATATAATCGTGTTGTGTTAAGGATTGAAGTGTATTATGGCAGAATGGCAGAAAGTTGGTTCGAAAAACAGGAAGTTCTGACAAAAGAGTAACATAGGAACATGTAATAAAAATAGCTTAAAACAAAGAAATTCCTCTAAAGGTAACCGGCTTTAAACATGTTTTTTAGGAATACAATAACATAGGAGGCAAATGCAAGACTATTAGAATACAATGTAGGCAGCTACTACGTTAGCCTCTTTCGTTTTGATAGAAAATCAGCAGTGAGGTAATTAAACAAAAAATCATAAAAATGTCGAAAACTATTTGTACTGAAGAAGTGTGAAGTTGAAGGATTATATTTGTATAATTTTTACACATTTAGCTGAAGTTACTAGGAAAGGAAAAAACTATTAAGGGCAAAGAAGAGCGGGGACAAATCGGCAAATTTGGAAGCCATTAACAATTGGAAAAACAAATCAAAAATAAACTTCTTGTTTGGTTAGAAATCTGTTGCCAAACGTGAATAAATTTAACAAGAGAAGCATTCATGCTTTTGCTTTTGATATATGTAAATAAATATACATAATTATATACGTTTAATCCCTTGATAGATCTTGTAGATGTGAGACGAGTCTAGTGTTGGAGGACTCTTCCAAGAGTCGGAGGTCAGCTCTAGTCCAGAGTCGTCTAGCTAGCAGTTAAATGGAACAATAGATAGCCCGTCTACCAGCTTTGATACTGCTTGGCATGCTACTAAGAAAAGAAAAGCAGTATGTAACAGTGATAAGGACATGGGGAAAGATACTATATTATAAAATCAGCGAACACGATTGCATCCGCTGTGCAAAGAAAAGAACTTGAGGGGAACATTATGTATCACTTTAAACAATATATTGGTCAAAGTCTGGGACGACTCGATCCTGATCTGCAGTTACGAGGGAAAAATGCCTTTTTAGATACGCTGCTGGAACTAGTGACTATACAGCTTAACCGAGATATGCGAAATGATTCTCAAATTTTTAAAGAGACATAAATAAAAACAAAATGTTAATTGAAAAATAACTTGATTTTTATTTATTCACGATTGTCACGATACCGGGGCTCCTAGCTATCAGTGGAGAATCCGAGAACCACCCCCTAACACGGGCCGCCTTAGCAGCCGAGCTGTTAGTGATGCTGCCGCTGACAGCCGCCGTCAATGCCCGCAGGTCCGGAGACCCGCCCATTCGACGAAATTACTCGTGGCTCTCCTCCGTAGTGAAGGAGTGAAGAAGATAGACGCCACCCACTTTCAGGAGACGACAGGCTTGAAATGATGCAGGAGAATGCACGGAAGAACGTCGGAGACGTAGCGGCACTCACGGGGCCAGGAAGGCCACCGCCAACGACGCCCTGTCATACGCCACGATGTACGAACCAGCACTTCACCCAGCCTAGAAGGCACCGGCCGAGGACCAGAGCACCAAGGCCGTCGACCACCAGGAACGACCGGAGCAGGCCACCCGAAGCCAGACTTCACCAACATATGCGGATATTTTCAGCCCAGGTCCGTATGTGGCTACCATGAGCCCACAAGGGTGCGGCGCACCGGTAACCGCCTATGCCATTGGCGGCTCAGCACCGGGCACAGCAGCTCAGCGATGAGCTGCAGCCCAGCCCGGGACGTAGAGGACCCTTGAGGGAACGTCCCCTCGCAGACGTGGCAACGCCTAAAGAGTAACGTTACGAGTGCAAGAGATATGGTAGAGTCGGTCCAATAAAAAATCTCAATTCGGAAATTACTAATGCTGCTAGGTCAGTGAGCAGCACTGTTTCGCATAACTCCAGGCGGGGTATGGAGATGGACCTGGCAGGAGCGACTCTGGTTTTGGATGCCAGCAAATGGGCACAACAGTCGTCAGTCGTTTCGATTCGGACGAAAAGGTCAGCCCTATCGCAAAACGCATGGTACTGCACTTTGGCAGCAGGACGAAAACGCACCCATCTCGGAATACGAATTTCTCCAGGGTCGGATACCCTTTCAAAAACTGTTGCCACTTGGTCACGAGGTTGGTGGGGAGTGGCTCATCCCAGCCTAGCTCCCGTAGCCAAATTTCCTGCATGATTCGTATTACGAAAGGTGATAACCACCCTGCCGGGTCGAAAAGTTTGGCTATTTGAGATAAGACCTCTCGTTTGGTGAAGCCAGTTTGCAGGGAAATATCCATCGGAACAAAAGAGAAACTATCGGACGTAGCTTGCCAACGGATCCCAAGAGTTTTTGCGGGGCTTGCATCTTCCAGCTTAAGGAAGTCTGCACTGACCAAATGTTCCCTTGGAATCGCTTGTAGGAGTCTCCTTTCGTTGGAGGTCCACTTGCTTAGTGGAAAACCGGCACTCTCGAGAGCCAGCCGAAGCTCTTTAATGGCTAAAACCGACTACTGAGTGTGAGCCCCTTCGAGCACATCGTCGACGTACATAAAGTAGGAGATGATGTCGCTGGCCAAAGAATATTGGCCTCGAATGTCCTGAGGCAACGGCTGTAGCACTCTGATGGCCAGGAAGGGCGCACAGTTAACGCCGAAGGTGACTGTGTCGGGTTCATAGTCACAGAGCTCACCGTTTTTGTTGAGGAATAATATTCTTTGAAAGCGCGTGTGATTAGGATTGGTAATTGAATTTTTGTAACCTGCTCTTACATTCCTCCATCTTCGGAAAAGCCAACTTATTGGAAACACCTTTCGGCAATTCAGGCAGTTTCCTATAGGCTTTCTGATAGGGACCAATTGGTGACTTTGGGTGACTTCAACATACCTGGAGCTCACTGGTCTTCTGATGGTCTTCGAATGTCCTTCATACGGAGGCGCAGCACGACCTCATAAAAGGCTTGCTTGACTTATCTTTATCTCAAGTTAATCATGTATTTAATTATTTAAACCGCTTACTGGATCTATGCTTTGTCTCCGATCCTGCAGGTGTAAACCTAATTAGAGTTCCTCCAATGACGCAACCTGAAGATCCTTATCATCCAACTTTCGATGTGACTATCGACACTGGGACACTTTTAGCAACGACATCTGGTAGTAGCTTAAACAAAGTCCACTGTTTCCGAAAGGCTGACTATCCGAGGCTAAACACTTTAATAGCAGAATTTTATTGGTCTAATCTTTACATGAACTCTGACGTGGCAAGCGCCGTTGATATCTTTTATAGTGCCATGAACTCATTTTTCTTCTTATGTGTTCCTGAAACCTATCCGTCGGTCTCTAATAAACCACTCTGGTTTAACAAAGATCTGACACGTTTAAAAAACGTAAAATCTAGGCTTTATAATAAATATAAACGTACTGGTTCAAGAACGGCTTTCTCATCCTATCTTAGTGCTCGATCTAGCTTTACCGTGCTTAACGCTCAGTGTTATAAAAATTATTTGACTCGTTGCAAGGTCCAGTTCACGCAGGACCCCAAACAGTTTTATAACTTTGTTAACTCTAAACGTAAACCCACGTTGTACCCTCCCTCGCTGACATTTAATAATACTACTGTAAATTCTGATCAAGCAATAGCCAATCTCGTCGCTGAGTTTTTTAAAACTACATATTCTCCCTCGAAATCTTCAGATCAAAAATTTTCTCCAGCTATGCCCAGTTCGAACCTAATCTTTAGTCCTATTTTAAGCGAAAGCTGACTTATTCTTGATTTTCAACGTGTTAAGCCAGTATATTCACCAGGTCCTGATGGAATACCGGGCTCTGTGCTAAGGTATTGCACCGAGACGCTGTGTAACCCCCTTCTAAAATTGTTTACCTTATCTTTAGAATCCTCGGAATTTCCCCTTATTTGGAGGGAATCATTTGTGATTCCTCTCCACAAAAAAGGTAGCAAGTCGGATGCCAGTAACTATAGAGTTATCTCTAAGTTATCGGCAATCGCCAAACTTTTCGAGAATGTAATCACTCCTCACTTGCAACATCTATGCAGATCCGTCATCTCTCCATGTCAGCATGGTTTTATGAGGCGAAGATCAACCACGACCAATCTTCTGGAACTCACCTCTTTCGTTAATAGGGGTTTCCAACAAAACTTTCAAACCGATGTCATTTACTCGGACTTTAGTAAAGCTTTCGACTCGGTTAATCATTCTCTTCTGGTTAGGAATCTTGATTCATTGGGGTTTCCAAGTGATCTTCTTAAATGGATTTCGAGTTATCTAAGTGACAGGTCCCAAAAGGTTCTGTTCAGAAATGTTCTATCCAATAGCCTCATCTGGCGTCCCACAGGGTAGTCACCTGGGACCACTACTATTTACATTGTTTATCAACGATTTGCCGCAGGCTCTAACCAAATCCAGAGTACTCATGTATGCTGATGATGTTAAACTTTGCGTGCAGTATAGGGACAGTTCATGCCAATCAGACCTACAATCGGATCTCGATAACTTTCAAGCATGGAGTCATGCTAACGATTTCTATCTCAACAGCTCTAAATGCAACTGATGACATTTTCTCGCACCACTCTTCTCCCTGCCACGTATATGCTTAACGATTGCTCTTTGGAAAGAATTACTATTGTTGATGACCTAGGCGTCCGCCTGGACCCTAAACTTTCGTTCTCAGAACATATTTCCTGTATGGTTAATAAAGCCGCCGGCATGCTTTTATTCATTAAAAGGTGGTCGAAGGAATTCGATTCTCCCTATGTAACGAATACCCTATATACTTTGTTAGTACGCCCTATATTGGAGTATGGCTCGTGCGTCTGGAGTCCTCAATACGGAGTCCATAGCAGCCGCATCGAATCTGTCCAAAAGAAGTTTTTACTTTTCGCCCTCCGTGGCCTACCCTGGGATGCTAACCTTAGATTACCGTCTTACTCTAGTAGACTTCTCCTAATTAATTTACCTTCTTTAACTAACCGTAGGACGATGCTTGGCGTCGTCTTTCTACATAAACTCATTCACGGCGAGGTGGAGAGCCCCTACCTGCTTGGGCAGCTCAATTCCCATGTTCCCCGACTTTCTTCTAGAAATTTTATCCCCCTAGTAGTTAACCACTGTAGGCGTGAGTTTGAAGTACATGAACCCTTTAGGGTTTTATGTACTGATTACAATTGCCTGTTTAGTAGTATTGAAGGCGTAGAAAGCCTTTAAAACCTAAAAACTGTATTGCTTGTAGTACTTACCCGTAGTGTATCCTAATTTTCCTCGTTCTATTCTATTTTTCTTCTCTCGCGTCTATCTAGTACCCGTTCGTGCCGTACGTCACGCGGCTGCGCCCCTCGGTTAGGCGGGAGGTGGGCTTCGTTGGGATTCGGGCGAGAAAAAAAAAAAAGTAATTAAGTCAAAAATAGTAGGATCAACCTTATAAAAGGTCCAAAATGTGACTACTATTAAGGCAGTAATCGATGTAGTTAAGGCCAAGATGGCAAAGACTATGCAGAAAGGAAAATTTACCAACGACGTCCATAACCTCAGAAAAATACTAGAAGCTTCATGTATTGATGAATGGTTATCAGCTTAACATGCTGATAAATAAGTGCAAAATACGTGCAATGTGGCACAGAAATGACAGGCAATGCTAATACAGTACTGTACACGCGAAAACAACAAAACTATCGAGGCAATAATTACAGAGGCATCGTCCTTGTTAGATGTAATAGCCTTTGTAATTACCAGAATTACGGTAACTATCAAAACAACGGCAGCTACCAGAACAATGGTTATTATCGAAACAACGGTAATAATCGAAACAATAACAACCAGACTAACAATTCAAATAGAGGTCGGGAAGTTATAGACGAAATAATAACAATAACAACACAATATCAACAAAAATGTGAGAGTAGCCTAGAATGCTTCGGGAAACTGCCAACAACCTTTAGATATTCAGCAATACAGAACGTCAACCATCATTCTCAGCCAAAATACATTTTGAACTTTTATTAACGTAGAAACAGGGAAGAAACTAGTTTTCTTAATAGAAAAAATATCCAGAAATATCTTAAAAAAATACTCTGACAATTTTAAATGCATACGAACAGATAAAATAACAAATTCAACTGTCAATTAGACTTCAACCCGTCTGAAGACTGGCTTATCATTAGACAAAATAATTTTAATTATCCAATTTATTTTTCAATAACATACAGTTCAACTCCATAATTCTGCTAGCAAGATCCCAAGTTGTCCGGAAAATCTACCTATCATCAGATGAAGATAGTGTACTAATTCCCAATCAGGAAATTAAAAATGGCATTTATGTTGCAAACACAGTTGCAACTACCAAAAATGCATTTGTCCGATTACTAAATACAACCAGTACCGATCAGATAATAAATGTTAATGACCTAAAATATGAAACACTTTCGAACTACAAAATAGGTCAAACCAATTCCGACTCTAGAAAAAAAAACTGTATTATAACAACTTTCGAAAAATTTTCCCCAACAATTTAAAACACAATTAACAAAACTATGCACTCAATATAGCGACATATTCGGACTAGAAACCGAATCAATAATATCAATATCAACAAACAATTTCGATACACAAAAACTGAGGTTGAATGATGATAAGCCAGTTTATATAAACAACTATAGAAATCCTCAAAGTCAAAAAGACGAAATACATGTACAGGTACAAAAACTAATTGATAATGAAGTTGTCGAACCTTCGTTATCACTATATATTATCCCACTTTTGTTCCGAAGTTCCGAAGAAATCTCTTGTCGGTTCTGACAAGAAAAAATGGCGATTAGTAATTGACTGTCGCCAAATTAATATAAAACTGTTGTCTGATAAATTTCCGCTACCTAGAATAGATGATATTTTAGATCAACTAGGAAGAGCGAAATACTTCTCATATCTAGATAATGTTTGGTTTTTATCAAATTGAACTCGAAGAAAGTTCACGTGTCATAACGTCCTTTTTGACAAGCAATGGTTCATACCGCTTCAAGCAATTACGATTCGGCTTAAAAATAGCGCAAACTCTCCGGATTAGAACCTTCTAAACCTTTCCTTTACATGGATGATATAATAGTAATTGGTTGTTCCGAAAAACATATGCTTAAAAATCTTACTGACTTTTTTTTTTAAATGTAAGACATACATTCTGAAACTACATCTTGAAAAATGTTAGTTTTTCATGCATGAAGTCACATTTTTGGAACACAAATGCACAGATAAAGGAATCTTGCCTGACGAGAAAAAAAATACGACGTTACCAAAAACGTATGTTGCTTTTTGCAAGTATTATAGACGTTTTATTAAAAATTTTGCCGAATATTCCCGTCAGATAACAAGATTATATAATCGCTCTCCCTTCTTTCAAAGTTTTTCTTGTGTATTTCTGATTCTCAAAGTCCAAATTTTTGGCAACCGATCCGTGTTTTGACGGCCTTTGTTTACCCAAAACATCTGGTTCTTTTCGTATAAAGATAGCGACTTTAATCTGCGAAAACAAACTCGGTTTTATTTTATTTTTCTATTTCTTTCCCTTTTGTTTTCGTGTGCTGTGCGTTACCGCTTACCGCTGCATTCCGTTTCAACTTTGTTGTTGGTGCAAGCGTTTCTGCATACCGCGAACATACATTCAAACTACTGCTTTTGTGCCGCTTAGATAAAAGCTTTTGATCATTCTCGCTCGATCTCTGTTTTGATCGTTTCCTTCGCCGCGCAAATTAAATAATCTTTCCCTCAATTTTTAATTCGTACGCTTTTTTACGAATTATTATTATTTAACATTCTTACTACACTAATTATGGCCACCTGTTGTGCAACTGAATGTCCAAACGGCCGCAAAATCACCCCGCGGCAGGCCACTGTTTTTTGCTGGCTCTGCGATAATATCGCCCACCCTGGCTGCGCCGGTCTTGGGCATATCGGCCCACGGATTGCGGATCGCCTTCGAGATCACGTCGGATTGGACTGGACGTGCCCCAGCTGTCTACATATCAAATCCGATATGAGGACGTTCATGAGGCAAACTCATCTTGAATTTCAGTGTCTGGCGGCTGGTTTCAAGGAGCTTTTCAGTCGTTTCCAGACGGCGGAGTCCCACTTCAAAAGTCTGAAACTGCTAAGTTGCGCGCCTAATATCAACTCGAGACCTCTCCCTAATATTTCTCTTCAAGTTCCAGACCCTGGGAGCCCCCTTATGCAGTTCAGCCCGCGAAACCTATCCGTGGTCAACAGCTCGGATGCGGCTGATGACTATTGCGAGGCTGCTCCACCTGGACCAACCAAAACTGTGGCTCTTGGCCCTTTATTAGCCGATGTCGCTGCACCCTTGCATCGACAGCATGCTAGTTTTGATCAGGCTTCCACGTCGAGGGCTGCCGCTTCTAATGTGTCAGCGGTGGATTGCAACAGAGACGCTCATCCTGTGATACCGGCAGTCTCCGTTTCTTCGTCACCTTTCACCACGCCTGGACTACAGCACTCCGCAATCTCGGGAGTTGCTCAGCGTAAACCGGTGCCTCTTGCCGGCGTTGCTCCCAGGAAGTTTGTCTTCGTTTCCCGCCTGAACCCTGGTGCTTCCGAAAATGACGTTAAGACCCATTTGAGCAGCAAGCTGAATGTTTCTGGCACCGAATTTATTGTCTCAAAGTTCAATTTTAAACAAAGACGTGATATATCTTCGTTTAAAATTGCACTTTCTGATTGTCTCTTGTACAGGGTTCTTGATCTTTCCGTCTGGCCTGAACATGCCATAGTTCATGAATTTATTAACAAAAATAATCCCCGTACTCGTGCGCCTCAGACTCCCCTAGTTTTGCCTTCAAAAAACTAATAGATTCTTTCTCCATCCACTATCAGAACGCTCGTAGTTTACTGGGGAAGCTCAGCAAACTGCACGTTAATAGTGCTTCCTTTGATGCCGACGTAATTGTCTTTACGGAAACGTGGCTTAACTCTTCTGTCTGTGATACTGAACTGTTTGCAGGCAATTATGTTGTCTATAGGCGCGACCGTCCTACACGCATCGGCGGCGGTGTTCTTATCGCCGTTAAATCAAGTCTTGTCTCTAACTTTGCTCCGATAATCGACTTCGACTGCACTTTGGAATTTGTTGCTGTTCGCATTCAAGTTTTCGATTTTGTTGTTTATGTGTCTAGCTCGTATATTCCACCTAGGTCTGACTTCGATTTATATTCTCAGCACTTATCCCTAATTCAAAACATGCACTCTACTCTGGGTGCAAATGACCACTTCATTGTTCTTGGCGACTTCAATCTCCCTTTCATATCCTGGATACCCTCACCTGACTCTAATATTCTCATTCCCTCTGTCCCTCACGACTTCATTCACGGACTTATTGACCTCTCTTTAGGACAATTAAATAATATTAAAAACTGCTGTGATAAAATCTTAGACCATATTTTTGTGTCGGACTTCGCCAATGCATATGTCTCTAGAATTGACCCTCTCTCTTGTCCTGAAGATGCTTACCACCCTACCATCGAGATAATTCTCGAGGCTTCGGCTCCATTACTGCCTTGTGCTCCTGCCGAGCCTGCTACCTTTCACTGCTTCCGCAAAGCCAATTTCACTGATATGAATAATCACTTATCCTCAATAGACTGGACCTTTTTAAATGATACTGACGATCCCTCTTACCTGTTTGAACGTTTCTATGACATTTTATATTCCTGTTTTGATACATTTGTCCCGTCATTTCCCTCTTTTGTTAGCTCACATAAACCCCCCTGGTTTTCCCGTCGTCTTTCGTATCTAAAAAATGTGAAGTCCAGACTCTTTAAAAAATTCAGCCGAACCGGACTTCAAGCCGACCGCGCCAAATATTTAGTAGCTCGATCCGATTTCTTGACGCATAATTCCGAATGTTACAATAATCACTTAAATCGGTGCAGAAGTGAGTTTCAGACGAATCCTAAGCAATTTTATGCTTTCGTCAATTCTAAACGTAAATCACAGCTCTTCCCGTCCAGTCTTCATCTCAAAACTGAGTCTGCTTCCTCTGAGTATGATATTTCAAACTTATTCGCAAAATTTTTCCAGTCTACGTATTCTACTACTACTTATGATGTAACGTCGTTGTATTATTATGCTCTTCCGCACTCCAACTGCATTTTTATGTCCACAATCGGCGAGGACGATGTTCTTCGTAGTTTAAAATCTCTCAAGCCATCCTTCACTTCTGGTCCCGATCTTGTGCCTAGTTGTGTATTGAGAAACTGTGCTAATGCGTTATGTAGTCCCTTGTTCAAGCTCAGTTTCAGTTATCTCTTAACATGTCATTCTTTCCCGATAGCTGGAAGGTGTCTTTTATACTTCCACTTCATAAAAAGGGCAGCAAGTCAAATGTTGGGAACTACAGAGGTATTGCAAAACTTAGTGCGATTCCCAAGCTTTTTGAACTACTGATTACAGCTCAACTGAAGCACCAATGTAGCTCATTTCTGTCCTCCTCGCAGCATGGCTTTATGAAACAAAGATCTACCACTACAAACCTTCTTGAGTTCTGTGCTGTTATTCGAAACGCTTTTAGATACAATACCCAGACTGACGTTATCTTCACGGATTTCAGCAAAGCGTTTGACTCAGTGAATCACCAGCTATTGCTGAAAAAACTTTCATTATTGGGCTTCCCCCCTTTATTGACTGACTGGATTGCAACATATTTATCTAACCGTACTCAGAGAGTTGCTTTCAAGGGCTCATTCTCGGATCTAGTTTACGTGACTTCAGGTGTTCCACAAGGGAGCCATCTCGGACCTCTTCTTTTTGCAATTTTCATCAATGACTTGCCCAATGTTGTTGCTCATTCTCAGGTAATGATGTACGCTGATGATGTAAAACTATGCTTGCCTCTGACTAACTCTGAGTCTCATTTGCTTCTACAAACTGACCTGAATAACATGCAATCTTGGTGCATCAACAATCTGCTGTTTCTTAATAACTCTAACTGCAAATCTATGTCATTTTATCGGAAAAACTGTTTCCTTGCCAATTATTACTAAGAGGCTGGTGCTCTTGAACGCATCAGTTCAGTTACAGACCTTGGAGTTTTGTTTACCCACAACTTGAATTTCAACGATCACATTAGTTTAACTGTTGGTAAAGCTAAGGGTGTCTTCGCTTTTGTTAAGCGCTGGTCCAAGGAGTTTGCTTTTACAAACTGACCTGAATAACATGCAATCTTGGTGCATCAACAATCTGCTGTTTCTTAATAATTCAAAATGCAAATCTATGTCATTTTATTGGAAAAACTGTTTTATTGCCAATTATTACTTAGAGACTGGTGCTCTTGAACGCATCAGTTCAGTTACAGATCTTGGAGTTTTGTTTACCCACAAATTGAATTTCAATGATCACATTAGTTTAACTGTTGGTAAAGCTAAGGGTGTCTTCGCTTTTGTTAAGCGCTGGTCCAAGGAGTTTGATGATCCCTATACCACCAAACTCCTATTTGTTTCTCTTGTTCTTCCTATTTTGGAATACTGCTCTTGTGTTTGGTCACCCCAGTACGCGAAATATCAGGATCTAATATAATCGGTGCAGAAACAATTCCTCTTGTTTGCTCTTCGTGGTTTAAACTGGGATCCACATCGTCGTCTGCCTTCCTACTTAGACAGACTGCGGCTTTTAGGCCTGCCTACGCTTAAGGACCGTCGGACCTGCCATGGTGTAATGTTCATGCACAAACTCATCCATGGTCACATTTCATCAAATTACCTTTTAAACCTTATAAGGCTCTCGGTTCCTACAAGGCCTTCCCGTCACTTTCGACCTATCGCCCTGGAGGTCTGTAGGACAAACCTCGATATGTATGAGCCTTTTCGTGTTTTATGTTCTTTGTATAATGATAATTACCATTTGTTACATGTTGAGATGTCCTTAGATTTTAATTCAGCTTGTATTTTACGATACCTATCCTTACCTCCGACCACCTGATGTGAGTCGGAGCACATCCTTAAAAAACACTCCCTTCTTGGTCAGAGGTAAGGGTACGGCCTTATATGGCAGCTATTTGCCATTTTTCTCAATAAAAACAAAAAATAATAAATAAAAAATATGTTGCATTTGAATGGACAGCTGACTGTCAGAATGGCTTCGAACATCTTAAATCGGCACTAATAACCCCAAACTAATTACAATACCCAGACTTCAGCAAAAAATTTTGCATAATAACGGATGCAAGTAAGCAAGCATGTGGAGCAGTGTTAACTCAACACTAAAACGGACTCCAACTTTCAGTTGCATACGCATCAAGATCGTTTACTAAGGGAGAAAGTAATAAAAGCTCAACAGAACAAGAATTGACAGCAATTCATTGGGCAATAACCTATTTCAGACTATATATGAGCCAAGTGAGGTAATGCCTTCCTTAATGTCCTAATGGAACGATGAACACCTCGGATGACTATGCGGTAGGATCTTTCCTCCTTAAGTTGCCAAGTTTGAAATGGCACCTTTTTTAAGATAAATGATTTCGTAACGGCTATGTACGCATCTGAGTCTGAAGCCAGGAAACGGAATTATCTGGGTGACATTTGATGGAATAAATCACTGGGTGAACAGTCTTATATATGAATCTGATTAGTCCGTTCAGATTTTCACAATTTTTGACCACAATTGGGGGTGGTTTGTGACACAGCTGGGTTTCTTTGCTGCCTGCGGGCTGGTTTGGGATAAAATTACTGCTGGTGGAGCTGTTTTTGTTGACTTTGTCGGTGTTGCGTTTGTTGTTGCTGTCTTGATCGGTGTTGCTATGGCTGACTTGGTTGTCGTCGGTGTTGCGTTTGTTGTTGCTTTCTTGATCGGTGTTGTTATGGCTGACTTGGTTGTCGTTGGTGTAGCAATAGGTGGCATGATTGGAGTTGTTGTGGCTGGCAGGTTGAGAACCGATTTGCAGATACAGTAGGTTTTGGGCTATTTGAATTCCTTGTGATTTTGCAATATGAATTGGGAGAGCTTGAATCTAAACGTAGCTTGTTATTATTAGGATGTGATGGCACCCAGTTTGAATTCCAGAAAATATTATAGTAATTCTTTTTTTTTTCATTCAGCTGTCTCTGTGACTTGCGACCTTTGCGATTTGCAACCACAGCCATTTACAATTTACCTTTTAGTTTTATATAAGCAAAAATGCATCTGCACTCCACGAAAGTATGATCGAGACTAACACGAGAGAACGGTACAATTAAAACACAATTTAAAGAATATGTATCACAAACACATATTAAACAAGATGGAAATACAGTCGGGTGTCCCGACAGTAGAATACCACGTACCATTACAAGGCGCGTCCCAAAATTATATAAAAGAAAGAGAATAAGAATAAAAAACTGAGACAAATTTACATATAATGCAAATGTCTTCCCATTCAAGAGCAAAGTCGATAGCTCAGTGGGTAAAGCTACACATACATTTTTGTAAGCAATTGGCCTGGGTTCGAATCAACCGCAGGCATAAGGAATTTTTTCATTTTCAAAACATTAAGTATAGTTCTTTGCTTGCATTTTTTTTATTTCTTAGTATTAAATACTGTAATTATTTTAATGTACTGGAAAAAAAAAAAAAATTGCTAAAAATAAAAAAGTTTTCACTCGTCGCCGATGGGATTCGAACCCGTGACAACTAAAATTTGAAAAAGACTTCAGCTGCGCCACCAACCAATTCAAAATGAGTAACCTTATTTTCATAGTAATGTGACATAAGTAAAATGTTTAATGAACGTTTTGATTTATTTGGAGCCCTCTGCCTGGGCTGCCTCTTGTACACGTAATGTGTATAAAGTAAAAAGCCTATATCTCCGCTATTTATGGCACGATCGCAATAAAATTGGGACAGTCTGTGTATTTTGATAAAATGCATTAAGCTTTTTAATATGGTTTACATAACTTTATAAACTTCGGAGCTATACGTTTTTTTTCAAATAGCTCCTCCAAAAAGGGGAGCAGCAAAAATTTAAAACAAACTTGATCTGCGTGCAGATATAAGAAGTCTAAATCCCAAGTTTGGTGTCTCTAGCTCTTATAGTCTCTGAGATCTAGGCGTTCATACAGACAGACGGACAGACGGACAGACGGACGGACGGACGGACAGACGGACATGGCTATATCGACTCCTTTAGTGGTCCTGACCAATATTTAGGTAACTTTTGGGGGTCTGCCCCGCCTCCTTCTGCCTGTTACAGAGAATCGCACTCGCACAAAACTATAATACCTTTGTACCTTTGGTACATGGTATAAAAATATTATTGAATAAAACTACAAACTAATGGGACTTCTTATTTCACAAGGAAACCAATCCCACATACATACAGGGTTTGAAAAGCTACGTTGCTCCCGGAGTATATTGTTATTCTATCGCTAGCGCTATCACTCTGACGAGAGTAGTAGCAGAGTCGTAGCACATACTGAAATTCCATTTGTTCTGCTTTCATCTTGCTCATAAATAATTAATAAGGCTACTGGTCCCCAGAGCATTTTCTAAAATTTCTGCTGTAGCACTTGGCTGTAGTCCGAAAGTCCGAAATCTCTGAGCAGAGCTTAGCACAAAGTTTTTAATTTTACTGCTCCGGCTCTGCTACCGCTCTCGTCAAAGTGACAGCACAGCAACATTTTTATGAATTTCGCTGCTATGGAGTAGTAAATGCAAACCCTGCATACATGTGTATAAAATGGTCCTGACCAGAAGGTAGTATTCTTATCTATACGATTCCAATATAAAAAAATAATAATTAGTTTTTTACAATATATATATAAATACTAAATTTGTGTATGGATCTAAATTATAATTATTTATAAGTACCCATAGTTCCTCCTCTCTAGCAAAAAATTTCTTTAAGTTTGGAGATATATCGCAGCCAAGAAGCCGAATGACCTTGATATCTTTTAAGGCAGTTTTGAGTCGATCAGAAAAGTTAACTTTGAGTTCGTTAGCATCATTTTTTTCAAGCAGTGTTAGGACAATATCCATCTGAACACCTTGCCAGCATTCTCCAGTCCATTTATCTAATATAATCTTCGTAAAGTCATCGATTTCTTGAACTATTATATTAAAAATCTCGACGATATTGGCTCCGCGTTCATTGTCAAACAGCCTGAAAAAAAAAGTTGTTTACTCAAAACTAAAAACAAACATAATTAATTCTTCGAAAGAAAGTAAAAGTTTTTTTAAATTTCTCAACGGGTTAAACGCAATTTTGGCCAAGCTTAGGAAACTAACGTAAAATGTTGATTCTACTCTTATCCCTACAAAGTGGAACTTTCCATACGGGGCTCACCCTTTTTGCCGCATATTTTTGCGTAGACCCCAAATTACGTAATTTATTTGATTTTAATTATATCAAATTATAAATAATTTGTGCTCGGGTGGCTCAGGGATGGCCAGGATTCGAATCAATAAACTTAAACTTCAGACGTATTTAATTTGTCAATGGGTACAGCTGCTTTGGAACGCCTTGTTTCGTGGCCGAGCACGTCCTTCTTGTCTGCGACCTCAGTTTCTGTAGGAAAGATGAACTAGCTTTGGGACCCTCAAGTCTTCCACAATATGAGAATTGCTTGGGGACTATTTAGCAAACCATAAGAGTAAGAATTCTTCGGGACCCTTAAGTCAGCCTCAAAAGGAAGAGATTATTTGGGGGCCCTCAAGTCAGCCGTAAAAAAGAGAGAGAATTTGTGAACCCTTAAAATATCCACAAGAGAGAGAGAGACAGTTTATGGCGCGTACCGCACACACAAATAAAAATAATAACAATAAGAACAATGTTTTAATTAACAATACAAAGAAGAAATAAAATTGAAGAAGATAACACTATGACCCCAAGGGTTAGGTTAGAGTTAGGTGTTTGTAGGCATGATGAAAAATATAAAACAAAAGACTACGAGTAAAAACAAACTACCGGTGTGCTGCTTGATGGGATTGACGTTGGTTTGAGATTAAGTTTTTAGTTTTGGCATGCTATCCACGTGTAAGATTATTATGCATAAATCGTTATAATTTGTAGATCTAAAGGATCATGCAATTCAAAGGAAGTTTTGCATGGACGCAAAAGTGAAGGTAGATCGGATCTAGTATTTCCACTCGGTGTGGGGAAATTGAGCTGATCATCTGGTAAGCACTTTCCACGTCCCCACGAATTATATTATACATAAAAGTAATGCACAGTTCAACGGTTGGCTAAGTTGATAAGTTAATTAGGAGGAGTGTACTAAATCTGCATTCCAGTTTAAGCCGCGTGAATCGAAAAGTAGAGGGTTTCCTTTTAACCGATTCGTTAGGACGAACTAATGAGGTATATAAGGTTTAAGTAGCATAGGGGTCATTAAATTCAATCGACCACCGTTTACAAAATCCAAGCACACACCTGGATTTATTTATCATTCACGAAATTGATCGATAATGTCAAGTTTGGGATCCAAGCGGAAACACAAATCATCATCTTCTTCTCTTAGACAACAGAATTTAGTAGAACTATTGTTTGTGTAAGGAGGCTTAGATGCCTGGCAGATAGTGCATAAGCTATTGCCTGTTTGTTGTCGCAACTAGCACTTGGAACTAGGTGGACGGTTTGGTTGGTTGAGGGTCTGAAGACACAGCGACAGCCTCTGATGCATGAATAAAAGCTCGTTGTTGAGGTAGAACTCTTACTGACTTTATTAATGAAACTTAACAATATTTATAGGTACAAAAGTGCTTATGCTAACAGAAATAACGTATAAGAAATAGTGTGCGGTTACTGTGAATGTGGGTTAGCGTTAGGAACTGAGACCATTGCCCCAGCTCATTTCCTCGTCTCAGCAGACTATGCATATTCGCTTGACCTGGTAATTGATACTTTATTTACGATAAATGCATGTCGCTGCGACTGACGAATTGTTACATTATGTGTGTCGTGTCTTAAATATCATACTTAAGACTACATACTGCTGCGACTGAACATTCTCCCGGCCGTTGAACAAGTGTTCAACCTTCGCTAAGGTCGAACGCGAAACTTCGTGGGGTAGGTTCTGGTGGTAGCTGTTCCGTGTTCTGCTTGATTTCGGGAGCCCGGCGTGCTGGTGTCCATTTGCAGACCCTTCGTCTGAAAATCCATGCAATGCCCAATAGTATTGACATCGCTAGGGCCATATAAGCGACTACTTGATGATGCCGAGTCGCGTTGGTCTGATCTTTCCAAGTGGTCTCCTTTAATTTGTCCAAATGGTGTTGCAACGTGCCCAGCTCCTCCAAGTTGACTTCCTTGGCTGCCGATCCTTGACGTGGCTCAGGTGGGTTCTTCCGGTCAATCCTTGTGATATTGCCAAAACGAATATATGTAGGCTTCGTTTCGCTGACTATGGTGCTGAATGTGCTCACGCTAAAGTTGCGTGCAGTGCAGCCTGGGGCCAGTGACAATAAGCCTGTTCCGTTAAGGTGCACTGTGAACGATGTTCCTTTGCGCACCGCTTGAAGTTCAACGTACCTGCGTGTGGCAAACATCCACCTGTTTCGCTGATGCGTTGTTGACCACCACAGCTCGGCCCTCGACTGAGAGACCTCGCAGATAGTTTCCGTCTTGTTATTAAACAACTGGAATTCACACCGATTTTCCACGCCGAATGTGGCTTTGATGGTTGAAACAGATGTGCTCGTCGTGTGTCAGTTCTAGACCTGCTTGAATTCATCCTTGGTCAATCCCATGAACTGATCTCTATGGGCATTGACGGCTATGATTTCGGTTGTTAGCCTGAATTGCTGCCAGCTTCCAGCCTTCCATGTTGGGATCGCCATAATGCTGAACACTTTCTGCTGTGTTACAGACACCAGTGGCAGCGATATCTTAAAGATGACGTGGCTGCTCGTTGTGGTGCCTTCGGCATGCATAATTTTATAAAGCTGGATAATATTAGCCGATGCTACTGGAAGCAGTTGGCCAATATTCCCATGTCGCTCCAATATGGCTTTATATCTAATTTTCAAAAAGTTCGTTTGAGACATTTCTTTTGAAAAGTGAAATTTCCCCACCGGCTTCAGCACCGCCTTCTTGGTGCCAGGTCGCAAGCCGCGACTGCCGAATAGTCCCCTACGACGAGACTGCAGACCAGCATTGGCCACCCAATTACTAATGCGCCGGCATGCGTTATCAAACGCCGCCGAGGGCTTCGCAACCAAGCTCGCAGCAAAGTACGACAGGCCATATCAGGTAGTAAAATTCCTGTCACCAAATATCGTCCGGCTCAAGGATCCGGTCACACGCAAGCGCCGCACGTCCAGCATAAATTTTCTGAAACCCTACCACCGGCCCAACGACGACGACGAAAACGACGGCAATGACCACGCCAGCGTAAACGACGATACCAGCAACGCCGGACCCAACGACGAAGGGGCCCACCGCGACGACGAGAAAAGTTCCGCCACCTAGGGACCCAGCAGCCGCCATGTCAGAGGCATCGCCGCATCATGGGAGCCACTTGATGATGGGCATGTCCGTCCAACGTCCCCACCCTCGCCGGGGGCGGAAGCCACTGAAGGGTACGCTTGGTACCAGCCCTCTGACATGGTGCGCCCACAACGAAGGGGAAACTCCGCGCCCCGCGCATTTCAAAATCACCTCGGAGCCCGCTACGGGCAACGTAAACAAATCGCAAGGTTATCAGATAGGCCATACATCGATCGATTACTTTTAATCGAATGGTATGACCCTCGATTGCCGCCACCTCAAATTTGCGCGATCGGGCTGCATCTTCAGCAAAACCTCTTTTCATCTTAACCCGCGAAAACGTAAAGACGTCCGAGGACACAACCAAGACAAGAAAAGCAACATGAATCGACCGGTGCCGCCACTAGTGCTCATCGGGGCACCGGTGCCTGACGCCGTTCCACCAACGCCCGGGCCAGCAAACCGCGCCGCGACGCCCAGCTTGCCGGACCTCAGCCCGAGCTGGTGCGAGGGCTTCTCATTGGAGGACATGATGGCGGCCATCAACGAGGAGGACGGGGCATCAATCGTGCCCCGTGACCTCGTCGTTCGCCTGAGCGCGGCAACGCCGGCGACGACGCAGGCCAGGGAAGCCCTAAGCAGCGGGGACAATGCCGACCGCCGCTCGACCAGCGGAAGCAGCAGCAGCAGCAGCAGTAGCAACCGCGCACATCATCGGCAACACCAACGACCGGATGGCATCACTCTTGGATCGCGCTTGCGACCAGAGTATGCGGCTGAGAGGGAAGTGTCGAAGGCACCAGAGGCCAGTCTTCTGGTGGTGCCTGCGTGCCCGGCGAAAGCTCATCCGTGCGCGCGGCACTATGCGAGTTGCACAACGAGGTCTACAAAGCGGCGAGGAAAGCCCTCAAAACGGCCATAAGGGATGCAAAGGGGCTCTGCGACGAGGCGGAAAATGATCCCTGCGGAGGTGCCTCTGTAGGAAATATATGGTGGTCATGGGACTGAAAGCGGCCAGTTCAACTCCTTCGGACCCGGTAGCCCTGGACGGCATTGTGCAGGCGGTGTTTCCGAGAGGAGAGCAGGTGACCATGCAGCCGAATGTGGAGCGCCAACCCAGCAAAGCCTGCGTGATCTCGGAGAAGGAGGTGACCGGGACTGGAAGAACAGTTCGCCCCAAGAAGGCGCCAGGCCCGGACGCCGTGCCCAATAGGGCCCTGAAGCTGGCTGTTGCACTCCACCCGAAGGATCGCTTTACTCCAAGTGCTTAGTGGAGGGGATCTCTCCCGAGAGATGGAAGCGGCAGAACCTGCTGCTGCTCGCCTCCCGGGGAGCCATCGTCTTACAGACCGATTTGCCTCACTACTGGCAAGGTGTTCGAGAAGGTATCGAGGAGACTGGAGACCTCTCTCCAAGCCAATTCGGCTTCAGGAAGGGGAGGTCGACGCTGGATGCAGTGGAGACAGTGAATGAGATAGCAGCGAAGGCGATTGAAGGCTTGAGGAGGAAAGAGCTACTGTCTAGTGGTCACCCAAGACATAAGGAATGCCTTCAACACCGCAAACTGGAACCGCACGCTGGAGGCTATTGCAGCTCTGAGTATCCCTGGGTACCTGGTAGAGATAGTGAGGAGCTATTTTAAATACAAAAAAAAACCTACCTCCAACATCTCGCCAACCACCCTCTCCAACCTACCTTTCCCTAGCGGGGCCGCGCCGGCCGAAGGTTTTTCCTCGCCTGACTCCGGCAGTGTTCCTCGGTTACGGGGCCGTGCCGGCCGAACGCTTACCCTTACCCGACTCCGGCGTAGTTCCCCGGTACCGGGGCCGCGCCGGGTGAAGGCCGGCAAAGGCCCTCTTTGACCACAATTTCTTCGTGGCCAGTATGCACTCGAAAACCGGGGGCACGGGGCCGAGGCATCCTGGCAGCCTCTAATAGGACGGCGGGGAGGGGTGGTGTCAGGAACAGCAATTGTGACTTGCAACGAACCGCTAAATCTCGATTTTTTCACCTTCTGTGGGTACAAGCCCGTTTATTTTACCCAGGGACCGCAAATAAGACTTATGAGTTCAACAAAATTGAACCACAAAAAAGCCTTTGCGGGGAGTGGGAAAAGGGCACATATAGAATTTTTTAACGGTGTATCCGAAAACACAATAAACTTTTATTTCCGATTTCTATTTTAAAATTGAAATATAACTCTCACTTTTTATTTTTATAATAATTATTAGGAATAAGAATTATTTTTCAATTTTTATATTATAAATTAAAAATAAAAATTATAATTTAATTTTTATTATAAAAATTTGAAAATAAAAATTATAATTCAATTTGTATTATAAAAATTGATAACAAGATGGACAGTCGGGTGTCCCGACAGTAGAATACCATGTACCATTACAAGGCGGGTCCCAAAATTATATAAAAGAAAGAGAATAAGAATAAAAAACTGAGACAAATTTACATATAATGCAAATGTCTTCCCATTCAAGAGCAAAGTCGATAGCTCAGTGGGTAAAGCTACACATACATTTTTGTAAGCAATTGGCCTGGGTTCGAATCAACCGCAGGCATAAGGAATTTTTTCATTTTCAAAACATTAAGTATAGTTCTTTGCTTGCATTTTTTTATTTTTTAGTATTAAATACTGTAATTATTTTAATGTACTGGAAAAAAAAAAAAAAAATAGCTAAAAATAAAAAAGATTTCGCTCGTCGCCGACGGGATTCGAACCCGTGACAACTAACATTTGAAAAAGACTTCAGCTTAGCCAGCTGCGCCACCAACCAATTCAAAATGAGTAATCCTATTTTCATAGTAATATGAACATAAGTAAAATGTTTAATGAACGTTTTGATTTATTTGGAGCCCTCTGCCTGGGCTGCCTCTTGTACACGTAATGTGTGTAAAGTAAAAAGCCTATATCTCCGCTATTTATGGCACGATCGCAATAAAATTGGGACAGTCTGTGTATTTTGATAAAATGCATTAAGCTTTTTAATATGGTTTACATAACTTTATAAACTTCGGAGCTATACGTTTTTTTTCAAATAGCTCCTCCAAAAAGGGGAGCAGCAAAAATTTAAAACAAACTTGATCTGCGTGCAGATATAAGAAGTCTAAATCCCAAGTTTGGTGTCTCTAGCTCTTATAGTCTCTGAGATCTAGGCGTTCATACAGACAGACGGACAGACGGACAGACGGACGGACGGACGGACAGACGGACATGGCTATATCGACTCCTTTAGTAATCCTGACCAATATTTAGGTAACTTTTGGGGGTCTGCCACGCCTCCTTCTGCCTGTTACAGAAAATCGCACTCGCACAAAACTATAATACCTTTGTACCTTTGAAATTGAATGCGAATAACTTCTGAACCGAGTTTACTATTAAACAAGAAAGGAAGCTAACTTCGGCTCACCGAAGTTTGTATACCCTTGCGGAATTTAAACAAAAAATTAAAACCGAAATTCTGAAATAATAATAGTTGCCAATCTCAAATTTGATGGCAATGGTTTGAAACACGGCTAAGCTATGTTTTTTTTTATTTTCCTGATTGTTCCTATGGCAGCTATAGGATATAGATGTCAGATTTTCATGAAAATAAAACCGAAATACTGAAATAATATTAAATGGCCAAATATCAAATTTGGTGAAAATTTGTTGAAAACTGACAAAGTTATAATTTTTTTTCGAAGATTTTTCCGATTGTTTCTATGGCAGATATATGATATAGTCGTGCGATCCGGCCCGTTCCGACTTATGTACGAGTGAGAGTATATAGAAGACTAACTACAAAGTTTCATTCAGATAGCTTTAAAACTGAGGGACTAGTTTGCGTATAATCGGACAGGAGGAGGGACAGACGGACAGACGGACTGACAGACGGACGGACAGACGGACGGACAGACGGACATGGCTAGATCGACTCGGCTGTTGATCCTGATCAAGAATATATATACTTTATAGGGTCGGAGATGTCTCCTTCACTGCGTTACAAACTTCTGACTGAAATTAAAATACCCTGCAAGGGTATAAAAACGGTTAACATATTTATGATCTGTGATGCAGTACCTTTCAAATGATGTATTATTGAGGAAATGTAGAGGTTAATCAGAGCCGAGATGCAACGGAACCTTAACTTTGTTGTTGTTGTTAAATTACCTGCCTAGCAATAACGCGTAATTAGCAAACGAAGGGGTATGTGGTATATGCATACACACATGTCTGCTTGTGTGCTTAGGACCAAATTCCAGTAAACGACAAGGGAGCAAAGCGATTTTTTAAACGATATTAAAAAGCGAAGCCGGGTTGCAGATTCCAAGCCAAGTTATGATTAGGTCGGAAGTCACCAAAATATTTCTGGGGAAAACAACGAATTTGCCGCCCTTTAGCAATGAATAATTATCGCACGAATATGTCGATTATATGCCGTATTTATTATACTTTTTTTACTCTCTCGGAGCCGCAACTGCGGATCGGACGTTTGGCTTCAATTTATATTCGTGAGCTTATGATGTAGTTTGCTGAATAGATACGTGACAGACAATAGATAAGAAAAAAATGCCGAAGAGAGCAGCAGGTGCAGCGGTACATCTATGCTCGCATGATAAGATGCTAATGAAGCCTTGGTGGTTAAAAATTTAAATAAACACAAATATTTGGAGCAAACTTCTGATAATAAAAAAAGAGGGGGAAAAACAGAAAAATTAGTATGTTTCGGAAAGCCCGACGATAAAAAAGGAAAGATCCTGAGAGCGTTTAAAGCTCAAATAGCACCCTCGCGAACGATATAAAAAAGTGTCGACACTGCCGCCTTTTTGTTGTGAACAACCAGTATGTCCGTTAGGTTTTCAATTCACCCTGTTTGTGAGGATTCTTAGTTGCCTGGCCTAGTGCCTAGTGCACAAACTATTGCCTTTTGTTGTCGCACTACCACTTAACAGTATTTAATAGAGCTCGCAAATAACAGTTGATCGTTTTTGGTGTTGCTGTTTGCACGCTAACAGAACCGAGAAAGACGATGCGCGTGTTCCTTTGCTCTGAACAACATTTTTCGTTGCTCTTTGTTTTGGTGTTTGGTTGACTGTTCTCAGCTCCGGGGTTGTTGCTATACTCACTCAACACTCAACTTAGAGAAAGCGATCCAACTCAACGCTCGCTCATTCAGTGACAACAGAAGAGCGAGAAAATAACGTTTAGAAACAATTTTAACATAGTTATTAGATCTTAACATTATATGTATTATTTATTCAGTATTTAGCTTTAAAACCACAAAAGCAAGTGTGGTTTACAATTAGAATGATCATTCGCATATACACTCATACAAAAAAATGTTATGTTCTTTGCTCATTGCAAAATGGTCAGCGAATGTGCAGAGTAAAGAGGAATCACGAAATTGGTGTTTCGTTGAACACAGTCGTTCGTTCAAGAGGCACTGGTGAATGGTTTTTGTCTCAATTTTTGCTCAATTTGTGCGCAAAAAACAGTTTTTTGGCTACTGCAAGAAACGTTTAACTGTTATTTGCGAGCTCTGGTATTTATAGATACAAAAATGCTTATGGTAACAGAAATAACGTGTAATAAATAGTGTGCGGTTACTGTGAGCACACGCTCACGTCATCGTTAGAAACTGAGACCATTGCCCCAGTTAATTTCCTCGTATCAGCAGACTATGCATATTCGCTTGACCTGGTAATTGATACTTTATTTGCGATAAATGCATGTCGCTGCGACTGAAGAGTTATTACATACTTTGTGTTGTGTCTGGAATATAATTACTTATGACTAAATACTGCTGCGACTGAAAACACCCTTTTATCCTTTATAATAATTATTTAGATTTCAATATACAAATAATTTTTAATTTTAATTATTCAAAAAAATACATAAATAAATACGGCAAAACCACTTACGGATATTCATAAAGCTCGTGCTCCTTGTGCAATGCTGTGATTCGATATTTCAGCTTTTTTAAAAATGATACAGCGCCAGACACCTTCGGAAAGCAATCATCTGTTGGCAGTTCCTACATGAAATTTCATAAAAATATTAATCCCTATATGCCTTATTTATTAACTCACATTTACTCCCATCAACGTAAATATATTTTTGAACTCATTGAAGTCTTTTTTTACATACATTATTTCCTCTTCAAAATCGTCGACGATGACATGCATGAACGGCTCGATATGGCTTTTAATTATGGGTCGAAGCAGAAGAGACCCCGCTAGTAAGAGATCGTGTGTATCTTCAAGTGCTTTCTCTAATTGAAATGAGACCATGCGCTCCATTACATCCGTCTTGGCTTTAAATATCAGACGATCTTTTTCAAAATGAGAGTGCTCTGCGTCCGGGTCTATCGGGTTGTATTGAATGTTGGTCCACTCGCGGTAAATTCCGTTGTACTCTTCAAGAATCTTCTCAAATGCTGCAGTTATCTGGCGACCCTTTAGACCCCCAATTACAATCTTCTCTAACTTCTGAAAGTCGCGACCTGTATTGAACAACTCCTTGAGCTCCTCCATACGGATAATAAACTTGTCTAACCTTCCAAATATTTCCTCAGGGTGCCAGGTCCAGTCTTGTGAATTAAAAGACGTACCGATTTTAAATTTTTTTAGAGAGTTACGGCATTCATTATAAATAGATCTGAGTGAAAGAATGCGTTAATGTAAGTTTATTTGCTTCCATTTTTTCACTTACTTGTAATAGTCGAGGTGCTGTATATTTGTATCAACCTTTTTATAAGCCTCGTCTACATCACCTTGAAAAATAGAATCAGGTTCAACAGTTCGAATAACGCATTCCATAAGGGAATTATGAAACAAATTAAAAAACAGAGTCATGTTGCTTAGCGTATGAAAATAGCGCGAGTGACCCCAAACTAATCCAACCGTTAACATCAATGAGCGGATATCCTGCCGATTATCATCCATGTCGTTTGACTCAAATTTGTCCATTTTTTTTTTCTGAAATAATAAAAAATATATTATATTAAAAAAAATGTGGTAACTTCCGGCAGTAACATAGCTTTTTGACGTGACCGATTATATAACCCTCCTAAGGCTTCGGCCATGCATTGATCGATAAGCGACTGAGTGACGCATAGTAGCGCTTCTCGAACAAAAGTCGTGGCAAAAATCAAAAAAGTTATAGTCGAAAAAACGATTTAGACTATACGTAATCAACAAACAATTTTACAACGATTCTAAATCCGTTGAGAAAACAATTTTTGTAAAAGTTATGAGCATTCAAAGTTGAAAAATATTTCCGTTTTTGCAACATACAAAACAAAAAAATGCAATTGGTTGACTGTCAGGTAGTATCACACAAAAACTACACAACGAATCGGACTGATTTTGGTTTTAAATTATAGATACATTCATAAACTGTAAATTAAACCAAAAAACGACAGTTTGGTTTCGGCTTGTACAGGTAAATCGTTACCTGCCAGGTGTCCATTTTTAACACATTTTTCTGCCTAAAGTAGTCTAGAACTTTTTAAGCAACACGGAGCACTCAACTACACTATATACTGTTCTAGATGTCCGTTTCCTGAACCAGAATCCGTTTGAGCTGCGACTCCACCTTTGGCAGCAAATCTAGTGAAACAACTTAGGATCAAAAAACACTAAATATGGGTGAAAACGCTTCAGGGGTACACGTAGCGCGTAAGCATATTTGCAGCGTTGAAATCGTGAATTTTTTGTTTTGAATGATTTTGAGACGCGAAAGGATGAGGAATCAAATGCGTATATTCCAAAAATGCTTGAACTATTAGAAATTCGCTCAAAATAGGTTTATTTTTTTTGTCAAAATATTAGAAAAATGGTAAAAAAAAAAAAAATCGAAATTAAAAAAACAAGTAAGAAAGCTACAGTCGAGTGAGCTCGACTGTGAGATACCCGCTACCCATACTTAAACCAGAAAAACGTCAGGACGCCAGAAAAAACAGTTAATACAGTTTTGAACATAACGGACAAATGCAAATGCAACCCTTCAGTACCAGAATTCCTTTCACGGCCTTTTCCTCGCGGCCTGTCCGAAAAACAAAAACAAATTGTATGGACTTCGAAACGAATTCCGAAAAGAAGTAGGCAAACAAAATTCTAACTGCATTCGGCTACAGCCGACGGCTCGCGAAGTTCGGACAACATATTTGTTGTTGTTTTCGAAGTCATTCGGATTTATTTTCGTTTCTCCTAATTCTCTTTTCATTTTCTTCTTCTGTTGTGATCACACGTGTTCGAGTGTTGTGTAGTTAAAGTTGCGTATAAATTTAAATATTATAAGGTAAGTCAAGTTATTTTTACTCAATTAATAAATTCCTTTGCAGAATTGATCTTAAGCATGGATATGACTTCATCTTAAACTGTTTAAATGCTAAACTCTTTAGGTATGCGGAGTTTCTTTTCAGTTAAAACTGGTATGTATCTTTGTACTTATTTATATGCAAACTGGAATTTTTAATTTGATTCTAACATTAAATTTACAGATAACATAAATTCCCGGAAGGATCTGCAGTCGGCGGAGGAAGCCCGTGAAACTTTACATTAATTTTAATTTTAATTGTATATTAATAAAAGTATAAAATTTAAATAAAAAAAGGAACAAATTAATCTGGGATTCCAGGGATTTTCTATAGGTTTTCTTTTGTGATTCCTCTGGGATTCTTAACTGAATTCCTAGCTGATTCCGAACAGATTCCGCTTATAAATTCACGTTTGATTCAGGAGGGAATCTACTTCGAAAATCACGATGAATTCATGCCCTGATTCACGTTTGATTCAGGAGGGAATCTTTTTCGAAAATCAAGGTGAATTCATGCCCTGATTCACGTCGAATTCCGATATGATTCACCGGTTAGTTCGAATTCACCCCTGGAGCCTCTTTTTCAAAATTTTTGTATGAAAATTCACCCCGTTTTCAGCGTGAATTCACGCGTGAATCACGTTCAGTCCCACATGATTCTTCTATGAATCAGGTCTGAACGGTACTGAAGGGAAGTGTATTAAAATCACATGCATACACAAATGCATACACATGTATCTATGTGTGTAAAAACGCGTTATTATTGCATTCAAGCGGCTAATAATTATTACCATTTAATAAAAATGCTTCTCGAATATCTTATAAGATTCTTTTCCGAACACAACCCAGAACTGATAAGAATATTTAGTTGGTCTAATTGGTCAACCAAATAAGGCATGCTGCCAGCAGCCGATTGTGTCCATACAAAATTATTTCCTTAATAACTTGGACAACTTTTATCTGATCGCAACCAAATTTTCAGGGATCACACAGACTATAGTTCTTAATATACATACATACAATTCGCGATTCTACCTTTAAAATTATACGCTTAATACTCTTTTTTATGATTTGCGGGGGCGGAAGTGGGCGTGGTAAAAATTTGAAACAAACTTGATAAGAAATACTGTCGACTATCTCTTATAGTCTCTGAGATCCAGTGTTTCATACGGACAGACGGACAGACAGACAGACAGACAGACAGACAGACGGACATGGCTAGATCGACTCGGCTGTTGATCCTGATCAAGAATATATATACTTTATAGGGTCGGAAATGCTTCCTTCTACCTTTTACATACATTTCCTGCCGGCACAAAGTTACAATACCCTTCTACCCTATGGGTAGCGGGTATAAAAATATGTAAACTATTTTTTTACATTTTTTTTAAATATTTTTATATCAATAAACAATACAAATAAAGCTGAAAAATAAAATAAATTTTTTTTTTTTTAAATCGTGATATATAAATTTTACAGCTATTCACCGTCAAATGCCGTTTAAATTATTGGATTATCTTATTTGGTTCAAAAGTTAATTATTCTCATGTGATTTTTAAAATAAAACTTATAATGATTACGTTCCCTGATACACACATGTAATAAGTTAAGTAGGAACGGAAAGAACACTGCGTGTTTGACTAATAAAGCGAGCGGAAGGTATACATATCTTACACATCCTACACTTGGGATTTGATAGCCGCTTGGCTATCAGAGTAGATCCGTATGGTGGTATCGCTGAGTCCACGTCTTATTGAAAGTCTGGCTGCTTCCCTTATGGCCAGCAGTTCAGTCGCCGAGTCCGAGAGACTGAAGGTCTGCCCGATCCCCCAGTGCTCGGCATAGATCCCAGCCCCTACTCCACAGCTCATCTTGAAGCCGTCGGTGTACCTCATCCTCTCCCTCTGGTCCAGTCTTCCCTTGTAGGGTATGATGTTGTGAATACATTTCCGAAGTTTATCTCCGTGGTCATGTAGTCCGTTCTCCCGTTTGTTTCCATCTTGATGCTTTTAATATTGCCTTGCCCTGTGCCGTGTTCCTTTCAGCAAGTGCTTGGTTTTAGTCCTACTGCACTCTGTGCGGCAATGGCCTTGACGAACAGTATTATCTTCATTATATTGAGGATAGCATTCAGGGCAGCCCCGGGGCAAGAGCGCATCACTCCTGCGGCTCCTACGCACCCTGCTCGTTGTATCCTTGTAAGATTTGCTATGTTGTAGGTTCTGGTTAGTGCTGGCCACCATACCAGGGCCCCGTATGTCAGAATTATCCTTACCACCGCTCTGTAGAGCCATATAATAATTTTTGGGTGCAGCCCCCAGTTGTTCCCAAACATTTTCCTGCAGGAGTAGAAAGCTTTCCCAACTCTTTCTGCAACTCTTTCTCTAACTCTTTCTGAACGCTTTGATGCCTCCCATATTGAGCTCTTCCAATATGGTGTTCATATTTATTAGCCAGTGTAAAGGTAATAGAACTTCGCCCTGAAGTGTGCCTCTCTTCACTGCTCGCGTGAGGTAAGTGTCACTCAGTTCAGCAGTGATTATCCTACTCGTCAGCATAACCCCGATCCACTCTCTGATGCCTTTCTCAATGCCTAACGAGTTGAGGGAGCTCAGGATGGAATCGGCGTTCACGTTATTGAACGTACCTTCTATGTCCAGGAAGGCGGCTGTTATGTATTGTTTATATCGTAATGCCTTTTCGACGTAACCCACAACTACGTCTAGTGCCGTTTCTGTCGACCTGCTTTTCCGGTATGCGTGCTGTGCATCCGAAAAGCCATATTTCTCAAGTTTCTCCCGGATGTGACCATCGAAGAGTCTCTCAATTGTTTTCAGGACGAAAGAGGTAAGGCTAATCGGGCAGTAATCGTTTTATTAGGATGTGACCCATTCTTTCCGGTTTTGGTATGAAGACGATCGGGTCAACCAGTAACTCCAGCGACTCCTCGTCGCTTTTTTTTAATAAGTTTTTGAAAAATCTTTTTTCAGATTTCAATTTTAATATGATTTAAGAATTAAAGAAAAAAAATTATGTAAATCAGAAAACTGGTTTAGGAATTATAGATAAATTTCTACCACTGAGATCATGAACCTATTCAGTTGAGCGGCAGTGTATATCCGGGTATGCTAAGACCAGTGCACTGGTCACTGCAGTGACTTGCTCGGCCCTGGTAAAAGGCTCCTGTATCAGGCCGATGTCGATATCCCTCTCCCTTAGAAGGATCGTAAGATTAGTTGAAGCGTACGAGCTGCGCGGTCCAGTCCGCCATATGTACATCTGGGTTCTGCGCCTTCAGAGCCGCGATCCTCCTTACATGGTCAGTCTGCCCCTTAGGTAACCAGATGCGAGCTCCAGGTCTCCTGGGGATCTCCCTGGCGTGGACTAGCCTAATCTTAAGGCCAGCCCAAGCGTTGCTAATCTTAACCATGCACTCCGCCAGGAAGTTCATGGAGAACGAATCGTGTGCCCCCTGACCACGTCCAAGGAGTCGAAGGAGGGGATGGGGCCGGTCGGCATGCTACCCACTCTGTCGGTTACCATGTCGGCCAACTTGGTCTCGATCTCCTCCCACTTCTCCGACAGCAGTGGTTCTCATCCACCAGGGCCATAGCCACCTCACTAAACTTCCTCGCCTTGCTGACGAAGCTTGTCGCCCTTGGCATACCCTGCGGGTCCTTCTCCCTATAAGGTGCGCTCTCGCTCACGTCCTGCGAATGATTGGGCTTCGCCTGAGAAGGATGCCTTATGGCTCTCTGCCATTAAAGTTTCAAATTTCGCGATCTCCGCAAGGAATTTAGCCTTGTCTTCTGCATTTCGGGGGTCGGTCTTGCCCTCTGCCTCGTTCTTGGCTATCTTGCCGAGAACGAAACGGGCTTTGCCGACCTTCGCCCGTCTTTGATGATGAGTCATTTTGCTCATATCTTTAATGGTGCCTGCCTGCGAGTGCTACTTGCTCTCCTATCGGATCTCGACTGAGTCGTAGTGTCTTGACCCGACACCGACGGCCCTTCTTCGTCGGTCCCCGATTTTTGCTGAGACTCCGAGACCAGACTCAGCCTCAGCGTCTCCTCCTTGTCCATCACTGACGTTTTGTGGGGTTTAACCTCTCCCAGGAGGCTCGAAGCTCGGCGTTTGTTTTCCATTTTCATTTCATGAACGCCCGCTTTGCTCGGCAAGGCAAGCGCAGCAACTTCGCCCCAAAGCTACGGTAAGGCATCCTACGTACTCGATCGAAGCCCAACTAGGCTTAAACCGAGGACCTGCTTCCAGCCGCCCTCGCTTGGAGAGTACGGATGGTGCCCACAGTTACGGCAGATGACACAGCCATCGGCTGTCGGCCATATATATTTAAAATTCAACATACATTTTTTTTTTAATTAATTGAATTTTAAGTCATGTATAGTTTTAGTCCATCTTTATGAACCATAGAAGGGGTCGTATTAAAGCAATATACGAAGTATTGTAGCCATATATCCCAATCTGTTTTATCAACTGGGATATATGAGCGTATGAACTCGTTAAGTGTTCTGTAGCTTCGCTTCAAAGTTCCGACGGTCTGATGGTGGTGTGCAGTTCAATTTTTGTTTTTGATATTTAAGTTCTTACATAAATCTTCAATTATTGAATTTTTATATTCTGTTCCCATGCCCGTAATGAACATCTTCATTGGACCGTACTTCAGTATAAAATGTTCAAATACAGCTTTTGCTACTGTTTTTGCACTTTTATTCGGTATGAATTTATTAAGTGTTCTGTGGCTTCGCTCCACAGTTCCGACAGTCTGGTGTTGGTGTGCAGTTGAATTAATGTTTTTGATACTAAAGTTCTTACATAAATCTTCAATTATTGAAGAATACAATTTTTGAATATAGCTTTTGCTACGGTTTTTGCCTTTTTATTCGGTATTGGTATTGCTACAATGTATTTGGTTAAATCACAATGTAGTGTATTTGCGTATTCATTTCCTTGTTCGGATTTAGGTAGTAGACCGATCGGTTATAGTAATTTGGGCGTTTGTATGTTTTCGACGTTTGACATTTGGGGCATTTTCTGATATAATGTGATATATATCTTGTCATTTTTTTCCAATAATAATGCCTTTTTAATTTAGCTAATGTTTTAGCTATACCTCATATTGGATCATCATGAAATGTAAATAGTATTGCTTATTTTTCTTTATCTTTATTTGATAATAGGGTCACCGGCTTAAATAGAGCTACTCTTAAAGATTCTAATATTTTATTCCCCATTACTTTAAAAGATTCTATTGAGATGGTATCAAAGATTTTTTGGTTCGGTGCCACTTTGAGTTGGCTGATATTAAGTACACCGGCTTCCTTTTAAAGCCTTTGGAAAAAACTGACCTAAGTCGAGGATTACATTGGTGTACATATCGCTAACGTCAACTCTTGCTATAACTTTTGTATCAATTTTTTAGTAAACATAGTAAATCTGTTATTCGCAAGGTCACTACTTTTCGTACCTCGTCACTTACAATGACTTCGTATACGTTGGGCTTAGAAGTTGCTCAATGGTTATTCTTGATAACGCATCGGCTACGTAGTTGTCTTTTCTCTTTAGATATTCTACTGTGAAATTATATTCTTCTAATTGAAGCCTCATTCGTGTGAGTTTTGGGCTTGGATTTGACATCGAAAATAGGTAGGTAAGTGGTCTGTGATCTGATTTGACAGTTAAGTGTCTACCATAAATATATGGTCTGAAATAAGTTTTTGCCCAATGAATTGCTGTCAATGCTTTTTCTGTTGTGCTTTTATTACTCTTTCCCTTAGTTAACGATCTTGAGGCGTATGCAACTGAAAGTTGGAGTCCGTTTTTGTGTTGAGTCAACACTGCTCCCCATGCTTGCTTACTTGCATCAGTTATTATGCACAATTTTTTGCTGAAGTCTGGGTATTGTGGATAGTTTGGGGTTATTAGTGCCGATTTAAGATGCAACATCTTTTCTACATAATCTTGTTATGCGACGGGAATATTCGGAGAAATTTTTAATAAAACGTCTATAATAATTGCAAAAAGCAACGAATCGTCTACCGCTGTTAGCATCATGTGGGACTGGATAGTTTTTGATGTCGTCAGGTAAGATTCCTTTATCTGTGCAATTGTGTCCCAAAAAGAGTTCATATTTTAGATCACCGGTGTCTATTAAGAAAACTAGTTTCTTTCCTGTTTCTACGTTAAGAAAAGTTACTTATATATTTTGGCTGAGATTGATAGTATGAACTTTTACGTTCTTTATTGCTGAGTATGTAAAGGTTGTTAGGATTTTCCCGAAGCAGTTTGGGCTACTCTGACATTGTTACTGTGATTGTTATTATTTTTATTATTATTAATACCTCTATAACTTCCACGACCTCTATTTGGGTTATTGGTCTGGTTGTTTTTGTTTAGGTTATTACCGTTGTTTCGATAAAAACCGTTATTTTAGTAATTGCAGTTGTTTTGGTAATTGCCACGGCCATTGTCTCTACCACGGAAGTTACCTCTGTAATTATTGCCACGATAGTTTTATTGTTTTCGGGCATACAGTACGGTATTAGCGTTGCCTGTAATTTCTGAGCTACAATGCACATATTTTGCGACGGCATCGTTCATGGTGGTAAAGTTACCAGCTTCTTAGATTGTTTTTAGTCTGTCATGCTCACACTTTTTAGTCATTGCAGTGATGGCTTCCTTTGTATTGAATTCATCAGCATGTTCAGCTGATAAACCTTCATCAATGTGTGAAGCTTCAAGTAGCTTCCGAAGGTTATCGTTTTCATTGGTAAACTTTTCTGCAGTTTTTCGTTTCTGCTAGTCTTTGCCAGTTTGGCCTTAACATCATCGGATATTTTGTCTGCAATAGTGGCATTAAGTTTGTCAATTATTGCTTTAATAGTAGCCTCATGTTGGCCTTTATATAAGGTTGATCCTACTATTTTTGAATTAATTACTTCGACGGCTAGTTCTTCGAAATTTCCTTTCGTTAATCTACTAGCCTCAAAGCCGTTACGAATCTTTGTAGATGGATTTGCTGTCCATTGAATTCAGAAATGGCATTTGATATGTCCGCCATCATGTATATAATTGTATCAGTGAGCTTAGCAATAAATCTGATTCTTCTTCTTTTGCCTTGGATATTGTTAACACAGCAGGAATAGTAAGGTTGTTTTTAGGTTCTGTTTCTAATTCTTCCGGATCTAAATCGAACTCTGCCTCTTCTACAGGGACAGATATATCAAGATTAAATTTTTGTTTATTCGAGATTAAATTTACTCGAAGTCTGTTCAAGAATTTGGATACCTTGGACCAATGATCTTTATTTAGCTTTTCCCGTTGGACATGTATTAGTACTCGTGCGTCATTAAAACACTTTACTAATATACATGCGTGCTGAGTGAGTGATTTATATGACTTGTCAAAATCAATTTTTATTTTATTTTATTCATCGTAGATTGCTTTCCAGTCCGTTACGGATTGTATTTTACCAGTACAGATTTATTTATTTATTAAGAAAAATGGCAAATAACTGCCATGTAAGGCTTTACCCTTTGACCGAAGCAGGGAGTGTTTTTTAATGATGTGCTCCGACTCACATCAGGTGAGCTGAGGTAAGGGTAGGTAGAATTAGCGCACATTGTAACAACTATTATTATTAACAAAATCGTAATAGTGTCCATGTCTATTTTTTGGGATTTTTTTTATTAACAACGCTACTTAACATTGTTGTGTCGTTGTGTCTTCAAATATAAGGAATGCGAGTAAGCTCCTTGTCTGAATTCGCCAATAATTTAATTCGGAGGGTCAATCTCTATTGATTTCATCATTAGCACAACCAACAACACTGAGCCTTAAATCGAGTCAGGGCACCTTAGCATCTACCAACAACAGTTTAAAATAATTAAGGGAATTTTTCTAGTATTTGCTTCTTAACCTTTGTCCTCTTCGTCCTAAATGCAAGTAACAAATTGAAATTAGCGCAAATTTCTCTTGTAATTTTGTAATTTTTGGGAAGGAATAGCATCACTTTACCCTTTACTTCTAATTTACTCTTTCAGCCAAGGATAGCTAAACTACCACGGTGACGGATAATTTGGGATAATATTTGAAATTGAAGAATGGCTATTTACTACCAGATGCAATAGTCATATACATCTTCGTAAGACTGTTGGCATTGATACACATAAACACCATGAATTCTTATAATTTAATCAATTATTTAAAAATTTAAAAAGAAAAACTTCCTAACGAAATAGATATGCTACGTGGCCAAGAAATTGAACGTAAATCTATTTACATTATCCTGCCTATATATTCGTATAGCTTTACAGGTTATACTTCTAATCCGGCAGAAAAAGTTCCGCTCAAATTTACAAGAAATTTTTTTAAGGTAATTTTTTTAAGAAAAAAATGCGTCGCAGTATAATCCAAAAAATGTTGCAACGCAGTGGAACACCAAGTAAAAAAAAATATGCGCTCTTTGTAGCGCTGCCGGCATACCAATCCTGGGCCGTAGTAATTCAGTACGGTGTCCGTGTCAGCTAGTCGTTGCCGGTTCGGCTACGCTGACACTCCCAGAAGGAGCGACCTGCCCCTCGCACTTGTTGATTCAGCTGCTGTTGTCCTGGGCCTATGAGCTCAGGCGGTGCCGGTGCTGGTCGACGCACAGGCTATTGCCTCACCCGGCATGTATATAGACAGTGTGGACTATATAGAGGTCCTGGGCAATCATTCGGGCATCTCTCCCTTCGTTGAGGTACTTCTTTAGGAGACGGAGGTTTTGTGAGTTGTGATCGGGCTTTCTTTTGCGATTATTTTTTTTAAGAAATGGAACTCGTTTTATAACTTCTGAGCTGCTGCCCACGCGGAAGGCGACGTGCTTGTGTATAGTAGCCAGTTTAAGTGCGCTACCCGCTTTTTTCGTTTTTAACACCTCCGCGTCTCATCACACTCTACTCAATTAGATTGCAGTTTTTCCCAAAGTTTGAGGAAGAATCTCATCCATCCGTAGTCCGATGATTATTGTATTATTGAAGCCATGTAGATAAGACGATTACTCAAGAAATTAATCCAAAGTCGGAAGAAAATAATTCGCTGTCACGGCCGCCATGTTGTAACGAACCTCTGACCAGGATAACACTCAGTCGTATCCAGGAAGGATCATACAAGATACTTGTATGTTGGGACTAAGAATTTTTGTTTTGGAAATTCGTTATTGGTGAATCCTAACCTCAAATTATCGCGTTCCGATTTCGAACCCCGTCGAAACGGCCCCAGGCGTCCCGGAGAAGAGTTTAGAGACTGCGGTGCTAAAATCGGAGAAGGGGGATCCCGACGGAGTCGGCAGGGCTGGCTCCGGTGAACAACCTAGGAGGCAGCGAGAGGGGAATCAGAGTCGACGCCGCCGGTGCGAACCTTGGGGCTGCCGGGGAGAGCGTCTCCGGTGAAAACCTTGGAGCAGCCGAAAGGGATCGGTTCCGGTAGAAATAACTTGCAGCCGGCGGGAAAGGGATCGTCTCCGGTGAAATAACCTTGGAGCCGGTGGAGAGGAGGGTGTAGGGGACACGCGAGAAGGGGCAGAGGGGCCTCTAGAACCTAGAAAAGAAACCAACCCACAGAGAGAACACTGGATTTTTCTAGCTAAAGAATTCGATGTTTATTACTCCCAGAAATGAGTTTACATGCGTGCAGTAGTCTACGGTGGGCCAAAACAATAGGAATTTTCGGATAAAAGGCGAAAAGAATGAGCTTGGTTGTGTATCGAAGATGACTTACGTGCCGCTTACGTCGACCAGGGGAAGTTTGTGGCCGTGGCTGAACGTAAGGCAGGAGCGTATTCGCGGCGAACGCAGGCGTGTGGCCTCAGTGGGCGTGGCGGCCCCCGCGGTCACGGGCACTGGCACCGACTCTGCCGGCGGCACTGGCCGCGAAGGCGTAAATCGCACCCGACGTCACACGTGCGGCAGCCCACGGGCGGCTATCCCTGCGGCGTGGCGACTGCGCATGGGCGAAGATGGCCGGGTACGAGTCACTCGCGGTCACAGACACGGGCGCCGGCTCTGCCGGTGGCACTGACGAGAGGGCGGCGAGCTGCGGCTGCGCGATCGAGGCGGGTGTGACCGACGTCGCACGGGCAGCGGTCCACGGGCGGCGAGACCGGCGGCTGCGCCTAGACGGTGGACGGCTTGGCGGTGACCCACTCGCGAACGCGAACGGCGAGTTGGCCGATGGCGCGGACTCTGCCGATGGCGCGGACTGGCGGCGGACACTTGGTGCGGGCACCGGCGATGGACACTTGGTGTGGGCACTGGGCCACTGATCGTCACTTTCGATGGGGTTTTCGGGGGTGGCTGCGTGGCAGCGGTTGCACTCGTGACACTGACTGGCGCTGGCAACGTCGCGCTGACGGTAGCGGCGAGCGGCAGTGGCACTAACACACGGCAGGGGTTGGCAGAAGTGGCGCGATGGCACTCTGCACAACTGCGGGTAAAAGAACACGGCGGCGAAACAACACGTGTGGATCGGGTGATCTGCTTGCGATGAAAGAGAGATTTTTAAAGGCACGTGCTGCCTTTTTATAGTAGAGTGTAAACAACTCCAGTAACGGGACCCGCCAAATATAACGGAGTTTTAAAGCTTCTCGTAGGACCGTCAGCGCGGTGGTTATCGATCGTGGGTCTAGTATTAATCGGTGATGGGTCTAATATTAATCGGTGGTGGGTCTAATATTAATCGGGGGTGGGTCTAATATTAATCGGTGGGGGGTCTAATATTAATCGGTGGTGGGTCTTGTATTAATTATAGCTAAGACTTATAAATAGAACAATATATACTAGGAAAACATATTTATATAGTATTAATTATATTTTGTGACGCCTCCCCTAAGAGGCGCACAAATATACATAGTATTTTTACTATTTAATTATAATTTAATTATAGTAATAAATATATAAATACTATCCGAATGTTTTCCTAGTATATATTGTTCTACTGATAAGTTTTAGCTATAATTAATATTAGATCCACCACCGATTAATACTAGATCCACCACCGATTAATATTAGATCCACCACCGATTAATATTAGATCCACCACCGATTAATATTAGATCCACCACCGATTAATATTAGACCCACCACCGATTAATACTAGACCCACGATCGATAACCACCGCGCGGACGGTCATACGGAAAGCTCAAAAACTCCGTTATGTTGGCGGGCCCCGTTATTCAGGAGTTGTTTACTTGTGACTATAAAAAGGCAGCACGTGCCTGTGAAAAGTCTCTTTGGTTACCAGCGCATCACCTGACAAGCACGTGTCCCCGTTCCGCTCTAACCGACGTCCGCCGCGTTCCTTTGCCCGCCCACGTTACACAGAGTGCCGCCGCGCCACTGCTGCTAACGTAATCGCGCCCAGCAAACAGTCCTGCTGCCGTCGCCCGTCACCGCGACGCCCCCCCCCATCGACAGTGTCCGTTGCCTGCCAGTGCCATCGGCAGTGCCAAGACGCGATCGAGTGCCCTACGCCGCCGAGCCGTCCACCGCCCGTGCGCAGCCGCCACGCCGCTGGTCTCACCGCCCGTGTGCTGCCGCGTACGTGACGCCGGCCGCGACCTACGCCAACGCGCAGCCGCCGCAAATCACCCCTCTCGCCAGTGCCGCCGGCAGAGTCGGTGTCAGTGCCCGTGACCACGAGCCCGCCGGGGCCGCCACGCCCACACTAGCCACCGCGTCCGCGTTCACCGGGACTACGTCACCGCCTTACGCCCAGCCACGGTCACTCCTTTTTCCTGGTTGGTGTAAGTTGCACGTAAGTCCATTTCACATAGCCTCAAGCCCTTCCTTTCCGTCTCTTTATACCCGCGAATCGCCCTCCTCGGCCCACCGTAGATTTCTGCGTGCCTGTGTATTTAGTCTTAACCTAATTTCTGCGAATAAAAGTGCATTCTTGATTAAGGAAAGCCTCAAGTCGCCTCTCTCTCTTCGGGTGGGTTTCTTTCCTAGGTTCTAGGGCCCCACTACCCTCCCCGCGTTCCTCCTACGCCCTTCTTTCCACCGGCTCCAAGGTATTTACCGGAGACGATCCCCTTCCCATCGGCTCCGCGGTATTTTAACCGGAACCAACTCCTTTCGGCTGCTCCACGGTTTTCACCGGAGACGTTCTCCCCAGCAGCCGCGAGGTTTTCACCAACGGCGCCGCCACTGAGTCCCCTTTCGCCGCCTCCAGGGTTATCACCGGAGTCCGCCCTACCGACTCCGTCGGGATCTCCTCCTCCACTTCTCCGCACCTATCCGCTCTATACTCCTCTCCGGGCCGCCCGGGGCCGTACTTAGCGTTTCGATTTCGGAAACCCGCTATGATTTCAGGTTAGGATTCACTGAGTAACGAAATTTCCAACACAACTCCTTGTCCCAACATACAAATGTCTTGTATGATCCTTCCTGGACCCGACTGAGGATTATCCTGGCCAGAGGTACATTACAAGTGGCGCCCGAACAGGGCGGGTCGTCATAGCGGGTTTCCGAAATCATAGCGGGTTTCCGAAATCGAAACGCTAAGTACGGCCCCGGGCGGCCCGGAGAGGAGTATAGAGCGGATAGGTGCGGAGAAGTGGAGGAGGAGATCCCGACGGAGTCGGTAGGGCGGACTCCGGTGATAACCCTGGAGGCGGCGAAAGGGGACTCAGTGGCGGCGCCGTTGGTGAAAACCTCGCGGCTGCTGGGGAGAACGTCTCCGGTGAAAACCGTGGAGCAGCCGAAAGGAGTTGGTTCCGGTTAAAATACCGCGGAGCCGATGGGAAGGGGATCGTCTCCGGTAAATACCTTGGAGCCGGTGGAAAGAAGGGCGTAGGAGGAACGCGGGGAGGGTAGTGGGGCCCTAGAACCTAGGAAAGAAACCCACCCGAAGAGAGAGAGGCGACTTGAGGCTTTCCTTAATCAAGAATGCACTTTTATTCGCAGAAATTAGGTTAAGACTAAATACACAGGCACGCAGAAATCTACGGTGGGCCGAGGAGGGCGATTCGCGGGTATAAAGAGACGGAAAGGAAGGGCTTGAGGCTATGTGAAATGGACTTACGTGCAACTTACACCAACCAGGAAAAAGGAGTGACCGTGGCTGGGCGTAAGGCGGTGACGTAGTCCCGGTGAACGCGGACGCGGTGGCTAGTGTGGGCGTGGCGGCCCCGGCGGGCTCGTGGTCACGGGCACTGACACCGACTCTGCCGGCGGCACTGGCGAGAGGGGTGATTTGCGGCGGCTGCGCGTTGGCGTAGGTCGCGGCCGGCGTCACGTACGCGGCGGCACACGGGCGGTGAGACCAGCGGCGTGGCGGCTGCGCACGGGCGGTTGACGGCTCGGCGGCGTAGGGCACTCGATCGCGTCTTGGCACTGCCGATGGCACTGGCAGGCAACGGACACTGTCGATGGGGGGGGGGCGTCGCGGTGACGGGCGACGGCAGCAGGACTGTTTGCTGGGCGCGATTACGTTAGCAGCAGTGGCGCGGCGGCACTCTGTGTAACGTGGGCGGGCAAAGGAACGCGGCGGACGTCGGTTAGAGCGGAACGGGGACACGTGCTTGTCAGGTGATGCGCTGGTAACCAAAGAGACTTTTCACAGGCACGTGCTGCCTTTTTATAGTCACAAGTAAACAACTCCTGAATAACGGGGCCCGCCAACATAACGGAGTTTTTGAGCTTTCCGTATGACCGTCCGCGCGGTGGTTATCGATCGTGGGTCTAGTATTAATCGGTGGTGGGTCTAATATTAATCGGTGGTGGATCTAATATTAATCGGTGGTGGATCTAATATTAATCGGTGGTGGATCTAATATTAATCGGTGGTGGATCTAGTATTAATCGGTGGTGGATCTAATATTAATTATAGCTAAAACTTATCAGTAGAACAATATATACTAGGAAAACATTCGGATAGTATTTATATATTTATTACTATAATTAAATTATAATTAAATAGTAAAAATACTATGTATATTTGTGCGCCTCTTAGGGGAGGCGTCACATTCCCCTCCCACTTCGGGGAACAAAAGAAAAACCCGTGTCGCGCTGGTCCGGTACTTCCTCCGGTGGTGTCGTCCTTCGTGGGGTGATGGTGGGCTGTCGCATGGGTGGTCATGGGGCGCGGCTCGTCAGTCTCGGGGTCCGAGGCGGACGTGGCCGCCTGCCCCTCGGGCCCTTACCGTCACCTGGTACGTCCCGGTGATGGTGGTCCGCCGGAACCGGTAGCGGCTGTTCCGGGTCCGCCGTACCGCTTCCCCAATTTCCCGCCAGAGGGCTTCGGGAATTGGTCGGCCTGGCGGGTCGGTGGTCCAGCCGACGGGCAGCTCCACCAAGTGGTCGGGGGTGGTGGGGCTCTCCGATTCGGCGGCTTCTCCCTCGGCGTCCACATCTTCCGGCTCGGTCGGCTCCGCCTGTGGGGCGGCGACGTGGGCAGGGCGGCCTTGCTCTGCTCCGTCTTCGGCCGATGCCGTCGGCTCCTTCCGGCGGAACTGTGGTCGGGGCTCACTGTCGGAGTCGCTGGATACCGACTCCCACGCCATCGCCTTCCCCGTGGGGATCTGAGTGGGTGGCGGTGTGTTTCCCGCGGTGGTGCTGTCCGCGGCGGCCTGGGTCGTGGCGGCGGCTGAGGTAGTGGCAGCGGCTGAGGTAGTGGCAGCGGCGGCCGTGGTGGTGGTAGCGGCGGCCGTGGTTGCGGCAGCGGCGGCCGTGGTGGTGGTAGCGGCGGCCGTGGTGGTAGCAGCGGCGGCCGTGGGTGTGTCAGCGGCGGTCGTGGTGGTGGCAGCGGCGGTCGTGGTGGTGGCACGCGGCGGTGGGTCCTCCGGGTCCGAGTGGACCTCGTTGATCGAGATCCAGTCCCCCCGTGGCACGCAATCGTATTCCGGCCGTGGCGAGGGGGGAAAGGTCACGATCGGCCCTTGTTCCGGTCGTCGGAAGGGTGCCCGCAGGGTGACCTCGGTGTACTGGGCCTGGATCAGGGTCACCCAGTCCCCTCTCCAGTACCCGTACCTCTCCTCGCTGAACTCGACGCGGTGCTCCGTGCTGGGCCCGGCGTCCTCCTCCTCGCTGTCGGAGCTGATGGTGAAGGCCCGCTCGTCCTCACACTCCGACCCGTCCTCCACGCGGAACCCCGGGGAGTAGTTGCAAGGCGTTGCAAGTGTTCCAGCGGCTGTCGAGATAGCGCGTCTGCGACGACGTTATACTTCCCCCGCCGGTAATGGACGTCGAACTGGTACTGCTGCAGCTCCAGCGCCCACCTGGCTATCCGTCCGGTCGGGTTTTCGATGTGATCCAGCCACTTCAGAGCCAGATGGTCCGTGATCACATCGAACCGGTACCCCTCGAGGTAACACCGGAGTTTCCGGATTCCCCAGACGATAGCCAGGCTTCTCCGTGGGAGAGTAGTTGAGCTCCGCGGCGTCGAGCTTCCTGCTGACGTAGGCGATGACTCGCTCCTGGCCGTCCACGTACTGGGTGAGAACTCCTCCCAGCCCATAGTTGCTGGCGTCCGTCTGCAGCGTCATCTTCACTGAAAAGTCCGGGCATGCCAGCACCGGCGCGTCGGTCAGGAGTTGCTTGAGCAGCTCGAACGACTCCTGCTGTTCCGGGCCCCATTGCCATCGCTGACTCTTCTTGAGAAGGTTGGTCATCGGCTGGACAACGGCCGAAAAGTTGGGCACAAACCTCCGGTACCACGACGCCATGCCGAGGCATCGCCGGAGTTCCTTGAGAGTAGTCGGGGGGGTCAAATTCCGCACCGCCGCTACTTTCTCTGGGTCTGTGTGGATGCCCTGATCGCTGATCACATGACCCAGATACGCGATCTTCCGCTTGAAGAACGCACACTTCTCCTGGTTAATCCGGAGATTCGCTTGCCGGAGTCGCTCCAAGACCCTGCGTAAATTGCACATGTGCTCTTCCAGGCTGGCCCCTACCACGATGATGTCATCGAGGTACGCAAAGGCATAGGGGTCCAGCTCCGGCCCGATCACGCTGTCCAGAGCGCGCTGGAAGGTGGCTGGGGCCGAATGGAGGCCGAATGGCATGACTCTCCACTGGAAGAGGCCGCGTCCGGGGACGGTGAACGCCGTGCATGCTCGGCTCTCTCGTTCCATTGGAATCTGCCAATACCCATTGCGCAGATCCAAGGTGGAGATAAACTTCGCGTTCCGCAGCCGTTCGAGGATGTGGTTGATACGCGGCAGCGGATACGCGTCCGGGACGGACTTCGCGTTCAACTGCCGGTAATCCACGCACATCCTCCATTTGCCCGTCTTCTTCCGCACTAGTACTAACGGGGCGCTGTGCGGGCTACGCGACGGCTCGATGCATTCTTGTCGGAGCAGGTCGTCGACCTGTTCATCGATGATTTGCTGCATGGCAGGGTTCTTTGGGTAATAGCGTTGCTTGATCGGCCGATCGTCACGCATGGTGATGCGATGTTCGGCGATGTTGGCTACCCCCGTCATCCCCTCGAATGGAGCTAGTTGTTCCTCCAGGAACAACCGTATCCGCTGGTCATCCTTGCTTTCCGGGGCTGGTTCCGATGAGTCTTCCCGAAGGTTTTCTGCCGGTTGTTCCCCCGGGGTCTCCCCTAGGTCCCCGTTGTTGTCCGCTCTGGGTTGGGGCTCAGGCTGTGGCGGCTCCTCGCATTGTACAGGCGGCTCGGGGCCGGTTTCCTCCTGGTATTCCTCGTGTTGCATCATCTCGTGCCGGGGTTCCTCGTAATGGTCCCCGTCCGGCCGAGTCTCCTCCGTGGCGCCCCTGGGGAGGGTCAGACTGGCGTTTCCACACCGGATGGTGGTGCCGATTTCCCGGAGGAAATCCATTCCCAGAATGAGGGGCTCCAGCATCGCCGGCATCACGAGAAGGGGAACTCGCGCGGCCTTCCCGGCCAAGGTGATTTCGGCCTGGAGTAGTTGCCGAATCTCTACCCTCGAGGTGTCCGCCAGATTAATCTGGGTCCGAACCTCTCGAAATTCGTGGGCTTGGCCCACCGCATCGGCCACTTCTCTGCTGATAAAACTCCTCGACGCTCCGGTGTCGAGCGTAGCCAACCGGGCGCCTCCCCCGATCATCACCTCGGCGGCTATTCTCCCTCGCTCGACTTTTAGTTGCGGTCCCCGCGGGGGGTCGAGGGGGAATTGGTCCCCGACGGACTCCGCCGGTCGTGGGGACCGTGCCCGTTTCCCGGCTGGGTCCGACGACAGCAGTCCACTGTCCGGACGTTTCGTCGCCCACAATCCCAGCAGAACCACTGCCGGGGGTTCTGGCACTCTCGCCCGAAATGCCCTGGTTCCCCACAGTTCGAACACGCGTTACGTACGTCGTGGACACGTTCGGCTTCCGGAGCCGAGACCCGGTTGACCTGGGCGGACCCTTGAGTCGGAGACTCGACAGGTGTACGGAACGGGTTCCGTGGCTTCGGTGGCTCGGGGAAGCGTACCTCCCTTCGGCTGGGTACGGGTTCGCGGAAGTGCATCTCGTACCGGGGAGTAGGGTGTGCGCGCTGTCGGTCGGCGCTCCGCTGCTTCACCACCTCGTACTCCGTGGCCAGCTGGGCCAGTTCGCCGATGCTGCGGAAGTCGCTCCGCCGGATGTACATCTGGTACTCCGGGGCGACGTTCTCGTAGAGCCGGTCGAGCTCTTGGGCCTCCGAGTATCCAGCGTGGCGCATCAGGACTCGCAAGTCGAGCATGTAGTCCTTGAAGGCCTCAGGCTCCATCTGCTCGCGACTCCGGATCTGATCGTCCAATCGCTGGAGATACCGCGGCGGGAGGAAGAATTCCAGAAACTCCCGCCGGAAGGTGGTCCAGTCAGCCCCTTGGAGGCGGCTGGTCTGGAACCATTTCTCCGCGCGGCCGACGAGTAACTCGGCCATGGCGCGGGGGAGCGTCTCCAGGTTGATCCCGTAGGAGAGAGCGCGGCTCTCGACCTGTTCCATGAAGGCCAGGGGGTCAGTATGCCCATCATACTACAGCCCCCACTTGCGGATTCGCTCCGGGACACATGAAAACTCCCGGTGGAGTCTCTCGGGGCTTCGTTCTGCTGGGGTAGCCCTAGCGGCCTCGGGAGGCGTGGGACGGGTGTATGCAATAGTCGGGGTACGGCGTATGCTGGCCGTAGGCGAACTAGTAGTCGCGGGGGTCGGGTCGCGGGGAGCGGAGAGGCTCCGAGCCGGGGCCTTGGTGTCGCCAGATGGCGCGGGACTGGCCGTCCGGGCGGGGAATTGCCTCTCTAGGTCTGCGAGCCGTGACCAGACCTCCTGGGTCTGGTCGGTTTCCCTCAATAGGGCGGCGAAATTTCGTCGCAGCTCGTCGACGGTACCGTCGGCGGTACCGTCGGCGGAAAACCCGAACTCCTCGGCAAAGGCCAAGAGTTCCCCCTTATTCCGGTGGTAAATCCACCGTACTCCTACCCCGGGATTCTTATTCTTACGAGGAACGGACTCACCAGGACTCTGATCTCCGTTCATGTTGGATGGTTGCTGTTATTGCTGTGCTGGTCCGTTGACAAAGGCGTGGGCGTCTGGTTGTTGTTCCAGGTTCACTATTTTGGTTTTCACTTTGTTTTGTTTAGGTTTTGTTTCTCGACGGGTTATTATGTATATTTATTTTCTTATATATATAAATATTTATTTTTAATTATAATTATTTATTTTTAATTATAATTAGGTATTTTAATTATAATTATTTATTTTTAATTATAATTAGTTATTTTAATTATAATTATTTATTTTAATTATAATTATTTATTTTCAATTATAATTATTTATTTTTCAATTATAATTATTTATAGTTCCACTCGCGTTGGTGTTTTCGGAAGGCTGTGCGGACAGTGCACCCGAGGAGAAAGGATACACGGAAAAGTAAAAAGATTGGAGATTTTTTTTTTTTTTTTTTTTTGGAGGTTAGGTCACATAACCCCACGTGTTCCCGGACACGTGTTGTGCGTACCGCCTCGACGTATCGGTTGGCGTTTCGCTTACGACCGTTCCGAACGTCTTCCGTCTGAAATCGGCCGCGTTTTCAAAAAAACGAAATTTTGAGGTTAGGCCCACTTTTCACGGATGTTATTTTTCCGGGCTTTTATCCCTATCCTTGTCCCTGTTCGGGCGCCACTTGTAATGTACCTCTGGCCAGGATAATCCTCAGTCGGGTCCAGGAAGGATCATACAAGACATTTGTATGTTGGGACAAGGAGTTGTGTTGGAAATTTCGTTACTCAGTGAATCCTAACCTGAAATCATAGCGGGTTTCCGAAATCGAAACGCTAAGTACGGCCCCGGGCGGCCCGGAGAGGAGTATAGAGCGGATAGGTGCGGAGAAGTGGAGGAGGAGATCCCGACGGAGTCGGTAGGGCGGACTCCGGTGATAACCCTGGAGGCGGCGAAAGGGGACTCAGTGGCGGCGCCGTTGGTGAAAACCTCGCGGCTGCTGGGGAGAACGTCTCCGGTGAAAACCGTGGAGCAGCCGAAAGGAGTTGGTTCCGGTTAAAATACCGCGGAGCCGATGGGAAGGGGATCGTCTCCGGTAAATACCTTGGAGCCGGTGGAAAGAAGGGCGTAGGAGGAACGCGGGGAGGGTAGTGGGGCCCTAGAACCTAGGAAAGAAACCCACCCGAAGAGAGAGAGGCGACTTGAGGCTTTCCTTAATCAAGAATGCACTTTTATTCGCAGAAATTAGGTTAAGACTAAATACACAGGCACGCAGAAATCTACGGTGGGCCGAGGAGGGCGATTCGCGGGTATAAAGAGACGGAAAGGAAGGGCTTGAGGCTATGTGAAATGGACTTACGTGCAACTTACACCAACCAGGAAAAAGGAGTGACCGTGGCTGGGCGTAAGGCGGTGACGTAGTCCCGGTGAACGCGGACGCGGTGGCTAGTGTGGGCGTGGCGGCCCCGGCGGGCTCGTGGTCACGGGCACTGACACCGACTCTGCCGGCGGCACTGGCGAGAGGGGTGATTTGCGGCGGCTGCGCGTTGGCGTAGGTCGCGGCCGGCGTCACGTACGCGGCAGCACACGGGCGGTGAGACCAGCGGCGTGGCGGCTGCGCACGGGCGGTGGACGGCTCGGCGGCGTAGGGCACTCGATCGCGTCTTGGCACTGCCGATGGCACTGGCAGGCAACGGACACTGTCGATGGGGGGGGCGTCGCGGTGACGGGCGACGGCAGCAGGACTGTTTGCTGGTTTGCAGCTTTACCAAATGGGTAGAGCTGGTGCCATTGCGCAAAGCCACCACCCGGACGCTGATACGAGCGTTCCGTGAGCGAATCCTAGGGCGTTTCGGTGCCCCTAGGAAGATGGTATGCGACAATGGTACCCAGTTCACCAGTAAAGCCTTCCGGGAGTTCCTCCAGGAGGCAGGAGTGGAACTACAACATACCGCCCCGTACTGCCCACGAGAAAACCCGACGGAGCGGGCCAATCGGACGGTGAAGACCATGATCTCGCAGTACGTGGGGATGGAACAGAGTAGCTGGGACAACCTGCTCCCGGAGCTGACCCTCGCCGTCAACTCCAGTGTCTCGGAAACCACCGGGTACAGCCCGGCGTTCCTGCTACAAGGACGGGAACCCCGTCTTCCCGGCGCTTGGTACGATCGAGTGACCCGCGGAACAGGAGTCCCGGTGCAGACGCCCACCGATCGCCAGGACAGGATGCGGGAGATCTTCGAGCTGGTGAAGATGAACCAGCAGAAGGCGAGCCAGGAGCAACGTCGGCACTACAACCTGCGCCGGCGCGTGTGGAAACCCGAGGTGGGATCGCTGGTCCTCGTACGGCAGCACCACCTGTCCAAGGCCGCCGAAGGATTCGCGGCAAAACTGGCGCCGAAGTACGACGGACCCTACAAGGTGGCAGCGTTCCCGTCGCCAAACGTGGCCCGTATCCGACTGCCAGGGCAACGGAAGGGCCGGCTGGCGAACGTGGCCGACCTTAAGGCCTTTCACACCGCTGATAGCCCCGGGAGCTCAGACACCGAGGAGGAAGGCGATCCCAAGGAAGACGGCATTGCGGAGCAAACCCCCCCGTCCGCCAGCAACACCCAATGTTCCCCTTGACCGCAGACATGGCGGCAAGTTTTCATGGGCAAAATGTCGGAAACTCGATTTGGAATTTGCCCGTACAACCCCGATCACCGCATCGCGCTCTTCCGCATGCCGAAACACATCGTCAAGTGCATGAAAACTACCGTGGACCGCCGCAGAAGATCTGCAAATACAACGCTACACACCGCGTTCTCGACATGGAGGAGCACCTAAGGAGTGTCTCTACTACCGTCGCTTCATGGACAATCAATACTTGGAGATAGCACTCTCCACGCGCATGGCGCCCACCCAGAAGAATGGCCAATTCCTATCTCTCCCTCGCTCCCCCCCTCCTTGCGACCCCCTTTTTCATACCCCCTCGTGCTAATTCATAACCTTCTACCTTCTCCCACAGACAATGGAGTACGTGGTCCTCAGCTCCAGCGAGGACGACGAGCCCTGCCCACCTGGGCTTTCGGGAGGAGTGACGGCCCATAGGGACCCCCGGCTGCGCTCTAACACAGCGTACGCCGGGCGGTTCACCGGGTCAGGCCCGCCGGGGTCGCGCCAGACGGACGGGCTCGGGCGAGAGGTCTCACCCCCACCCGAACCTCCGGCTTGGTCAAGTCCCCGACGGGTCGCGTCACCCTCCTACGACGAGGAGGCCATGAGGGAGTACCTGGCCGAGACCCCCTACGACGCAGAGGAGGAGACGTACGACTGGGGGTACGGGGCGAGCCCAGCCGGGTCGTTCGAGGGTCGAGCCTACGAACCCCGTAGCCCCCAGGAGCCCATCACCGAGGACGAGCGGGAGTTCGTCACGGAAGACGAGGAGGCCTTCGACGACAGGGCGTCGGAGGCCAGCACGACCCCCTACTCCCCGGGGTTCCGCGTGGAGGACGGGTCGGAGTGTGAGGACGAGCGGGCCTTCACCATCAGCTCCGACAGCGAGGAGGAGGACGCCGGGCCCAGCACGGAGCACCGCGTCGAGTTCAGCGAGGAGAGGTACGGGTACTGGAGAGGGGACTGGGTGACCCTGATCCAGGCCCAGTACACCGAGGTCACCCTGCGGGCACCCTTCCGACGACCGGAACAAGGGCCGATCGTGACCTTTTCCCCCTCGCCACGGCCGGAATACGATTGCGTGCCACGGGGGGACTGGATCTCGATCAACGAGGTCCACTCGGACCCGGAGGACCCACCGCCGCGTGCCACCACCACGACCGCCGCTGCCACCACCACGACCGCCGCTGACACACCCACGGCCGCCGCTGCTACCACCACGGCCGCCGCTACCACCACCACGGCCGCCGCTGCCGCAACCACGGCCGCCGCTACCACCACCACGGCCGCCGCTGCCACTACCTCAGCCGCTGCCACTACCTCAGCCGCCGCCACGACCCAGGCCGCCGCGGACAGCACCACCGCGGGAAACACACCGCCACCCACTCAGATCCCCACGGGGAAGGCGATGGCGTGGGAGTCGGTATCCAGCGACTCCGACAGTGAGCCCCGACCACAGTTCCGCCGGAAGGAGCCGACGGCATCGGCCGAAGACGGAGCAGAGCAAGGCCGCCCTGCCCACGTCGCCGCCCCACAGGCGGAGCCGACCGAGCCGGAAGATGTGGACGCCGAGGGAGAAGCCGCCGAATCGGAGAGCCCCACCACTCCCGACCACTTGGTGGAGCTGCCCGTCGGCTGGACCACCGACCCGCCAGGCCGACCAATTCCCGAAGCCCTCTGGCGGGAAATTGGGGAAGCGGTACGGCGGACCCGGAACAGCCGCTACCGGTTCCGGCGGACCACCATCACCGGGACGTACCAGGTGACGGTAAGGGCCCGAGGGGCAGGCGGCCACGTCCGCCTCGGACCCCGAGACTGACGAGCCGCGCCCCATGACCACCCATGCGACAGCCCACCATCACCCCACGAAGGACGACACCACCGGAGGAAGTACCGGACCAGCGCGACACGGGTTTTTCTTTTGTTCCCCGAAGTGGGAGGGGAATGTGACGCCTCCCCTAAGAGGCGCACAAATATACATAGTATTTTTACTATTTAATTATAATTTAATTATAGTAATAAATATATAAATACTATCCGAATGTTTTCCTAGTATATATTGTTCTACTGATAAGTTTTAGCTATAATTAATATTAGATCCACCACCGGTTAATACTATATCCACCACCGATTAATATTAGATCCACCACCGATTAATATTAGATCCACCACCGATTAATATTAGATCCACCACCGATTAATATTAGACCCACCACCGATTAATACTAGACCCACGATCGATAACCACCGCGCGGACGGTCATACGGAAAGCTCAAAAACTCCGTTATGTTGGCGGGCCCCGTTATTCAGGAGTTGTTTACTTGTGACTATAAAAAGGCAGCACGTGCCTGTGAAAAGTCTCTTTGGTTACCAGCGCATCACCTGACAAGCACGTGTCCCCGTTCCGCTCTAACCGACGTCCGCCGCGTTCCTTTGCCCGCCCACGTTACACAGAGTGCCGCCGCGCCACTGCTGCTAACGTAATCGCGCCCAGCAAACAGTCCTGCTGCCGTCGCCCGTCACCGCGACGCCCCCCCCCATCGACAGTGTCCGTTGCCTGCCAGTGCCATCGGCAGTGCCAAGACGCGATCGAGTGCCCTACGCCGCCGAGCCGTCCACCGCCCGTGCGCAGCCGCCACGCCGCTGGTCTCACCGCCCGTGTGCCGCCGCGTACGTGACGCCGGCCGCGACCTACGCCAACGCGCAGCCGCCGCAAATCACCCCTCTCGCCAGTGCCGCCGGCAGAGTCGGTGTCAGTGCCCGTGACCACGAGCCCGCCGGGGCCGCCACGCCCACACTAGCCACCGCGTCCGCGTTCACCGGGACTACGTCACCGCCTTACGCCCAGCCACGGTCACTCCTTTTTCCTGGTTGGTGTAAGTTGCACGTAAGTCCATTTCACATAGCCTCAAGCCCTTCCTTTCCGTCTCTTTATACCCGCGAATCGCCCTCCTCGGCCCACCGTAGATTTCTGCGTGCCTGTGTATTTAGTCTTAACCTAATTTCTGCGAATAAAAGTGCATTCTTGATTAAGGAAAGCCTCAAGTCGCCTCTCTCTCTTCGGGTGGGTTTCTTTCCTAGGTAATTTTCATTTAAATCTATTTATAAATATTGTGAATTCTGCATCAATAGTAGTTTTGTATTTTGTTGTGATAAGATTGCGATCATTGGACATCGTTAAATCAATTTCTTCTTATAACAATTCAATTAATGATTGATTTTGGACGTCTGCAAAGTTTATTGTGAAACCTCTTTACAAACTCATAGGATTATGATCAAATCTTCTATTAATTTTCATCATAAATAATACGGAAGCAGCTTTGGAATAAATGAACAAATTTGAATACAAAAACTCTCGTATTGGTTTTAAAGACAGTTTTGGTGAAATATAAACGGCAGCCATTATTATAATTTGTCCATTAGAATGGCATTGGGAAATACATATATCACCAATACTCGAAACATTAGTGCTAAACATACTGGTATATTTCGCATGCACTTCCATATGATGCGAGCGCATCTAAAAATGCTCACCCAAGTTTTCACTTCTGCCTGCACTCCCGGAGTGCAACCCCCCTTGTGTTCATGCCAGGAGGCCCTCTTCGGCGCGCTCAGCACCGTCTCTGCCCACCGGCAATCAAAGGGCTCGTCCACTTCTTGCGCTCCCGGATTTCGGCCCTCCGCGCACCAACTTCCGAGCGAACCTATGTTCTCCCGCTCTCCGCTTCTCGGCATTCCCGATCTGCGCTCGCTGTGAGGCGAGCTGAGGATGGCTGGCCCGCTTTCCGCCACTCGGGCCCGCTCCCGCACTGTTAAGCTCAGCTTATCGGTCGGGAGCGCGGCCATTATGTTAAGCTAGATTTCAGTTCCATGTATGCAGCAGAATAAAGCTGACTGACGACGACCCCGACTTCTTGTTTTGAGCCCTTAAGTTTTTTGCGTTCGCGACGTGGGATTTTGTTTCTTCTGTTCAACCCCTGGATTTTTTTTGCGGCAGCATCGCCGCCCATCATTTGGTCCTTCGAGCCGGACATTTCTGCCAGCAGTTCTCGGCGTTTAGTTCGTCTTCGTCTCTCTGCCGGTCTTCAGCAGTGGTCGGAACATTAAATTCCGTTCACACTGCTGTAAGATTTTCTCCTCCCGTGTCAACTCCAAGTCTGAGTTTTCCGACACAACGGCAGTTTGAGAATTTCTACTCATCTTCGTCTTCAAATTTTGCAAAATTATCCATCCGTCCCCGGTTTGTAACCGTCGCTATATTTCTCGCCGCTTTCGGCCTCCCCGTTATCCATTCGCTTGCCAACGGTCGAGGCATATATGCATCCATATACATACATACACACATACACTCGTGACAATTGTGCACATATTTTTTGCGTGCAATTAATCCGCGGAAAATTCTCAAGTAAACAGTGAAATTGTGTGGTGAAAAAAGAAAGCATAATTAATATTGACCAGCCGGTGTGAATTAGTTCCGGAAATTTCAAAATTCGCCGAACAGTCCGCCGCTGTCGTGATATTTTCTGTCATTTGTCATTTATTTGTGTCATTTTTTACCCCCAGCTATATACAGTCTACTTATTAATGCTCCACTGTGCCAACGCATGCCCTTACGCATACATACATATCTCCATATATATTCCAATACATCTTCTGCCTCCGATTTCAGAAATGAATAAAATTATAAAAAAAAAAAAATTTTAAAACGACATCACGACAGCCGTGTTGTTTTTGTTGCTGTGGTTTTTCTTCTCTTGGGTTACTGGCACTGCTCTGCCGTCGGCGTAACCCAATCAACACTTTCCGTTCCAGCAAAGAGCAACATTTAATTCCATCCGTCCGGCTAAATAAATTTAAAACATTTCAGTGGAACAAATACTACAAATTATTTAATTATTATTTTTCGCTCGGGAAAAAGCCGAGGTTTCAACTCCACCTTGCCGGCTCCATAATAATTAAATCCGACAAGATTAATTATTATTAATTATTTATTTTGTGTTAAATCCAAGCCAAGGTAAATTCCACCCTTCCAGCTCCGCGACAATTAATTTCGAAAATAATTAAGGATTCAATTTCATTGATTCTCCATATATGTAAAGAATTAATTATTTTATTGCGGAACAAAATCAGATATGCGAGGGCTCTCTAAATCCGAGTCAATTAAGGATACAACATCTACGTACGAGTCACATATATTTATATAGATATACATCTATAGATTGTTATCCCCTTTTTCCGAACGAGCACGAACTTTCCAATACCTTATCATTTTCCGTGCCTCCAACGCTGCTACTACTCAGGCACCATCCGCCTGCAATCACAACAGGCCTCTTCTCTTTTGGGGTTTTTGGTTCCTGCCGTTTTTCCCACCACATTCGAATTGTGCCACCGCTTCGTAAGAGGCACCTATTGCGCAAGTCAGTCGACAAGCACTGACCAACTAATTTGTTTCTGAGAATGCCCACGGGAGACGACAAAAAGCCGCTTCCGATCCCATCCATTCGTTTGGACAGATCTCAATCCGCATCTCCGCGGACGCCTCTTTTAAAGCCTAAGGCAACCATTGTCATTCCAAGGGCAAAGAGCGTCGAATCCGTTAATACAATCCCCAGTCCTTCACAAAGGCAGACTCGCTCCGTTGCGAAAATGGCTCAAAAGTGAGGTCGAAGTGGCGCTGACAAAGTTCATCGCCACAACAGATCGGATTAACAATTTTGAGGCCAACATAAATACTCCGGGCGCCCCAGAAACGGAACGATGCACCCAGTATATGTGCGAAGTCCATCGGGACCAAATTCGGGCCCTGTGGGAGAAGGTGGAGAAGATCTATGAGAGCTGCTCCGATTTGCTAGCCGTGTCCGACGACAATACGGCCACCTCGACAGTGCTAAAATCGAAATACAGCTACTGTTACTCCGTCTATTCGAGGGGTATTGCCCAGCTTCGGGAAAAAATTGCCTCCCAATCCACTCAGGCTTCCGCCAATGTCCACACGCCCTTGTCTATAGGCTGCCGGTTACCGCCAGTGGATACCGAGGTATTTGCGGGTGATTATCTTCGGTGGCCCACCTTCAGAGACTAGTTTACTGCCATTTACATCCAGAACTCGCGGCTCACCCTGGTAGAGAAGTTGTTCCACTTGCTATCCAAAGCAAGTGGTGACGCACACGCCATTGTTTCTAAGGCTCCGCTTACCCATGAGGGGTTTGTCGCGGCGTGGCAAAGCCTCACTGACCGCTTTGAGAACCGGCGGCTATTGGTCAACAGCCAGTTAAAGATCCTTTTCAACATTCAGGCTGTTCCTCAAGAGTCCGGAGTCGCGCTGAAGGAGCTGCAAGCCACTATTCAGAGTTGTCTGACAGGCCTAGAAATGTCCTCCATCAATGTTGACGCATTGGGCTGTCTACTGGTCTTTATGGTTTCCTCAAAGCTCCCCAAAATCACACATTCCATGTGGGAGCAATCCATACACAACAAGGCCGAAATTGCAACCTGGAAGGAATTGGACAATTTCCTGACAGAGCGCCATCGTACAGAGGCAATCGACGACGTGAGACCTAGTGATTTCAGGAACCTTCCGGCAAGATCGTCAAATGCTCCCCCACCTGTGCGCAGGTTCCATTCCTTCGAAGCACGGGTGGTGCCTGCAACTAGAGGGTGTGACCTGTGTTCCAGGGAAAACCACCCTCCGTTCGTGTTCGCGGTTCCTCAAAATGAATGCTCACTCCTGCCTTACGTGCCATAGCCGTCATCATACTCTGCTACATCGCGGAAATTCATTGCACAGTGGATCCGCTTGTATGGAAGATCGGCCAAAAATACTAATAATGGCCATAGCGTGTTGAAGTTTGTAACAAAAATATAGAACATTTGTCATTTGACAGGTAATTGCTGCAAAATTTATATATCAAGTGGACAATGTGCCACGCCCACCCATTCGCCCATTTATAGGGTATCAAAGTGAAAAAATCGAAGTTTCTCATAGAAAACGATTTTTTTAAAACATTTTTTATTTAATTTTTCAGTCTTATTTTTATTGATTTGCTCAAATAAAAATATTTCGAAAATTTTTTAAAATATTAAAAAAAATGTTTTGCCCTTGCCCTTGTGTTGCAAAAATGTAATATTTTTTAACTTTGAATGCTCATAGCATCTACAAAAATGGTCCGAAAATTGTTTTGGCAGCGGATTTAGAATCGTCGGGAAATTTTTTGTCGATTAAGTTTACAGTTTACATCGTTTTTGCGACTATGACTTTTTTTATTTTTGCAACGCTATTTGTTCGAGAGGCGCAGCGCAGTATTTTTTATATTTTTACTAGTAAAGACACATCTGCAAGTTTCTGCAGCTGACTTAAACACTTTTATTAAGTAAAAACTCTGATTAATACAATAAACATATTATGTATGGGGGAATCGGGGGGAACACAACTAAAACTTTAGGTAAACATAAAAAATACGTTCACAAAAAACACAAAAAATATTAAATCGATTTGGTTAATTTCACTAAAAAATTTGTTGGATTTATTTAATTCTTAATATATAGATTTAAAGTAAATACCTTCAACTTCAAAATGCATTTTGAATAATGAAAATCGGATCACTATATCAAACGTATGACCACTTTGAAGCGCAATTTTTTTTGTAAAAATTCTTGCTAAGTACAACTGCGCTGCAAAAATGTACACATGATCACGCTTTGCATTCTATTTTTAGAAAGTCCCTTTAGATTTCGAGACAAAACCGGTTTGCCATTAAGAAGTTTGAACATTTTAGAGACAATTTGCTTGAAATTTTTTTCTAGTCGTTGTTATCCGTTTTTTGATATTTGGCCTCTGGCGGAACCACTGTGCATTGGCAACCATTCCATTTCCTTCCGTTTCGTCAAGTTCACGACCTGTGCCCACCGCGAGAAGCGCTGCCGCTCCCGAAGACTACTCGAATGTGCAAGTGTGTTTTTCATCCGGGTCAAGAGCTATCCTGCTCGGCACTGCCATTATTAATATAAATCATATTGGCCGCGACTTCCAAGCTCGTGCTTTGATCGATTCAGGTTCCGCGGCTACGCTCATATCTGAACGACTCTTCAATCGATTTGACACAGTCCAGACCCAAGTTTTTGGTATCAATCAATCTGTGGCCGGGCACTCTACGAAACTTTGCAAGTTCTCCATTCGAGTTCTCTCCAGACCCGGGGATCAGTTGGAAGCGAAGGCCTATGTCATTCCTCAACTAGCTGGACAACTTCCGTCCCACCCAGTTCCGAGAGATCTTCTAAGGGAACTTCCGGATCTCCCCTTAGCAGATCCAACGTTTTTCGAGAGCTCCGAAATCGATGTCCTGATAGGAGCAGACATTCTTCCGTCTGTGCTTCTGGGCGGAAGAGCAACATTTTGGGCTCTCTTCTGGCCCAGGAAACGATTTTTGGCTGGGTACTTACAGGCCCATTGTCAACAGCAGCCACTAACGGCGTGTCAGTGTTTTCCACACGCACTTCCTTCGCGTCCAACGGTTCCTAAAGGAACTGCCCTACCAAACGTAGTGCGGCCCCCGTTGAAAACAGACGTTCCCGAGGTATTCGATTCTACCCATGCCGAGTCTGTCAAGGGAACCCGGATTCGGCCTCCGCGCACCAACTTCCGAGCGAACCTATGTTCTCCCGCTCTCCGCTTCTCGGCATTCCCGATCTGCGCTCGCTGTGAGGCGAGCTGGGGATGGCTGGCCCGCTTCCCGCCACTCGGGCCCGCTCCCGCACTGTTAAGCTCAGCTTATCGGTCGGGAGCGCGGCCCTTATGTTAAGCTAGATTTCAGTTCCATGTATGCAGCAGAATAAAGCTGACTGAATCCACGACGCCCCCGACTTCTTCTTTCGAGCCCTTTGGTTTTTTGCGTACGCAACGTGGGATTTTGTTTCTTCTGTTCAACCCCTGGAATCTTTTTGCGGCAGCATCGCCCCCCATCCAGTTTAATTAGCGAAGCAATGTTCTGGGTTGCTAGGATTTAATCATGTATATTCATATGCATAAAAATGTAGTAAATCGGTATATATGGTATGGGAAGACGGCTCTAAATTTAAAGAAACGGTTACATAATCGACTTACCAAGGGAGCCAGACATTTTGTTATATCCCTTGCCTCAGCTAATGACTCCAGTACAAGCTCAACAATTCTACGATAAGAGTGCTCAAATATTGATTGAATTTTCTCAAGAACGAAACCAATGGTCTTTATTCGTCTATCACCAAGTTGATCAGCCAAACTCTCGAGATTCTCAAGCCGTGACTCCCAAAATATAAAAATTTCTTCCGGTAGAGGGTAATTTTCCTTTGAATAAATCTTTTCTCTTGCCTTTATATTCACAAGATCCTCAACTGAATCCAGCCACTTTACCACCATAAATTCAAGGGAGTGCTTCATTAGGGGGTTAACTACAGATATATCACTACAAAAATTTTCATATTAACCTAATTAGGCAACACCAAATAAACTCAATTTTTGGAACAAACCCAGTAGCAATGGCTGGAGCAACTTGCATAACTTCATCTATACAAATTGGAAGAGGAAAAATCGTCCGATTTATAACAAGTCCTTTCATTTGAGCAATGCCATTGCGCATTTCCTGAGACTCAGTCTTCATGTCGTTCGCAATCACACTTGTCCAGCCGGTTTGATTGACTTTGTTGTTAAGAAGCGGAAAAAAGACTTCATCACAGAGAACAGATAGATTAGCCAATGGGTTTGGAAGAAGATCACCAATCATGAGAGACTACAAAAAGTAATTCTAGAAAGATCCAACAAATGCATAATCTTAATACTTACTTCAAGCATATTTTCCTCGGTCAAGTTAAGTGGAGTAGAGTTACGTATGAAATACGCCACTTTGGTTCGTGGTTTGACGGGGAAATTGAAAGAGGGATACAGCTGACCTCCCGCATTTATTGTAAATATTATTCTCTTTTTATTAGGATTGCTCAAAAACTCCATAATAAGATCCTGTTGGATAGAAAAAGAAATTATTTATTTTTAAACACGAATGTCTAACATGAAAAAAAATATAATTGGCCAAATAATAATAATATATAAAATAATAATGCCAATTTTAGTTTTGATATTTTCGATTTATTTATTATTTTTTTGTTCTTAATTTATTAGGAACAAAACTCGGTAATGCGGGTAAAATATGTAATGGAGCGTTATACAGCGTACGAACGCACAGTGGGTGAAGTGTTCCTCTTGCAAAATGGTATATTATTGTAACGAAATTCTCTGACCGGGATAGATATACAAGAAATTTGTATTGAGATATGAGAGTAACAATAGGAATTTTTGTATGTAGGCATACAGGGCAATCAGAAGAAAATATTCCACTCTTTTTTTTAACCTTTCTGTCTTCCAAGTGAACGGTAGTGTTGTTCTCTTACGCTCTCGTTTTTATAAAATAACTTTACGCTAAAACCACCGCGGTTTACTTAAAACTTCTACTTTGTATTCCCGTTCATGTCACGTGAGCATGCAGCTATATTAATTTATTTAATCCCTTTTATTTGTACTAGTTAATTGAGCGGCCAGTGTTTGTTTTTCTTGTCTTTTTTGCATTTTCTCTTTTGTACCTCTGTCGCGACAGCTAAACGTTTTCTAAGCTCGCTTACTCTCACGCTCCCCTGCTCTCTAGCGCTTCAACTCTCTAGGTGCAGCTGCATTTTTTTTCATATCTGCCGCCCCCTCATCCTATTGTAACAAGTACAGTGGTAAGTTTTTAATAATGTCTTCCGATACTGCATGTTCTTTCAAAACATGCAAAAGGGCTGTTTTGCCTACTGATCTTACCATCGGCTGCTGGCTGTGTGATAACATTTTGCTGGCTAAGTGCTTTGGGGTTTGCCGGCCGGACCGTTGACGAACATCGGCTTGCTACTGTTGCGATGCCTGTCGTGATGTTGAGAGGGAAATTATGTCTTTCATGCTGCAAACCTAGGGCAGTTTTAAGGAGTTTTTATCGAGTTTCAACAAAACTCATATCATCTTCTTAGCGCTTGATAAGGAATTTATTAGTCTTACGCTATTAAATTAGTCTCCAAGGCGCAAAAAAACTGCAACAGGAGTGAAGCATTGTGACGGATCCCTAAAACTTGCAGCGGGCTCTCAACAGCAGCCGTCCATGACACAGCGCTCGACCTTACAATTAAATTCCAGAATTCTGAGATCGAGTGTTAGGAAGGAGTCGGTATCCGAAGGTGCTGGGGGACTGATCGTTCCCCCGTTAATTTCCTTTTCGTCCCCTATGGGACCACAAATTCTGATCCCCTACAGCCCCATAAATATATCCCCCAGGGATTACCGGCCGACAATTGCACGGCAGGCACTCAGTCTGTCTTGCCACAAGCCCTCGTTGCTATTCCACCTACGAAACATATATTTGTTTCGCGGCTCTCCCCTGGTCAAACATTTGAAGATGTCATTGCCTTTATACGAGGCAAAGTCAGAGCTGAAAATTTAAAATTAACGGTGGAAAAATTCAAATTTACTTACACTAGGGATATTTCATCTTTTAAAATAAATGTCCGAAATGAGTTCTTTGGCACGATATGCTCAACCAAATTCTGGCCTAAGTATGTTGTCGTCAAAGAATATGAAGCTAAGAAAAATAAACGGCCTGTGGGTATAACTCTTCCCAAGCCCGATCTGACCACTGTGCCCCCTACATCCTCTAACTCTGCGCAAAAAAAAACTAAATACTTCTCTGTTAATCTCCTATCAGAATGCAAAAGGCTTGCGTAGCAAGCTGCATAAATTGTATAATGATAGGCTCGCATTCGCCTCCCACGTTATTGTGTTCACAGAAACCAAGTTGAAGCCGAAGATTCTTAGCTCAAAAGTTTTCCCAGATGCGTTCACGGTTTATCGAGGAAAAGCATTAAATTAATTAATTAAACAAGATAATTAAAAAATTAAAATAATAATAACAAACATATAAATTTGATGGTAATATTAATCGATAAATATGTTAATTTACTAGTAATGAGTTATTTTCGTACTGGTTACGCCAATCTGTCCATTTTCTTAACCGGCACGCCTCTACTATTCCTTCATACGGAATTAAACTAATTTGGCAGTTTTCTATGTCGGTTAAAACGTATCTATCGTTTGGTAAAATTTTCATAATGACATATGGACCTTTGTATTTCGGTACAAATTTCTTATTTGTACCGATTGTGGTGTCATTGTTTCTCATTACAACAAAATCGCCTTCTGTAAATTCTAAATGACCCTTATGATTTTTCTGATAATATTCCTCACTTCTTCTCTGATATTGTTCTATTTTATCCAAAGAGTTCTTACGGATATTTTCTAAATCACACAGTGCTACATATATCGATTCTATCATCTAAATATTCTGTTAATGCATCAATATTACAACCTCGTTGCTGAACTCCGAATAATAATACTGAAGGCAATTCTTTCGTAGTTGAATGCACGGAATTATTAATGGCATATTCGGCCTTTATAAGGAGCATACTCCAGTCTTCATGTTTAATTGGTTCTGTTATCTTAGCTAACATCGCTTTTATTGTTCTATTAACTCGTTCTACCTGACCGTTCGCTTGAGGTGATGCAGTGGCTACTTTTACATGTTCAATTGTGTTCTCTAATAAAAATTTGGCAAACTCCAATGACGTGAAACATGTACCCCTATCACTTATAATTAACTACAGGAAACAATTTAACAAATTTGGTGAATCCGTCTATAATAACTAATAAATGTTTCTTCTTTGAAATAACTGAGGGTAGTGGTCCAAAATGGTCCACATGTAATGTATCAAACGGAATTGGTCGTTTAGGTATATTATGCAATGTTCTATTATTAGCATGTGTGGGTACTGTAAACATAATACATTTTAAACAATTTCCAATAAATGATTATATCTTAGCCTTCATATCCGAAAACCAATAATGTCTCATTATTTCATTTAAATATTTGTCTTTACCTAAATGACATAAATTTTCGTGAACTCTCCTGATTACATGGGTTTCCATTTCAGCTGGCTCATATAACAATTCGATATCATTATCGCCTAATCTATAAACAATTCCATCGCTTAATACAAACTTCTTCACATGTCCCTGTTCTAACTTTTCTTTTAACTTTACAATAAGACTATCTCTATTTTGCGTTATCTGGAGCTGAAGGTTTATGTCATCACTGTCAATCACTGAAACTATTTTATCTTGGTCGTCATACTCTTGTATTGTTACTACTGGTTCATATTCAAAATCTTGATTAAGGGCTGAAGGGTATCTACTCAATGTATCAACATGGGTCATATACTTCCCACTACGATGCTTAAGCGTATAATTATAATTCGCTAATTCTAAGGCCCATCTGGCAATATTCCAATTAAGGCGTCCCTTTCCTAAACATAAAACAACGGCATTACAATCTGTTACTATGTTAAATGCTATTCTTTCTAAATATATTCTTAATTTTCGTAATGAATAAACTACAGCTAATGTTTCTAATTTAAAACTTTCATATCTAGCCTCAAGTTTTGTTGCTCTTTGTGAAAAATACGCAATTGAATGAAGCTTATTATCGTCTTTGAACTGGGGTGGGCGGAGTTGTCCAAAATAGGGCCGGCTGTCGTAGCGGGATGGTGGCCGTAGAAGTTGGGGTTGTTGGTGCTGCTGGAAATTCCCACAAGTCCCGAAATAGTAGAAGGGCGAGATCGATTTCACAAATTTTCTGTCCTTTATTGGCACACTTTAATTTTAAGATTAACTTAAGACTAAGAGGAAAAAGAGCCCGGCACCGCGGCGTGGTGGGTTTTGCCGGAGCGGGAGAGCCAACGGAAAGTGGGAGTGGAAGCGGGAGTGCAGCGGGAGTGCAAGCGCTCGCTCTTACACTGCCGCTCGGAACTAAGCGCCCTTGTGGCGCGAACATTCTCCCCCCCTTGCGGCAGCAAAGCAGAATTACTCCCTCGGGACGGGATGGCGAGCCGGAGGTGGAGTGGGGGCCGCCGGACGAGCGGGCTCCCTGGAGACGGGCGGACGAGCGGTGCGCTCCGGCCGTGGACGAGACGTCGATGGCTCCTCGTGCATGTGGAGCAACGTGTGGTGGTCACCTCCACATGTTTTGCATCCCTCGGTGCTGCGGCAGGTCCCTCCTGAGTGCTCGTGGGCGAGGCAATTCGAGCACTACTTATTAATAAGCACCGCCCGAAGGCGCTTATCAGCGCTGAGTTTTTGGAACCTCTTGCACTTCTGAAGAGGATGGATGCCCCGGCAGACTCGGCAGAGGTAGCATTTAATACCTCGTGAACGTCTGCTCTCCAAATTCTGGGCGGTAACGAGGACGTCGCACCATTCTGATGAGATTGTTCTGCGAGGAAAAGAAAAGAAGAAAAAAAGACTTAGTACAAGACCTCGCAGACAGAAGCGGGTTAATGGCTGAAAGTAGCCGGTTCCTTGCTCTCCATAGGGAGAAGGATAACTTTATGTACGGGGCGCTTTATTGTGCCGCGCGCCGTACGGACTTCGACCACTCGAACTCGGCCATCGGCTCCGGGGAAAACAGAAACAATTCTGCCGAGCCGCCATTCGTTCGAGGGCAAATTGTCCTCCTTGACTACCACCATATCGTCAATTTGGATGTTTCGGGTCGGAAAGTGCCATTTGTTGCGTTTGTGGAGTTCTTTGAGATACTCCTCTTTCCACCGTGCACTAAACTGCTGATGTTGGGCCTTCAGATGTTGCCAGCGATTGATTATCGACTTGGCTTCGCCTTTTATTTCAGGCTCAGCCGTGGAAAGCAACGGCCCGCCAATCAGGAAATTTCCAGGCGTGAGGGCTAGCAGATCAGAGGGATCTTCAGACATCGGGGAGAGGGGTCTGGAGTTGAGGCAAGCTTCGATCTTGGCGAGGAGCGTCGCAAGTTCCTCCAATGTATACTTGCGCGTAGCCGTGGCTTTATAGAAAACAATTTTGAAACTTTTCACCCCTGCTTCCCACAGACCCCCCATATGTGGAGCCCCGGGCGGGATGAAACGCCATTCAAGTCCCTGATGGCTGCATACATCAGTCACGGACTCTTTGACGGCTTGAAGGAAGTCCCGAGAAAGTAGAAAAACTGCCCCCACAAATGTCTTGCCATTATCAGAATGAATCCGCTGAGGGCACCCGCGCTTAGCTACGAAACGAGCAAAGGCTGCTAGGAACTTTTCGGCGGTGAGATCGGATGTTGGCTCTAAATGGATAGCCTTCGTGGAAAAACACACAAATACACATACATATCCCTTGGTAATGAGACACGCTCTCCCGGTTTAATTTTTAATCTCGAACGGCCCGGCATAATCAATGCCCGTATATGTAAAAGGCCTCGAGAAGGAGACTCTGTCCTTTGGAAGATTGCCCATCAGCTGAGTTTGTAGTCTCTTCTTGTAAATCGTGCAGATCTTACACGGATTCACCACTGCCTTGACCAGATTCTTGATTTTAGGAATCTAATCATCGGATCGGATCAGGCGTACGATCAATTGACTACCGCCATGAAGAGTAATCTGGTGGGTGAATTGGACGAGAAGGCGAGACAGTCTACAGCGGTAGGGCAGAATTATTGGATGCCGTTCATCATACTGGAGGGCTTTAGAAGCTGTGATGCGACCACACGCCCTTAGGAGACCGAGTTGGTCCGTGAACGGAAATAAATTTAAAATTGGACTTGCCCCCGGAAGGGGCTTCTTCTCTGCCAAGTGCTTCAGCTCTTGGCCGTATGCTCGACGTTGCGCAAAGGAAATCAGCGCTTGTTCTGCCTCTCGGATTTATTTACTCGTGGGTCGGGAAGTAAAGGAGATCGCGCCCTTACGGCACCGACTAAGAAAGCGCCGAACATACGCTAGGACTCGCAGAGCTTTGTCCAGTTTATAGAAGCGTTCTAGAAATTCGTCAGAGGGGACCTGGCTGAAATGCACTTTCACCGCGCGCTGCTCGAGCTCTATGTTCGGCTGCACATCGCTTTGCGCTAACCACTGCTCTTGTGGCCCTTGCAGCCACTCTAGCCCGTGCCAATAAAGTTGACTATCCGCTAACTCGAGTAGGGACACGCCTCGACTAGCTAAATCGGCGGAATTTTGTTCGGATCGAACGTGTGCCCAGCAGTCGACTGGTACTGCCTGCGTGATCATGGCCACTCTGTTGGCAACAAACGTGGTCCAGTTGCACGCCGGCTTCCGTAACCAGGGCAAACCGATTGTCGAATCGGTCCAGCAGCGTATGTGGGAACTTGATGAGGGCATATTGGGAAGAATCGCTGTTACCATTTCGGTTAACAGCACGGCGCCACATAGCTCTAGGCGTGGAAGTGACACGGTCTTTACTGGAGCGACTCGTGTCTTGAATGTGAGGAGGTTAGAAAGGATTTTCTGACCAACCTCGACACGCACGTAGATCGCCGCTCCAAAAGCCTTTTGGGACGCATCGCAGAATCCATGATACGCCACTTTGATTTCAGGCTGAAAGCAGACCCATCTCGGAACGCGGATCTGGTTGAGGTCGGAATACTCATGGAGAAACGCCTGCCACCTCTGACTCATTTCGCTGGGAAGCTTATCATCCCAGCTTAAATCTTGTAGCCAAATCTCCTGCATGATCATTTTGGAACGTATTATAAACGGAGCGAGCCATCCGGCTGGATCAAACAACCTCGCGATTTGGGACAACACCTCGCGCTTTGTGAAGGAGGGTTCCACCACTATTTCTGGCGGCACGAAATAGAATTCGTCGGACTTAGCCCTCCATCGAATCCCGAGCGTTTTGGCCGTGCTTTCGGTATCGATATCGAGGAACTCGCTATGAAGGAGGTGTTCGGCTGGAATATTTTGTAGTATGCTCGTGTGGTTCGAAGTCCACTTCCTCACAGGGAAACCAGCAGAGCTAAGAGCTGCTTGTAGCTCTTGGATTGAACTATGGGCCTCAGATATGGAATTTGCCCCTGCCAGAACGTCATCGACGTACATATGTTTTTGAAGAATGTGGCTGGCTTTTTGAAACGCCCCTTGGACATCCTCTGCTAGCTTCTGCAGCACTCGAATAGCGAGGAAAGGCGCACAGTTGACCCCGAAGGTAACTGTTTTCAACTCAAAGTCTCGGATATCCCCCTCCTTATTTCGGAACAGGATTCTTTGAAAGATCGACCCAGATCTGACGGTACATCTTTGTGATGTCCGCGCTGAACACGTATTGGAAATATCGCCACTTCAGAATTTGAATGGTCAGATCGGATTGCAGTACTGGACCAGCATGAAGAATATCATTTAAGCTGGTTCCATTCACAGATGGACTGGAGGCGTTAAAAACAACGCGAAGCTTTGTCGTAGTACTTTCGGGCTTGATTACCGCGTGATGTGGAAGGTAGTAAGTTGGGGAACTATGAGTCGATGGAACTTCGGACATATGACCTAGATCCAGATACTCCTGAATCACGTTGTCATATTGCTCTTTTAAAGGAAAGTCTCTTTTTAAACGATTCTTGTTTCTAAGAAACTGAGCTAACGCAATGGACCTTGAATATCCTAAATCGGACCCCGAGTTTTCGGGGTCGCAGAATGGGAGCGTAACCACGTACCTCCCGCTTGCGTCACTCTTGGTAGTCTGGAGGAAGTTCCTTTCGCAGAAAATTCGAATAAAGCTCGGGCTCGGTAACTCGTGCCCAAATGGCACACGTCAATAATTGCCGTGCTCAGCAGGACGGCTGTAGTGCCTGATGCGAAATAATTCTGCACCGTTGAGGTGCTCGCGGATGCATTGCGACTGGAGGGTCTCGAGGACGGTTGCGTAGAGGGCGCCGAGGTTGTAGAACTCGTGGTTCGAGCATTTGAGGAACTCGTGTTTGAGGAACTGGGGGAGCCGCGATGCAGCAGAGTATGATGCCTCCCCCTACACGTGAAACAGCTGTGTGTGCTCGTGCAATCACGTAGCTGATGGCCTCTCGCGAAACAATTCAGGCATAGCTGCTTCTTTTTTATGTAGCCGGAACGCGCGTCAACAGACATGTGAAGAAAGCGCGGGCACAATCGAATCGGATGATTTTCCTTAGAACATAAGTCACACCCTTTTTGTTTGGTGCTGACCTTGGTCTCGAAGGATTGCAGCCTTTTGGGAACTGACTGAGTCGGCTTCATATCCTCGATAGCCTCCAGTGTCCGATACATTTCGCTCAGGAAGGTGTTCATCTCCTCCCAAGCCGGAATTTCGGACTTTGAAGTTAGGGACTGTTCCCATAAGAAAAGGGTTAACTTTGGCAGTTTGCTTGCGCACAGGAAAACCAGCAGACAATCCCAGTTGTCAGTGGAGATATTGGAATGTGCCAGCGCTGTCAAACACCCCTGAATCGTGGATTGCAGCTCCTTTAGAGCATGTCCAGATTCTTAAGAAATGGAATTTAAGTTGAACAAGAGCTTGAGTTGACTAAAAGTCTTTTATTTTGGAAACGGTCTTGAAGCGCTTCCCACGCTGACGCGAAACCGTCATTTGTAAGCGGGGATTTGGACACTATGGCCTTTGCCTCAACACTAGTTTTTGTGAGGAGATGAAAAAGCTTCTCTTGGTGCAAACGGACTTGTACAGTGTGTGAAGATTGCGAAGCCTGACCAGGAGTGTTGATCTTGTCTTCGAAAGCGCTGACGCGATCGCTCACGGCGATGAATTTGTGCAACGCAGTGGTTGCGGCCGTTGGCTGCTCGGTTACCGACATTTTCCTACTAGCGCGTGTGACCCTCAGGAATTTAGTCCCGGATGCAGAGGGATCCTCTGGCTGTTCCACAAGTGAAGACTTGCTCGACGCTTTCGCCAACGGTTTAGAGACGACAATTCTCGGACTTGTTTTTGAGCTCGTCGATGGGCGATCTGTAATATGCACATATAGATATATCTGACATATGCAACAAATTGTATTTAAACATACTTAAATGCATTGAAGGGTTATACAACCCAAGGCCAGGTCATAAACCTCATAAACCGAAATATGAATCCCTCGTTGCGCATTTGCACCGCACGCAGAAAGTGCAGGTGTCAGCATAAATGCACCACGAGCGGACCTTACGTATGCATGTGCATATACCTCCGCGCTTAGCCTAAGCGAGCATAGCTATGTATTTAAGAATATTATATATATACGTCTCTTCGCTGCCGCTGTTGGCAGCGCAGCTACACGACATAGCCTTCTTTAGTTTTAAATACATTCAGATAAGATGATTATCAATTATGACTTCGGAGCGACAACAATGGTTGCTCTAAAGAGCTGATGAATTGAAACAATAAAGAACTAAACACTACAACTAAATCCTGACTACTCACTTGGGACAAGCTGCCGGCGAATCAATTCTACTACATGGCGACCGTGACATCGATGGACATAACCGTAACTCTGCAGATCGAATAAATACCAAGGAAAATTGAGTATTGTAAAATTGAGCGACATAAAAGTTGCCCGATTAGCGCGTGGCCTGAAAACCATGCAAAAAACTAGGCAGGTTTCCATATGTTAAAAAAAAAAATATTTTTAACAAAATTTTTATGCTTTCTTTTGAAATACATGTTCCAATATACATGGCAAGTTAATTATAAATTTGAAAATCCAATCACTGTTAGTAGAAAAACACCCAACATGGGATTAGTTGACATTAAGGAAGTGGATTCCACTGCCAACGTTATAAATAAGATAGAATCAAAAACTATAAACAATGATTTAACAAATATCTTGCTGGCCATAATCGTATTTATTATGAGCGCATTAATATAATATAAGTTATACATATTTCTCAATAAATGTGTATCGAAAAGAGCTATAAGCAAAAGCCAGGCCAATGATCTGAACAAAATATAAAAGCGCTAATAATAATTGATATCCAGATATATATATGTATATCCATATAATGATTTATCGTAAAAAAAAAATTTAATTATAATAATAAAAATTAATAAGCAATACTAAATGAAATCAGTTATATTATCATGATGGGGATTGAAACATTTTACACCAATAGCGTTAATAGCGCTAATAATAATTGATATCCAGATATATATGTGTATATCCATATAATGATTTATCGTAAAAAAAAAATTTAATTATAATAATAAAAATTAATAAGCAATACTAAATGAAATCAGTTATATTATCATGATGGGGATTGAAACATTTTACACCAATAGCGTAATAGAAGAGTCGGGTAGGAAAATAAGGGAAGCATCTGAGGAAAGACTGTACCTACAAGTACGAAGGGCAGTAGAAACAGGAGAATTAGACTATCCGCTAGAGAATCTCAAAGAGAAAATAACCGCTATGTTCAGGAACGTTAAAAACGAACGAAGAGGTTTAGCTTTGGAAGTGATAGATATTGGGAATGTAGCCGCTTGGTACAAAGAACGTAAGAGAAATCCTTTATGATTATAAAACACTGTAATGGACTGGAAAGATATATATGATTTGTGACGCCCGGGGCGCACACACAGACATACACCCACCTATTCCTATATACTTACATACACACCCTTAGAATTAAAGACATATGTACATAAGCATGAGACAAGCATGAAAAAAAAGAAATAAAAACATGAAGAACATGAGACATAAAATCAAATTCAAATACCCTACGCGCGAGCGCCCACGACAGGGCACACTGATTTCAAGGGGCCGGGCACACTAATCCCAAGAGTCGGTCACACCCAAAGGGATCGAGAAAGCACGATCTGGAAGCCACACTAAACGCTCCCGAGCGCTATATAAAGCGGGCCAGATCCCTCAGGAAGGCATTCAGTGCGAGCAGCCGAGCCAGCAACACCTCCAGGACCAAGACGGATCACCGGGTAAGCAGGAGCCGCAAATAAGCCGCAAAGGTAACCTGTTAGGAAACTAAGGATCGGACTAAACCGATCTTCCAGCTAGTAGACCTCAAGGGCCTCTAAAATCTTCTCATAACCTAGTAGACCTCAAGGGCCTCTAAAACCTTCTCATAACTAGTAGACCTCAAGGGCCTCTAAAACCTTCTCATAACCTAGTAGACCTCAAGGGCCTCTAAAACCTTCTCATAACTAGTAGACCTCAAGGGCCTCTAAAACCGTTCTCATAACCTAGTAGACCTCAAGGGCCTCTAAAACCGTTCTCATAACTAGTAGACCTCAAGGGCCTCTAAAACCTTCTCATAACTATTAGACCTCAAGGGCCTCTAAAACCTTCTCATAACCTAGTAGACCTCAAGGGCCTCTAAAACCTTCTCATAACTAGTAGACCTCAAGGGCCTCTAAAACCGTTCTCATAACCTAGTAGACCTCAAGGGCCTCTAAAACCGTTCTCATAACTAGTAGACCTCAAGGGCCTCTAAAACCTTCTCATAAACTAGTAGACCTCAAGGGCCTCTAAAACCTTTTCATAACTAGTAGACCTCAAGGGCCTCTAAAACCGTTCTCATAACCTAGTAGACCTCAAGGGCCTCTAAAACCTTCTCATAACTAGTAGACCTCAAGGGCCTCTAAAACCGTTCTCATAACCTAGTAGACCTCAAGGGCCTCTAAAACCGTTCTCATAACCTAGTAGACCTCAAGGGCCTCTAAAACCTTCTCATAACTAGTAGACCTCAAGGGCCTCTAAAACCGTTCTCATAACCTAGTAGACCTCCAGGGACTCTAAAACTGTATCTAACTAGCAGACCTCGAGGGTCTCTTCCTCTTTCCTCCAAGTAGGCTTCCAGCCGCCGACAACAGGAGCAGCCGACGTCTCCAGCAGCCTCCGACTGCCGACGCCGGCGACTGCAGCTACCGACCCCCCCCGCCGACGACGCCTTCGCAACCGGCGACTCCAGTAGCATCCGGCTGCCGACGCCGACGACGGCCGCTACCCACGCCCCGCAGCCGACGACTTCGACACCCGCAGCGACGAGCAACCAGACCCTCCCTCCGGGCACCCACGCGACCGCTCGTCATTCACCATCCACCCTCCCATTTGCTGTACTCATACAAAATTATCTCACCTACAAAAAAAGAAAGAATAAAAAATAAACTAGGAAATAATCCATTACTGGGTAATCACTCACGCCTTCACCTCTGGGGAAAGGATCGGGATCTCTTCCAGCAACTCTGCCTGACTCAAATATAAATATCTGAGACGACCCTGGCCACCCGCGAGCTTCCGGAGCAATTGACCAACCGTCACAGTGGCGCCCGTTAACAGGTATAAGAGTTGCGAGGAAGAACCGAAACCGAAAAGAGGAATGTCGAGCTGGGTATATTTAGCATCTAAGGAAGAGCTGACAGGATACGCAGACGAATTTCTACTGGAACAAGGCGGAACAAACGAAGAACTAAGGAGGATAGTGGCAGCATTCGCAAAGAGGACAGACCACAGCGACGAGATAGGAAAAAGGCTGATAGAACTGTCAAACAAACACAGGAGAGACAGAAGCCCAGCAAGGAGAGAAATAACGCCGGAATCACCGTCAGAAACGGAGGATAGGAAAGAGGAGGATCACAACCCACTAATAAAAATAACCAGATCAAAAGAAAGGAAAACAGAGAACATCAGAGAACCAGCAAAACCGAGATACAAAGAAATGGAAGCAGAAAAGGAAACAAAAATGGGAAGGAAGATCGAGACGGAAGTCGTGGACCGAGTACGAAACTGGGGGATTCGATATCAAGGATCGAGTAACCCATTAGAATTCCTGGAGAAAATGGAGCAATGGGCGGCAGGATATGGAATCAAACCAGATCATCGGGTACAGACAATGCCATTTATCCTGGAGGGTGCAGCGATAGACTGGTGGAACAGCACACCGTCCAAAATAACGACCTGGGCACAACTGACCACCGAGATTCTGGAATATTTCCTGCCACCAAGATACGAGGAAAGAGTACAAGCGCAAATCGCTCAGCTAAAACAGCGAGAAAACGAGCCGGTAAGAGAGTACGCCATGAGTCTGAGAAAATTAATGCGGTTCTCTAAGCTATCAGAGGAAGAAAAACTGGATAGAGTATTTTCAAACTGCAGAAGTAAGATCAAATTATATACGCGAAGATCAGGGTTCCAGACACTGACGCAGTTCCTCAAACTGGCAGAGGAAGTAGAGGAGATAGAAGCCGCAGAAGGTACGGTACGAACAGACAGCCTAGGACAACAACAGCAACTACGACCAGAGATATGCATGAGATGCGGCGGGACAGGACATACGGCGCGAATATGTGGAAACCCGCCAAGACTGTTCTGCTGGGTATGCGGAAGAAACGGTGTTCGTACAACGGAGTGTTGCAGGACGGGACCGGGAAACGCAGGGGGCCTGAGCAGATAAAGCTGGCAACTGGTGAACCGATATAAGACCCTCAGGAAAGGAGGAAGATGGGAGGGAACACGATCGGCGATCACACTGGCAAACGGCACGACGCAGAAAACTAGTGGAAGTTTCACAACGACAATCAGATTTGGAGAGAAGAAAGTGGAAATTTCCTTTCTGATACTACCACAAGTAGCGGGGGAGATCCTGCTAGGTATGGACTTCTTGGCAGGGGTCGGAAGCATGCTACGATGCAACGACCTAGATCTAGAGATAACAAAGACCGTGGACAACAATGAGGAAGCGACAACAAGGGAACAGTCACCAGAGAACGAGGAACCAACAGAAGAGGAAATACAAACGTTCCTGGATAAGCAAAGGCAAGTATTCGAAAATATTAAAGGGGTATGCAATATCACAACACACAAAATCTATCTAAGGGATGACAAACCCATAAAACAGAGATATTACCCGCGAAACCCGAAACAACAGGGCATAATAAACGAACAGGTCGACGAGTTATTAGCACTAGGGTTGATAGAACGTTCATATAGCCCGTACAGCGCACCGGTGGTATTAGTAAAGAAAAAGAATAATGAATGGACGATGTGCATAGACTATCGGCTATTAAACGAAAAAACGGAAAAGGACGCGTACCCGGTACCAAGAATGAATTTCATCCTAGACCAGCTAAGAGAGGCGAAGTTCATCAGCACGATTGATTTAAAATCAGGGTACTGGCAGATACCAATGGAACCAAACAGTCGTCAATATACGGCCTTCACGGTGCCAGGCAGAGGTTTGTTTCAATGGAAGGTTATGCCATTCGGATTGACAACAGCACCAGCAACGTTTCAAAGAGCGTTAGATTCAATTATAGGACCAGAAATGGAACCATTCGCATTTGCATATCTAGACGACATTGTGGTAATCGGGAGAACGAAGCAAGAACACATGGACAAGTTACGAGAAGTATTCCAAAGATTGCAACGGGCAAATCTAAAGATAAATCCCGACAAGTGCCATTTTTTCCAAAAGGAGTTAAAATACCTGGGGCACGTCATAAGCGATCGTGGCATCAGAACAGACCCAGAAAAGGTGTCGGCCATTCAAGAACTACAAACACCGACCTCGACGAAGGAAGTACACAGTTTTCTGGGAATGGCATCATGGTATAGAAGATTTATACCCAACTTCACAGAACAGGCCAACGCATTACAGAACCTGATAAGAAAGGGAAAGAAATTCGAGTGGGGCAAACCACAACAAGAATCTTTCGAGAATCTTAAAAGAAGCCTGATGAGTGCACCAGTTCTAGCATGCCCGGACTTCACACGACAGTTCAAGGTACAGACAGACGCCAGTGACCGAGGGATAGGAGCAGTACTCACACAAGAAGGGCTAGACGGAGAACATGTCATCTCATATGCCAGTAGACGGTTGAGCGAAGTAGAGAGAAATTACAGCGCCACAGAAAAAGAATGTTTAGCCATCTACTGGGGAATCAACAAATACAAAATGTACCTGGAAGGATATAAATTCATAGTGGTAACAGACCACATGGCATTGAAATGGCTAAACTCGATAGAAAGTCCGTCGGGGCGAGTAGCAAGATGGGCCCTGGGACTAACACCTTTCCAATTCGAGGTACAATACCGCAAGGGAAAACTCAATGCAGTAGCAGATGCACTGTCACGAACACCCAGAATAGAAGCCCGGGCAATAACCACGGCAGGCTGGGTGGATAAAAAAATTCGAGAGGTCAAAGAACACACAAGTAATGAAGAGTACCGGATAGAGGAAGGGGAGCTATATAAGGCAAACGGAAACAGAAGAGACCCGCAGCCATGGAAATTGTGTGTCAGAGACGAGGATATTAACAGAGTACTAACGGAGAATCACAGTACACCAGAAGCAGGCCATCTAGGAATGTCAAAAACAATAAAAAGAATAAGAACCCGCTATTTTTGGCCCCGGCTAACAAAGGACGTAAAAGAGTTCGTAAGGAAATGCGAATGCTGCCAGCAATACAAAGTATCGCAACAAAAGGCGGCAGGACAAATGTTGACCAGAGTAGCGGAACTACCATGGGAAACAATATGCGTCGACTTCATAGGACCACTACCCAGAACTAAACACGGGAACACGTCACTGATAGTTATCATCGACAAATTTTCCAAATGGGTAGAACTAGCCGCACTGAGACAAGCCACGGCAGACACCTTCCTCAGAACTTTCCGAGAACGCGTAATAGCTAGAATGGGTATACCAAAAGTCCTGATCTCGGATAACGGCGTACAATTCACAGGACGGAAGACAAAAACGGCCATGGAAAAATGGGGAATCCGACAACAGTTTACGGCACCCTATACGCCACAAGAGAACCCGACCGAACGAGCATTTAGGACAATCAAAACTATGATAGCACAAACGACCGGGGAAGACCAAACTAGGTGGGACGAAAACCTACCAGAGTTGATGCTCGCGTTCAACAGCAGTACGTCGGAATCAACAAAATATAGCCCGGCACAGCTAATGTTCGGACGAGAGTTACGACTGCCCAACACATTATTCGACAGCCAGACAGAAGGTTCTGGAATAATACAGGAAGGAATAAAAGAAAGATGGGAACGGTTAAAAAACATCAGGCAAGAGGCCACATCAAACATGACCGAAGCAGCAGAACGACAACGCCGCCATTATAATCTCCGAAAACGAGAATGGAAGCCAGCGATAGGCGATCTGGTATGGTGCAAGACCCACGCATTATCCAAGGCAGTAGACAAGTTCAATGCCAAATTGGCACCAAAATACGATGGTCCATGGAAAGTAGTCCAATTTATATCACCCGTCATAATTGTAGCACGTGACACGAAGTCACACAAAACGAAGCGAATATATATCGGGGATATAAAACCATGTGAACCAATAAGAACAGAACCAACACTACGAAAGAATTAAGCGATCAGTATACAAGCCCAAGCCCATTAAAACACAGACAAAAAACATCGGTAACAATCGATGAACGGGCAGGATCAGGGTCAGATAGGCATACTAACAATCGATTAATAAATATCGCATACGCTAACAAACAAAATCATTCAATTACAGATATCATCATGCAGCGGCTACCCGAAAGCTTCAACCGGCTGAAGAAAAACTACGAGAAGTTGGCAGCGGCAAGGAGCCGCACCCAGTTGATCGCAATGGAGGAGGCACCCGGAGGATCACGCAAGAGGACCCAACCCACAAAGATGGGCCGCCAACTACAACAGGCAGACCCGACAACGCCACCAGCAACACCCACCGTGGCCCGAACCACACACGGGCATCGGGTAGCCCATGTACCCCAAACAACAGGGGACATGGGGGCGGAACAGGGTGCCGCAAACACCAGGCGAACCGGTACAGAGGGCACATCAGGAGGAACGGGCACAAACACGTCCACCGACCGGCAAGCCAACAGCTATACGCGAGCCGGCACGGAGACTGCCGCAGCCATACAGACAGGCACAAACAAGCCCACCGACCGGCACGCCACCAGCAACACGCACAAACATGCCCACCGACCGGCACGTCACCAGCCATACGCGAGCCGGCACGGAGACAGCCGCAGGACAAGCTACAGGCGTAACAAAGCCCACCGACAGGCGCGCTACAAACAAGAACACGCCCACCGACTGGTACGCCGCAAACAATGCGCGGACCACAAAAATAGGACCGGGACAGAGAATGGCGAACCCTCCTCATCCCAACCGGGACGCCAACAGCTATATGCGAACCGGTTGTGGTGAGAACGCAGGAGGAGAGAGGGGACGCCACCCGGACACCTCGCCACGGAAGCGACCAAGGCAGCCGACACCACGTCGATACAACGAGCAGCTGCCTACCATAGCGGAAGAGCACCGGAGGGGATCGCCGTCACCAGACAGAGATGTGCTCGACATCGAGGCAGACACCAGGAGCAGCATCACTTGGGCCATACCCGATGGGGCCCATATTTCGGCGTCGGCAATGGCCGATATAAGGGATCGACTGGCGAAGAAGGGCTATGGGAAGCAGCAGTCCTTCCTTGTCCGAGACGGAGCCCAGACGTGGAGAGTTGTGTTCTCCCGACAAAACAACGTCAGGATCGAGAGGCTGGCCCCAAAACAAAACGAGGGGGAGGTGTGACGCCCGGGGCGCACACACAGACATACACCCACCTATTCCTATATACTTACATACACACCCTTAGAATTAAAGGCATATGTACATAAGCATGAGACAAGCATGAAAAAAAAGAAATAAAAACATGAAGAACATGAGACATAAAATCAAATTCAAATACCCTACGCGCGCGCGCCCACGACAGGGCACACTGATTTCAAGGGGCCGGGCACACTAATCCCAAGAGTCGGTCACACCCAAAGGGATCGAGAAAGCACGATCTGGAAGCCACACTAAACGCTCCCGAGCGCTATATAAAGCGGGCCAGATCCCTCAGGAAGGCATTCAGTGCGAGCAGCCGAGCCAGCAACACCTCCAGGACCAAGACGGATCACCGGGTAAGCAGGAGCCGCAAATAAGCCGCAAAGGTAACCTGTTAGGAAACTAAGGATCGGACTAAACCGATCTTCCAGCTAGTAGACCTCAAGGGCCTCTAAAATCTTCTCATAACCTAGTAGACCTCAAGGGCCTCTAAAACCTTCTCATAACCTAGTAGACCTCAAGGGCCTCTAAAACCTTCTCATAACTAGTAGACCTCAAGGGCCTCTAAAACCGTTCTCATAACCTAGTAGACCTCAAGGGCCTCTAAAACCGTTCTCATAACTAGTAGACCTCAAGGGCCTCTAAAACCTTCTCATAACTATTAGACCTCAAGGGCCTCTAAAACCTTCTCATAACCTAGTTGACCTCAAGGGCCTCTAAAACCTTCTCATAACTAGTAGACCTCAAGGGCCTCTAAAACCGTTCTCATAACCTAGTAGACCTCAAGGGCCTCTAAAACCGTTCTCATAACTAGTAGACCTCAAGGGCCTCTAAAACCTTCTCATAAACTAGTAGACCTCAAGGGCCTCTAAAACCTTCTCATAACCTAGTTGACCTCAAGGGCCTCTAAAACCTTCTCATAACTAGTAGACCTCAAGGGCCTCTAAAACCGTTCTCATAACCTAGTAGACCTCAGGGGCCTCTAAAACCGTTCTCATAACTAGTAGACCTCAAGGGCCTCTAAAACCTTCTCATAAACTAGTAGACCTCAAGGGCCTCTAAAACCGTTCTCATAACTTAGTAGACCTCAAGGGCCTCTAAAACCTTTTCATAACTAGTAGACCTCAAGGGCCTCTAAAACCGTTCTCATAACCTAGTAGACCTCAAGGGCCTCTAAAACCTTCTCATAACTATTAGACCTCAAGGGCCTCTAAAACCTTCTCATAACCTAGTTGACCTCAAGGGCCTCTAAAACCTTCTCATAACTAGTAGACCTCAAGGGCCTCTAAAACCGTTCTCATAACCTAGTAGACCTCAAGGGCCTCTAAAACCGTTCTCATAACTAGTAGACCTCAAGGGCCTCTAAAACCTTCTCATAAACTAGTAGACCTCAAGGGCCTCTAAAACCGTTCTCATAACTTAGTAGACCTCAAGGGCCTCTAAAACCTTTTCATAACTAGTAGACCTCAAGGGCCTCTAAAACCGTTCTCATAACCTAGTAGACCTCAAGGGCCTCTAAAACCTTCTCATAACTAGTAGACCTCAAGGGCCTCTAAAACCGTTCTCATAACCTAGTAGACCTCAAGGGCCTCTAAAACCTTCTCATAACTAGTAGACCTCAAGGGCCTCTAAAACCGTTCTCATAACCTAGTAGACCTCCAGGGACTCTAAAACTGTATCTAACTAGCAGACCTCGAGGGTCTCTTCCTCTTTCCTCCAAGTAGGCTTCCAGCCGCCGACAACAGGAGCAGCCGACGACTCCAGCAGCCTCCGACTGCCGACGCCGGCGACTGCAGCTACCGACCCCCCCGCCGACGACGCCTTCGCAACCGGCGACTCCAGTAGCATCCGGCTGCCGACGCCGACGACGGCCGCTACCCACGCCCCGCAGCCGACGACTTCGACACCCGCAGCGACGAGCAACCAGACCCTCCCTCCGGGCACCCACGCGACCGCTCGTCATTCACCATCCACCCTCCCATTTGCTGTACTCATACAAAATTATCTCACCTACAAAAAAAGAAAGAACAAAAAATAAACTAGGAAATAATCCATTACTGGGTAATCACTCACGCCTTCACCTCTGGGGAAAGGATCGGGATCTCTTCCAGCAACTCTGCCTGACTCAAATATAAATATCTGAGACGACCCTGGCCACCCGCGAGCTTCCGGAGCAATTGACCAACCGTCACAGTGGCGCCCGTTAACAGGTATAAGAGTTGCGAGGAAGAACCGAAACCGAAAAGAGGAATGTCGAGCTGGGTATATTTAGCATCTAAGGAAGAGCTGACAGGATACGCAGACGAATTTCTACTGGAACAAGGCGGAACAAACGAAGAACTAAGGAGGATAGTGGCAGCATTCGCAAAGAGGACAGACCACAGCGACGAGATAGGAAAAAGGCTGATAGAACTGTCAAACAAACACAGGAGAGACAGAAGCCCAGCAAGGAGAGAAATAACGCCGGAATCACCGTCAGAAACGGAGGATAGGAAAGAGGAGGATCACAACCCACTAATAAAAATAACCAGATCAAAAGAAAGGAAAACAGAGAACATCAGAGAACCAGCAAAACCGAGATACAAAGAAATGGAAGCAGAAAAGGAAACAAAAATGGGAAGGAAGATCGAGACGGAAGTCGTGGACCGAGTACGAAACTGGGGGATTCGATATCAAGGATCGAGTAACCCATTAGAATTCCTGGAGAAAATGGAGCAATGGGCGGCAGGATATGGAATCAAACCAGATCATCGGGTACAGACAATGCCATTTATCCTGGAGGGTGCAGCGATAGACTGGTGGAACAGCACACCGTCCAAAATAACGACCTGGGCACAACTGACCACCGAGATTCTGGAATATTTCCTGCCACCAAGATACGAGGAAAGAGTACAAGCGCAAATCGCTCAGCTAAAACAGCGAGAAAACGAGCCGGTAAGAGAGTACGCCATGAGTCTGAGAAAATTAATGCGGTTCTCTAAGCTATCAGAGGAAGAAAAACTGGATAGAGTATTTTCAAACTGCAGAAGTAAGATCAAATTATATACGCGAAGATCAGGGTTCCAGACACTGACGCAGTTCCTCAAACTGGCAGAGGAAGTAGAGGAGATAGAAGCCGCAGAAGGTACGGTACGAACAGACAGCCTAGGACAACAACAGCAACTACGACCAGAGATATGCATGAGATGCGGCGGGACAGGACATACGGCGCGAATATGTGGAAACCCGCCAAGACTGTTCTGCTGGGTATGCGGAAGAAACGGTGTTCGTACAACGGAGTGTTGCAGGACGGGACCGGGAAACGCAGGGGGCCTGAGCAGATAAAGCTGGCAACTCAGGCCACGGAACAAACGCCAGCAGCAGGAAAGCGATTATATTGCGACGGATTTCAGGTAATAGCAGTAATAACGATAGGAAACCAATCAACGAAAGGAGTAATCGACACCGGAGCATCACGAAGCACAATAAGTGTGAACCGATATAAGACCCTCAGGAAAGGAGGAAGATGGGAGGGAACACGATCGGCGATCACACTGGCAAACGGCACGACGCAGAAAACTAGTGGAAGTTTCACAACGACAATCAGATTTGGAGAGAAGAAAGTGGAAATTTCCTTTCTGATACTACCACAAGTAGCGGGGGAGATCCTGCTAGGTATGGACTTCTTGGCAGGGGTCGGAAGCATGCTACGATGCAACGACCTAGATCTAGAGATAACAAAGACCGTGGACAACAATGAGGAAGCGACAACAAGGGAACAGTCACCAGAGAACGAGGAACCAACAGAAGAGGAAATACAAACGTTCCTGGATAAGCAAAGGCAAGTATTCGAAAATATTAAAGGGGTATGCAATATCACAACACACAAAATCTATCTAAGGGATGACAAACCCATAAAACAGAGATATTACCCGCGAAACCCGAAACAACAGGGCATAATAAACGAACAGGTCGACGAGTTATTAGCACTAGGGTTGATAGAACGTTCATATAGCCCGTACAGCGCACCGGTGGTATTAGTAAAGAAAAAGAATAATGAATGGACGATGTGCATAGACTATCGGCTATTAAACGAAAAAACGGAAAAGGACGCGTACCCGGTACCAAGAATGAATTTCATCCTAGACCAGCTAAGAGAGGCGAAGTTCATCAGCACGATTGATTTAAAATCAGGGTACTGGCAGATACCAATGGAACCAAACAGTCGTCAATATACGGCCTTCACGGTGCCAGGCAGAGGTTTGTTTCAATGGAAGGTTATGCCATTCGGATTGACAACAGCACCAGCAACGTTTCAAAGAGCGTTAGATTCAATTATAGGACCAGAAATGGAACCATTCGCATTTGCATATCTAGACGACATTGTGGTAATCGGGAGAACGAAGCAAGAACACATGGACAAGTTACGAGAAGTATTCCAAAGATTGCAACGGGCAAATCTAAAGATAAATCCCGACAAGTGCCATTTTTTCCAAAAGGAGTTAAAATACCTGGGGCACGTCATAAGCGATCGTGGCATCAGAACAGACCCAGAAAAGGTGTCGGCCATTCAAGAACTACAAACACCGACCTCGACGAAGGAAGTACACAGTTTTCTGGGAATGGCATCATGGTATAGAAGATTTATACCCAACTTCACAGAACAGGCCAACGCATTACAGAACCTGATAAGAAAGGGAAAGAAATTCGAGTGGGGCAAACCACAACAAGAATCTTTCGAGAATCTTAAAAGAAGCCTGATGAGTGCACCAGTTCTAGCATGCCCGGACTTCACACGACAGTTCAAGGTACAGACAGACGCCAGTGACCGAGGGATAGGAGCAGTACTCACACAAGAAGGGCTAGACGGAGAACATGTCATCTCATATGCCAGTAGACGGTTGAGCGAAGTAGAGAGAAATTACAGCGCCACAGAAAAAGAATGTTTAGCCATCTACTGGGGAATCAACAAATACAAAATGTACCTGGAAGGATATAAATTCATAGTGGTAACAGACCACATGGCATTGAAATGGCTAAACTCGATAGAAAGTCCGTCGGGGCGAGTAGCAAGATGGGCCCTGGGACTAACACCTTTCCAATTCGAGGTACAATACCGCAAGGGAAAACTCAATGCAGTAGCAGATGCACTGTCACGAACACCCAGAATAGAAGCCCGGGCAATAACCACGGCAGGCTGGGTGGATAAAAAAATTCGAGAGGTCAAAGAACACACAAGTAATGAAGAGTACCGGATAGAGGAAGGGGAGCTATATAAGGCAAACGGAAACAGAAGAGACCCGCAGCCATGGAAATTGTGTGTCAGAGACGAGGATATTAACAGAGTACTAACGGAGAATCACAGTACACCAGAAGCAGGCCATCTAGGAATGTCAAAAACAATAAAAAGAATAAGAACCCGCTATTTTTGGCCCCGGCTAACAAAGGACGTAAAAGAGTTCGTAAGGAAATGCGAATGCTGCCAGCAATACAAAGTATCGCAACAAAAGGCGGCAGGACAAATGTTGACCAGAGTAGCGGAACTACCATGGGAAACAATATGCGTCGACTTCATAGGACCACTACCCAGAACTAAACACGGGAACACGTCACTGATAGTTATCATCGACAAATTTTCCAAATGGGTAGAACTAGCCCCACTGAGACAAGCCACGGCAGACACCTTCCTCAGAACTTTCCGAGAACGCGTAATAGCTAGAATGGGTATACCAAAAGTCCTGATCTCGGATAACGGCGTACAATTCACAGGACGGAAGACAAAAACGGCCATGGAAAAATGGGGAATCCGACAACAGTTTACGGCACCCTATACGCCACAAGAGAACCCGACCGAACGAGCATTTAGGACAATCAAAACTATGATAGCACAAACGACCGGGGAAGACCAAACTAGGTGGGACGAAAACCTACCAGAGTTGATGCTCGCGTTCAACAGCAGTACGTCGGAATCAACAAAATATAGCCCGGCACAGCTAATGTTCGGACGAGAGTTACGACTGCCCAACACATTATTCGACAGCCAGACAGAAGGTTCTGGAATAATACAGGAAGGAATAAAAGAAAGATGGGAACGGTTAAAAAACATCAGGCAAGAGGCCACATCAAACATGACCGAAGCAGCAGAACGACAACGCCGCCATTATAATCTCCGAAAACGAGAATGGAAGCCAGCGATAGGCGATCTGGTATGGTGCAAGACCCACGCATTATCCAAGGCAGTAGACAAGTTCAATGCCAAATTGGCACCAAAATACGATGGTCCATGGAAAGTAGTCCAATTTATATCACCCGTCATAATTGTAGCACGTGACACGAAGTCACACAAAACGAAGCGAATATATATCGGGGATATAAAACCATGTGAACCAATAAGAACAGAACCAACACTACGAAAGAATTAAGCGATCAGTATACAAGCCCAAGCCCATTAAAACACAGACAAAAAACATCGGTAACAATCGATGAACGGGCAGGATCAGGGTCAGATAGGCATACTAACAATCGATTAATAAATATCGCATACGCTAACAAACAAAATCATTCAATTACAGATATCATCATGCAGCGGCTACCCGAAAGCTTCAACCGGCTGAAGAAAAACTACGAGAAGTTGGCAGCGGCAAGGAGCCGCACCCAGTTGATCGCAATGGAGGAGGCACCCGGAGGATCACGCAAGAGGACCCAACCCACAAAGATGGGCCGCCAACTACAACAGGCAGACCCGACAACGCCACCAGCATCACCCACCGTGGCCCGAACCACACACGGGCATCGGGTAGCCCATGTACCCCAAACAACAGGGGACATGGGGGCGGAACAGGGTGCCGCAAACACCAGGCGAACCGGTACAGAGGGCACATCAGGAGGAACGGGCACAAACACGTCCACCGACCGGCAAGCCAACAGCTATACGCGAGCCGGCACGGAGACTGCCGCAGCCATACAGACAGGCACAAACAAGCCCACCGACCGGCACGCCACCAGCAACACGCACAAACATGCCCACCGACCGGCACGTCACCAGCCATACGCGAGCCGGCACGGAGACAGCCGCAGGACAAGCTACAGGCGTAACAAAGCCCACCGACAGGCGCGCTACAAACAAGAACACGCCCACCGACTGGTACGCCGCAAACAATGCGCGGACCACAAAAATAGGACCGGGACAGAGAATGGCGAACCCTCCTCATCCCAACCGGGACGCCAACAGCTATATGCGAACCGGTTGTGGTGAGAACGCAGGAGGAGAGAGGGGACGCCACCCGGACACCTCGCCACGGAAGCGACCAAGGCAGCCGACACCACGTCGATACAACGAGCAGCTGCCTACCATAGCGGAAGAGCACCGGAGGGGATCGCCGTCACCAGACAGAGATGTGCTCGACATCGAGGCAGACACCAGGAGCAGCATCACTTGGGCCATACCCGATGGGGCCCATATTTCGGCGTCGGCAATGGCCGATATAAGGGATCGACTGGCGAAGAAGGGCTATGGGAAGCAGCAGTCCTTCCTTGTCCGAGACGGAGCCCAGACGTGGAGAGTTGTGTTCTCCCGACAAAACAACGTCAGGATCGAGAGGCTGGCCCCAAAACAAAACGAGGGGGAGGTGTGACGCCCGGGGCGCACACACAGACATACACCCACCTATTCCTATATACTTACATACACACCCTTAGAATTAAAGGCATATGTACATAAGCATGAGACAAGCATGAAAAAAAAGAAATAAAAACATGAAGAACATGAGACATAAAATCAAATTCAAATACCCTACGCGCGCGCGCCCACGACAGGGCACACTGATTTCAAGGGGCCGGGCACACTAATCCCAAGAGTCGGTCACACCCAAAGGGATCGAGAAAGCACGATCTGGAAGCCACACTAAACGCTCCCGAGCGCTATATAAAGCGGGCCAGATCCCTCAGGAAGGCATTCAGTGCGAGCAGCCGAGCCAGCAACACCTCCAGGACCAAGACGGATCACCGGGTAAGCAGGAGCCGCAAATAAGCCGCAAAGGTAACCTGTTAGGAAACTAAGGATCGGACTAAACCGATCTTCCAGCTAGTAGACCTCAAGGGCCTCTAAAATCTTCTCATAACCTAGTAGACCTCAAGGGCCTCTAAAACCTTCTCATAACCTAGTAGACCTCAAGGGCCTCTAAAACCTTCTCATAACTAGTAGACCTCAAGGGCCTCTAAAACCGTTCTCATAACCTAGTAGACCTCAAGGGCCTCTAAAACCGTTCTCATAACTAGTAGACCTCAAGGGCCTCTAAAACCTTCTCATAACTATTAGACCTCAAGGGCCTCTAAAACCTTCTCATAACCTAGTTGACCTCAAGGGCCTCTAAAACCTTCTCATAACTAGTAGACCTCAAGGGCCTCTAAAACCGTTCTCATAACCTAGTAGACCTCAAGGGCCTCTAAAACCGTTCTCATAACTAGTAGACCTCAAGGGCCTCTAAAACCTTCTCATAAACTAGTAGACCTCAAGGGCCTCTAAAACCTTCTCATAACCTAGTTGACCTCAAGGGCCTCTAAAACCTTCTCATAACTAGTAGACCTCAAGGGCCTCTAAAACCGTTCTCATAACCTAGTAGACCTCAAGGGCCTCTAAAACCGTTCTCATAACTAGTAGACCTCGAGGGCCTCTAAAACCTTCTCATAAACTAGTAGACCTCAAGGGCCTCTAAAACCGTTCTCATAACTTAGTAGACCTCAAGGGCCTCTAAAACCTTTTCATAACTAGTAGACCTCAAGGGCCTCTAAAACCGTTCTCATAACCTAGTAGACCTCAAGGGCCTCTAAAACCTTCTCATAACTATTAGACCTCAAGGGCCTCTAAAACCTTCTCATAACCTAGTTGACCTCAAGGGCCTCTAAAACCTTCTCATAACTAGTAGACCTCAAGGGCCTCTAAAACCGTTCTCATAACCTAGTAGACCTCAAGGGCCTCTAAAACCGTTCTCATAACTAGTAGACCTCAAGGGCCTCTAAAACCTTCTCATAAACTAGTAGACCTCAAGGGCCTCTAAAACCGTTCTCATAACTTAGTAGACCTCAAGGGCCTCTAAAACCTTTTCATAACTAGTAGACCTCAAGGGCCTCTAAAACCGTTCTCATAACCTAGTAGACCTCAAGGGCCTCTAAAACCTTCTCATAACTAGTAGACCTCAAGGGCCTCTAAAACCGTTCTCATAACCTAGTAGACCTCAAGGGCCTCTAAAACCTTCTCATAACTAGTAGACCTCAAGGGCCTCTAAAACCGTTCTCATAACCTAGTAGACCTCCAGGGACTCTAAAACTGTATCTAACTAGCAGACCTCGAGGGTCTCTTCCTCTTTCCTCCAAGTAGGCTTCCAGCCGCCGACAACAGGAGCAGCCGACGACTCCAGCAGCCTCCGACTGCCGACGCCGGCGACTGCAGCTACCGACCCCCCCGCCGACGACGCCTTCGCAACCGGCGACTCCAGTAGCATCCGGCTGCCGACGCCGACGACGGCCGCTACCCACGCCCCGCAGCCGACGACTTCGACACCCGCAGCGACGAGCAACCAGACCCTCCCTCCGGGCACCCACGCGACCGCTCGTCATTCACCATCCACCCTCCCATTTGCTGTACTCATACAAAATTATCTCACCTACAAAAAAAGAAAGAACAAAAAATAAACTAGGAAATAATCCATTACTGGGTAATCACTCACGCCTTCACCTCTGGGGAAAGGATCGGGATCTCTTCCAGCAACTCTGCCTGACTCAAATATAAATATCTGAGACGACCCTGGCCACCCGCGAGCTTCCGGAGCAATTGACCAACCGTCACAGATTTTGACAAGACATATAAAGCATTGACGCAAAACCGTCAAATCCAGCCAACTACAGTAAAAAGACATACAGGTATATTAGTGGAGTGCTTTAACGAAGCACGAGAACTAATACATGATCAAAGAGATAGGCTAACCAATAATCATTGGTCAAAGGTATCAAAGTACCTAGCCAAACTTCGAGCCAACTTAATCTCTATCAAACAAAAGTTTGATCTTGACATATAAGTCCCTACTGTCCTCAATACTTCGGCATCCGTTGTAAATAACGACGAGTTAGCAGGCGACGAGGAAGTAGAAGAAGCTGAACAAAAACATATTGAAACTGGTGAACCCGAACAGGGAGAGGCAGAAGTTAAGGATCCTGAAATCGAAGAATTAGGACTGGAGGAAGAGTTAGAAGGGGAAATAAATTTCGACCCCAAGGTTGAGGAACACGAGTTAATCAACCTCACCATTCCTGCTGTATTTATACCAGAGGAAGAAACAAAAGAGGAATCAGATTCACTATCCTCCCCTGATATCTTAATTAAGCTCGTTAGACACAATAATCAGCATGATGGCAGATCCGGCGGTACAGCGAGCCTATATAAAGGACATATCAAATGCCATACCCGAATTTAATGGACAAAAAATCCATTTACAAAGATTTTTAACTGCCTTAAAGCTAGTAGATTTAACGAAAGGTCCAAAATGAAACTACTATTAAAGCTATAATTGACAAACTTAATGCCACTATCGTCCGTGAAACATCCGATGTAGTTAAAGCTAAATTGGCAAATACTATGCAAAAAGGGAAAACGGCAGAAAAATTTACCAATGAGATCGACAACTTACGAAAACTCCTCGAAGCTGCGTACATTGATGAAGGCCTATCAGCCGAACACGCTGACAGATTCAGCACAAAGGAAGCCATCGCCACAATGGTCAAAAATTGTGAGCATGTCCGACTTAAAACAATATTAGAAGCAGGCAACTTCTCAACAATGAATGAAGCTGTCACTAATTACATACACTGTAGTACTGAAATGACAGGTAATGCCAATTCGATATTGTATACGCAGAGAAATCACAATAATAACTATCGCGGTAATAATTATAGAAACAATTATCGTGGTAGAGGTAATAATAGAGGTAATTATAAAAATAACGGATATTACCAGAATAACGGATATAACCAAAACAATGGTTATAACCGAAACAACAATTACAGGAACAACAATAACCGTAATGGAAACAACCGCGGTAATGGAAATAGCCGCGGGGGAAACAACAACGGAAATTATAATAATAATAATAACAATAACAACAATGTCCGAGTAGCCCAAGGGAACTCGGGAAACCAACAAAACCCTTCAGATGTTTAGAGCCAACAACCAGCTCAATAAAAACCATCAATCTTAATCTAAGTATCTTTGTGAAAATAAATAATGAAAGAACAGGCAAACCTTATACACTGTTGCTTGATACTGGTGCAGACATATCTATATTAAAAGAGAACATAGATCAATTTGAACATATTAATGATAAAATTCATACCCAAATATCGGGAATTGGCAAAGGTACAATTTCTTCAAAAGGCTTAGCCTCAATAGAACTCACTACAGGCAAATATATAATTCCGCACGACTGCTATTTAGTCGAGCAAAATTTCCCAATACCTAGTGATGGCATACTAGGAATAGATTTCATAAAACAATATAATTGCCAACTAGACTTCACCCAAAGTGGCGACTCACTGATTCTTCGCCCAAACAACTTAAATTATCCAATCAAACTACAACTACTCCATACTTGTGAAAATAATGCCACAGTACTCCCAGCTCGTTCCGAAGGTGTCCGTGAAATACAAATTCCCTCGGTAAAAAATCAAGTTCTGATATTAAATCAAGAAAAGGAGGAAGGAATTTATATCGCAAATACGATATCCAACCACACAAACACTTATGTCCGTATTATGAACACAACAAATACCAACAAAATTGTAAATTTAAATAACATTAAATTCGAAACTCTAAACAATTATGATATAATAAACGAAAATAACGAAAGAAGAGATGAATTCGTTATGAAAAAGCTATCTAAAAATTTCCCGTCTTTGTTTAAAAGCCAATTAACCGATCTATGCACCAGGTATACAGATATATTCGGACTGGAAACCGAATCGATAACAACTAATAATTTTTACAAGCAAAGACTTAGAATGAAGGATGATGAGCCCGTATATATTAAGAACTATAGAAATCCTCACAGCCAAGTACAAAAAATTCAAGCCCAGGTTCAAAAATTAATAGATGATAAAATAGTTGAACCATCAGTGTCACCTTATATTAGCCCACTTTTATTAGTTCCGAAGAAATCCCTTCCGGACTCTGATAAGAAAAAATGGCGAATACTTCTCATGCCTTGACTTAATGTCAGGTTTTCAGCAAATTGGACTTGAAAAAAGTTCCAGAGATATAACGTCATTTTCATCGAGCAATGGCTCGTATCGCTTCACGCGGTTACCATTTGGCTTAAAAATAGCCCCAAATTCATTCAAGAGAATGATGACTATCGCCTTCTCCGGATTAGAACCGTTACAAGCATTTCTTTATATGGATGATTTAATAGTTGTAGGATGTTCCGAAAAACATATGCTCAAGAACTTAACTGATGTCTTTGAGAAATGTAGGCAACATAACTTAAAGTTACATCCTGAAAAATGTTCATTTTTCATGCATGAAGTCACATTTTTGGGACATAAATGCACTGATAAAGGAATCTTGCCCGACGACAAAAAATATGACGTCATCCAAAATTATCCAGTCCCACACGATGCGGACAGTGCTAGAAGATTCGTTGCATTTTGCAATTATTACGGAAGATTTATAAAGAACTTCGCTGAATACTCCCGTCACATAACACGATTATGTAAAAAAGATGTAAAATTCGAATGGACAACCGAATGTCAAAACGCATTCGATCATCTTAAATCAGCCTTAATAAATCCGACTTTGTTGCAATACCCAGATTTTAGCAAAGAATTTTGTATAATCACAGATGCTAGCAAATACGCTTGTGGAGCAGTCCTAACACAAAACAAAGATGGACACCAGCTTCCAGTTGCATATGCATCAAGATCCTTCACAAAAGGAGAAAGCAACAAAAGCACCACAGAACAAGAATTATCAGCTATTCATTGGGCAATAACTCACTTCAGACCATATATGGTAGACACTTCACTGTCAAAACAGACCACAGGGCACTTACCTATTTATTTTCAATGGTAAACCCTAGCTCCAAATTAACACGTATGAGGCTTGAATTAGAGGAACTTGATTTTACGGTAGAATACCTGAAGGGGAAGGATAATTTCGTAGCTGATGCGTTATTAAGAATAACCATCAAAGATTTACAAAATATTACTGGAAGTATACATAAAGTCACTACAAGAAACCAAAGTAGACAGAAATCCTGCGCAGGAGAAAAACAAACAGAATTGCTTAGGCAATCTGAAGAAAAAGCTTCAAAGCCCAACGTATATGAAGTCATTAATAATGATGAAGTACGTAAAGTAGTGACCTTGCATGTAAATAATAAAATGTGTTTATTCAAATACGGAAAGAGAATTACAGCAAGTTATGATGTTAGCGATTTGTATACTAATGGAACCTTTGACTTAGGTCAATTCTTCCAAAGGCTTGAAAAGCAGGCCGGTATAAACAAAATCAGCCAACTCAAAGTGGCACCGTGGGAAAATATCTTTGAACTCGTTTCAATTGATAATTTTAAAATAATGGGCAATAAAATATTGAAATCATTAAGAGTAGCGCTACTCAACCCGGTGACCGTAATAAATAATAAAAAAGAAAAAGGAGCTACACTGTCTACATTCCATGACGATTCAATACAAGGAGGTCACACTGGCATTACAAAAACCTTGGCCAAGGTCCAGAGACAAAATATGTCCAAAGACATAAAAGAGTACATAAGGAAATGTCCAAAATGCCTAAAGTCGAAAACGACTAAACATACAAAGACCCCACTTACTATAACAAAAACTCCAGAAAGAGCTTTCGATAGGGTAATTGTGGATACAATTGGTCCACTACCGAAATCGAACACTGGAAATGAATACGCAGTAACGTTAATATGCGATTTGACAAAGTATTTGGTAGCAATACCAATACCAAATAAAAGTGCAAATACCGTAGCTAAAGCTATATTTGAAGATTTTATTCTAAAGTACGGTCCAATGAAGACGTTCATAACGGACATGGGAACAGAATACAAAAATTCAATTATTGAAGATCTATGTAAATATTTAAATATTAAAAACATGACTTCAACTGCACACCATCACCAGACTGTAGGTACCGTGGAGCGAAGCCACATAACATTTAATGAGTTCATAAGTTCCTACATCTCAGTAGACAAAACAGACTGGGATATATGGCTACGATACTTCGTATACTGCTTTAACAGAACCCCCCTCTATGGCACACAATTACTGTCCATACGAACTAGTTTTTGGCAAAACTTCAAATTTGCCAAAACATTTTAATAGCATAGATGTAATTAAATCCCTTTATAATGTAGAAGACTATGCTAAGGAATCTAAATTTAGATTAGAGCAGGCATTTAAGAGAGCTAGGATAATGCTAGAATCGCATAAGATTAAAAATAAAATTAGTTACGACAAGACTAGTTTAGATTTTGACTTAAAAATAGGAGATCAGGTTTTATTGAGAAATTAAACTGGTCATAAGCTAGAATTTAAATATAAATTTAAATATGTTTGACGCGAGAAGGTAACGGAGAGGAAAGGGTGGTCTTTGTTTTTTTTTTTTTTTTTGTGTCGGCGTTGGCTTCTTGTCACCCTCAACGGGCATACTCAGCTGCGCTGTCCAAAACGGAGGGCCTGCCCGCCGCCAAAAAAATGAAGGAAACGAAGAAAAACTGACCCGCAGACTCGGTTTGGAGCAAATTAGCTTATATAGCTAGAAAATAGCTAGAAAAAAGAGCTAAATGTAGCCGATGCTCACGTAGAAGATAGCTGAACGCTCCTTGGAAACAAATAGCTAAATATAGCTAAAAGTTCTGAGAGAAAAAAAAATAGCTGAATGCTTTCTGGAAAATAAAAAGCTAAATCTCACTGAGCCGAACCTTAGTCCACAAAGGAAAAAAAAGCTGAATAGCTAAACAAAAAACAATGGAAATAGCCAAATCGTAGCACCGATGACACAGAGCGATAAATCAACCGACAGAAAACTACGAATATCAATGTCAAAAATTAAATAGCCAGGAAAAATAATTGGCTTGATACGATAGAACAGGAGCAGAATTTAGATCTGGACTTCTCTGGAACATTTCTTTGTAATTTAGGAACACAATCAAAGCGTAAACACTTTTGCGACACAAGAAAAAAGACAAAAATAGCTATCGACTTTAAAATTTTCTTTGACTATTATTCGAAAAATTTTAATTTTTGCTCCTGCGATCGATTTTGCAATTGGGTATGGATGCTAGATTTTGTGTGCCCTGTGCTTCTCTCGTTACTACTTGGATCGTACGAGTGCAGGTGCTTGTATATAAAATTGCCCAAATATATGTATGTGTGTATATGGAGTTATAGAGTTCAATGCTTAGCACAGAATAGCGCTAAGCTCTGTATGTATGTATGTATTTGATGGAAAAATTTTGGCTGCTCGCAGAATAGCAGGAAGCTTATGTATGCGGATATATATGTATGTCAGGATAGCAATTAAAAACACAATTAATTTTTTTTTTATATATGTGAATAAAAAATTATAAATATTTATTTATTGTGCTGGAACGAAAATTTTATGTTTGGATGTATATTTTATTCTTTATTCAAATTGGTATATAAATTATAATAAATTTTGGATGTAAACTTATGTTTAATGTGGGATATGTTTTTTTTTTTTTGTTGATTATTTTAATGTGTGTGTATTTGTAAAATTGTGTGTAAATATTTTAATATATATATATATTTTTATACCATGTACCAAAGGTACACAGGTATTATAGTTTTGTGCGAGTGCGATTTTCTGTAACAGGCAGAAGGAGGCGTGGCAGACCCCCAAAAGTTACCTAAATATTGGTCAGGACCACTAAAGGAGTCGATATAGCCATGTCCGTCTGTCCGTCCGTCCGTCCGTCTGTCCGTCTGTCTGTATGAACGCCCAGATCTCAGAGACTATAAGAGCTAGAGACACCAAACTTGGGATTTAGACTTCTTATATCTGCACGCAGATCAAGTTTGTTTTAAATTTTTGCTGCTCCCGTTTTTGGAGGAGCTATTTGAAAAAAACGTATATCTCCGAAATTTATAAAGTTATGTAAACCATATTAAAAAGCTTAATGCATTTTATCAAAATACACCGACTGTCCAAATTTTATTGCGATCGTGCCATAAATAGCGGAGATATAGGCTTTTTAATTTATACACATTACGTGTACAAGAGGCAGCCCAGGCAGAGGGCTCCAAATAAATCAAAACGTTCATTAAACATTTTACTTATGTTCATATTACTATGAAAATAGGATTACTCATTTTGAATTGGTTGGTGGCGCAGCTGGCTAAGCTGAAGTCTTTTTCAAATGTTAGTTGTCACGGGTTCGAATCCCGTCGGCGACGAGTGAAATCTTTTTTATTTTTAGCAATTTTTTTTTTTTTTTTCCAGTACATTAAAATAATTACAGTATTTAATACTAAAAAATAAAAAAATGCAAGCAAAGAACTATACTTAATGTTTTGAAAATGAAAAAATTCCTTATGCCTGCGGTTGATTCGAACCCAGGCCAATTGCTTACAAAAATGTATGTGTAGCTTTACCCACTGAGCTATCGACTTTGCTCTTGAATGGGAAGAGATTTGCATTATATGTAAATTTGTCTCAGTTTTTTATTCTTATTCTCTTTCTTTTATATAATTTTGGGACGCGCCTTGTAATGGTACATGGTATTCCACTGTCGGGACACCCGACTGTATGTCCATCTTGTTTTTTTTGTGTTTCTGGAACAATATATGTATGTGTATATTTTGATCTGTTTGAATAATATAATATTTTTATGTGTCTTTGGAACAATATATGTATGTATTAATGTGTATGTGTATACTCGGATATGTGTGAATAATTTAATTTATTTATTCTTGGTATGATTTGTGTGTGTATATATTTGGATTTTTTAAACATGCAGTTTAGTGCCGGACATGGATATGTGAAAGTGATTTTTGGATGGTAATATATATATGCTCATATATGAAATTATATATGTGTGTACGCTTGGAAGCTAGCGGATCACAGTGAAAAAACTATGTAGAGGGCCAATATTGGCAAAGCACTTTTGCACTTTAGAACAGAAAAAAATTCACTGCGGCTAGGCGTATGTATTTTATACATATATTCTTGTATATAGGCATATATGAATCACTTTTCACTTTCACTTGGAACTTGGACTCGGATGGAAATAACGCCGTTGGAAAAGGAGTATGGCGACCACGGACGAATGGTTAGGAAAATAGTCGTACTTATCTTGGAAAAATCCGCAAAGGGGGGCGCTGATAAGGATAGATCGCAGGCGACGAAGGACCATGAACTGGAGTGGGCGGAGTTGTCCAAAATAGGGCCGGCTGTCGTGGCGGGATGGTGGCCGTAGAAGTTGGGGTTGTTGGTGCTGCTGGAAATTTCCACAAGTCCCGAAATAGTAGAAGGGCGGCGAGATCGATTTCACAAATTTTCTGTCCTTTATTGGCACACTTCAATTTTAAGATTAACTTAAGACTAAGAGGAAAAAGAGCCCGCGACCGCGGCGTGGTGGGTTTTGCCGGAGCGGGAGAGCCAACGGAGAGCGGGAGTGCAAGCGCTCGCTCTTACACTGCCGCTCGGAACTAAGCGCCCTTGTGGCGCGAACAGTCTTGTTTCTCTATTTGGATTATACAGAGCTAAAATCGGAAAATAGATTAATTTCTCACGAAGATACTCAAAAATGTTTATGTAATTTTTGTTAAGTTCGTACTTAGAGCCTGCTTTGGCGAGATCTTGCAATGGTTTTGCTATTTTTAAATATGCCGGAATAAATCGCCTAACATAAGAAAATAATCCTAAACACTTTTGCATACCATGGCGATCTTTTGGTACCGGAAGATGTTTAATCGTTGATGTATGTTCATGATTCGGACTTATACCTTTCTCACTGAGAGTGTCTCCTAAAAATTCAATGCTTTGGTAAGCGAACTGACATTTACTCAATTTAATTTCTAGTCTATATTCTGCCAGAATTCTCAATACTCTTCCTACGGTTATAAAATTATCACTAAGTGTCTTCGAACCTATCGCAATATCATCTATATAAACTACTACATTTCCTTCACGGATTAATGGCTGAAGAATAAAATTAATAAATCTCATAAATACTGAAGGTGCATTCATGAGTCCGAAAGGCATTCTTGTATATTCATATTGACCGGATGGTGTCACAAAAGTCGTGTACTGCACTAAATTATCTGCTACTTTCACTTGGTGGTATCCGCTTTTTAAATCTAAAAGTGTGAAATACTGGTTCCCTTCTAATCTCTCTAAACAATCATCTATCAGAGGTAATGGATATTCATCACGAATAGTTATCTTATTCAGTTGTCTTTAATCCACACACATCCGTTTTTCTCCAGATTTTTTCTTAACAAGTACAATAGCAAAACTATAGGGCGAATTACTTTCTCTTATAAATCCTTTCTTCAACAATTCATTAATTTTACTATCTCTGTTCAGCATCCCAGCCGCGTAAAGCGAAAAGCAAAAAGTTTTTTTGAACCGATTCAATGCCTTCTTCCTTCTTCCTTCTTTTGCTCATATGACAGTCTTCTTGGAACAGAACGTACAGGTTCTTTTGACTTAAGTCTTAGCCTCATTTCATAATTATGTTGGATCGCTGGAATGTTGGCTAAATCCAAATAATTACTACGGTCCTTATCATTTAACTTCGGATCTATGTCAAAACTTTCATCATCCTTTAATACATCAATACTATATATTAATGGTATGCTATCATCACCGTCTCTTTCGATATCCTTATATAATTCTACTGTATCACTTTCAATGTCAAAACATTCTCAGATTCGCTATCACTGTTCACTTCATTCAATAAAATCTTCAATCTATGCAATGGATCACCATCAATGTCCAATGGGTCACTATCAATATTCAATGGGATAATTTCTACTCTTCTTTTAATTTCATCCAAAAAAATCCATTATATTCCAAACTTTTCCAAAAACTTACGCCCTAAAAGAACATTAGTTGCGACATAATTGTCGGGTACAACAAATAAACCAATTTCTTCTTCGATTTGAGTTCCATTTACACCACAATAAAATCAACACGTCATTAAACTCTTTGTAGGGTATAGCTATGAGCTGGATTAAATTAATGGAGCTGCCGGTATCGAACATAGCGGAAAGGAATTTTATTATATTATTATGTTGTCTATGATCAGTGCAAAAATATACTCCTACCTGATTGAAAATAGGTATAAACATCTCGTTCTGCTGCACATCTCCGTCCGCTCTAAATGCAAGCTAATGACATTCTCTCGTGTCGTTTCCAAGCTTGCAATTTACACGCTTAACTGCTGCTCTTTGGAAAGTATTAACTCAGTGTATCACTTGGGTGTCCGGCTGGATCCCAAACTTGACTTTATCGATCATATTAAATGCATGGTGAATAAAGCCACAAGTATGCTGGGATTTATTAAACGGTGGTTGAAATAATTCGATGATTCCTATGAAACTACAACTTTATATATTTCATTAGTTCGTCCTATCTTAGAATATGGATCTTGCGTTTGGAGCCCCCAGTATGGGGTCCACAGTGAACGCATTGAATCGGTTCAAAAAAACTTTTTGCTTTTCGCTTTACGCGGCTGGGATGCTAAACAGAGATTACTCCCTATTATAGTGAACTTCTCCTAATTAACTTACCCTCCTTAGCCAATTGTAAAACTATTCTAGGCATTACCTTTAGTTATAACTGTATTCACAGTGATGTGGAAAGTACTGACTTGTTAGGCCAGCTCAATTTCCACGTTCCGAGTAGAAAAACGAGATCGTATATACCCTTAGTTTTGCGCCATTGTGGAATCTCCTATAAACTGCATAATCCCTTTAAAGTACTGTGTGCAAGCCTGTCTCTGCTTCTGTAAGTTTTGCGAATGGTAATGCTGCGAGGCGAAGCCTGCAGAATCAAAGGGAGAAGGGGAAGGGGACTCGAAGTGAAAATCAAGCAGGTCCCTTGTTAATATATCACACCCGGATAGTTTTTAGTCGAGAAATGTATATATTTAGGGGGTTTCACTATATTAGATGTTAATAATAGTCCCTACAACTACCCTTACAAATAGATTTATTTTTATACGTGTGTAATATTCAAGGTCTTCTACTCACTTTCTCCATCCAAGTGAACAGAAGTGTTTATTTCTTGCGCAGGACAACACCAGAAGTCTTTAAAAATTCCGAAATCTTTTTAGTCAGAATTTCCGTTAATTATTCTTTAAATAATTAAATTGTTGCTGAAGTTTTTTAAATTATTTTTAGAAACACAAATGTGCCTTGCCAGATATCCTTCACATTTCCAACATTTTTTTTATCCAGAATTTGCCGTTATTTATTATTTTTTAGTTTAATTTTTAATAAATTTATTGCGCTATGACATACTTAATCGGTAGCAACGCCGATATGCGTTTGTATAGTCATGTATGTATTAGTGTTCGGTTGGAGTTAGTCGACATCCAGAGCCCAAGTTTATTTGGCGTTCGAATTTTTTAAAACAAAATATAACAAGGTGCACATACAGTAGGGTGTCCCGACAGTAGAATACCCTGTACCGTTTAAAAGCGCGTGCCAAAATTATATGAAAGAAAGATAATAAGAAGACTTAAAAACGGAGACAAAATTACATATAATGCAAATGTCATTTAATTCAATAGCAAAGTCGTTAGTTCAGTGTTTTCTTGCATTTTTATATCCTTGCAGGGTATTATAATTTCAGTCAGAAGTTTGCAACGCAGTGAAGGAGACATTTCCGACCCTATAAAGTATATATCTTCTTGATCAGGATCAACAGCCGAGTCGATCTAGCCATGTCTGTCTGTCCGTCCGTCTGTCCGTCTGTCCCTCCTCCTGTCCGATTATACGCAAACTAGTCCCTCAGTTTTAGAGCTATCTGAATGAAACTTTATAGTTAGTCTTCTATATACTCTCACTCGTACATAAGTCGGAACGGGCCGGATCGGACGACTATATCATATATCTGCCATAGAAACAATCGGAAAAATCTTCGAAAAAAATTATAACTTTGTCAGTTTTTAACCAATTTTCACCAAATTTGATATTTGGCCATTTAATATTATTTCAGTATTTCGGTTTTATTTTCATGAAAATTTGACATCTATATCCTATAGCTGCCATAGGAATAATCAGGAAAATAAAACAAGTAAGAAAGCTACAGTCGAGTGAGCTCGACTGTGAGATACCCGCTACCCATACTTAAACCAGAAAAGCGTCAGGACGCCAGAAAAAACAGTTAATACAATTTTGAACATAACGGACAAATGCAAATGCAAGTGTAATATAATCACATGCATACAAAAATACATACACGTGTATCTATGTGTGTAACGCGTTATTATTGCATTTAAGCGGCTAATAATTTTTACCATTTATTAAAATTGGTTCTCGAATATCTTATAAGATTCTTTTCCGAACACAACCAAGAACGGATAAGAATATTTAGTTGGTCTAATTGGTCAACCAAATGAGGCATGCTGCCAGCAGCCGTTTGTGGCCATACAAAATTATTTCTTTAACAAGTAAGAAAGCTACAGTCGAGTGAGCTCGACTGTGAGATACCCGCTACCCATACTTAAACCAGAAAAGCGTCAGGACGCCAGAAAAAACAGTTAATACAATTTTAAACATAACGGACAAATGCAAATGCAAATGTATTATAATCACATGCATACAAAAATACATACACATGTAAATATGTGTGTAAAAACGCGTTATTATTGCATTTAAGCGGCTAATAATTATTACCATTTATTAAAATTGCTTCTCGAATATCTTATAAGATTCTTTTCCGAACACAACCAAGAACGGATAAGAATATTTAGTTGGTCTAATTGGTCAACCAAAGGAAGCCTGCTGCCAGCAGCCGTTTGTGGCCATACAAAATTATTTCTTTAATACCTTCGACAATTTTTATCTGATCGCAACCAAATTTTCAGGGATCACACAGACTATAGTTCTTAATATACATACCGAAATTCGCGACTCTAGCTTTAAAATTATACGCTTAATACGCTTTTTTATGATTTGCGGGGGCGGAAGTGGGCGTGGCAAAAATTTGAAATAAACTTGATCTGCGTGCAAGCATAAGAAATACTGTCGAAAAAAAATTAGAGCTCTATCTCTTATAGTCTCTGAGATCCAGTGTTTCATACGGACAGACGGACAGACGGACAGACAGACAGACAGACAGACGGACATGGCTAGATCGACTCGGCTGTTGATCCTGATCAAGAATATATATACTTTATAGGGTCGGAAATGCTTCCTTCTACCTGTTACATACATTTGCTGCCGGCACAAAGTTATAATATCCTTCTACCCTATGGGTAGCGGGTATAATAACTTCGACAATTTTTATTTATATCGCAACCAAATTTTCAGGGATCACACAGACTATAGTTCTTAATATACATACCGAAATTCGCGACTCTAGCTTTAAAATTATACGTTTAATACGCTTTTTTATTATTTGCGGGGCCGGAAGTGGGCGTGGCAAAAATTTGAAATAAACTTGATCTGCGTGCAAGCATAAGAAATACTGTCGAAAAAAAATTAGAGCTCTATCTCTTATAGTCTCTGAGATCCAGTGTTTCATACGGACAGACGGACAGACGGACAGACAGACAGACAGACAGACGGACATGGCTAGATCGACTCGGCTGTTGATCCTGATCAAGAATATATATACTTTATAGGGTCGGAAATGCTTCCTTCTACCTGTTACATACATTTCCTGCCGGCACAATGTTATAATACCCTTCTACCCTATGGGTAGCGGGTATAAAAAACATAGCTTAGCCGTGTTTCAAACCATTGCCATCAAATTTGAGATTGGCAACTGTTGGAATATTTATATTAATAAACACTGTTCTATCACCTAATATGAGAAACACAAGATCTTCTGTTTTATATATTCAATAGTTAATTTGTTTTATTTCCTTATTTTCACCACCAAACCACATGTACACGCAACCAAGTCAGCAACAACAACAGAGAACGATAACATTTCAGTGTGATCATACGTTCAGTATTATAAAATGCTTAAATCGATATATCGTTAAATGGTATTTTTGATAGTTGAATAGGGGTATTCCAACACGCCCCCCTCAAAAATAACATTCATAAGTTTTCAAATTAATACTTATTCTAATGTGGGATCCGGTAGCGTTAGCAAGGTGACCAAAGTTACCAGAAGCGGACTCACATACTAGTCTCTGACTTCCTTCCATATAATATACTGAAAGGTGTAATCAATTCCAAGAAAAAGGTCCTACAACTTCTCGCTAAAGTTAGTCGCCGCCAAAATCTCGTTTCGATCGGATGTTAAGAAACCAAACCACGTTTTGTTTAATTTTAAGTTACAAGTTGAATGTAATAAACAATATTACATATTTAAAGTCGGTGTTACAACTTTATTTAAAGAGGACACAGCATTTTGGGGGCTCAACCGGGATATTGCCCACCATTCGACAACTTGGACCTTAAATAAAATATTTCACCCACGAGAAATATAATTAACAAAACATTGTGCGGTGCAGTAGAAGGCAAATTAAGAACATTTAGAAACTGGTAAAGAGTTTTCAAAAGACACGCAAATTGAACAACGAGTGACAGAGACAGCGATAAACGCGAAAAGAATTTCATCAGAAGGCGAAAAAAAAAACGAGAAAAGAAGTTCATCAGAAGGCGAAAAAACGAGAAAGAGGTTCATCAGAAGGCGAAAAACAACGAGGAAAAGAATTTCATCAGAAGGCGAAAAGCTGACACACATGGGCGAGTGCGACGGAAGCAGCGAGTGACGACGACGAAAAGCGAGTTGCGGTGTCCAAATGGTGATGCATCGGATCAGGCTGGTAAAGAGCAGAAATTAGAGAACAGCGGAGCAGCAGAGCAGGACGAACGAGGTCAAGCAAGACATTGGAACTGGTGGTGTTAGCGGCGCGTGCGGGCAAGAACGTGTTGGCCAGGATTGGAACACAGAATTGGAGGCAGACGTAGACGGCCAGTTGAGTCCGATTGAGATCAACCTCGAAGCAGCGGGATTGGCTGGAGAAAGCAGAAGGAAGACGAGGAAAGTGCAGAGCGGAAGCAGCAGTTGCAGGGCAGCAGAATACCAGGCTGAAAAGTCAGAAATTCAAAAGCAGCGGATTGGCTGGAGGAAACAGAATCAGAGGCAGCGGTACAGTTGCAGAGAACAGCGGAGCAGCAGAATAGCAAACGAACAGACAAAATCACCAAATCGGGTTGGGAAGATCTGGAGCAGAACAGGCTAGAGAGGATTAGGAGGTGGACAAGCAAAAAAAGAAGACAAGGAAGGTATAGAACGGGAGCAGCAGAACATCGTCGGTGCGTGCGAGAACAAGGGCACGTGGTTTTGAAATCAAGAAAAAGGATTCCAATTGGAGGCATTGCAGAATCGTATCGAGAGCGGTGAACGTGAAAAGAAGCGAGATAGATACATGGTCCTCGCAGGTTAAGTTACAGTCTGTATGTATATGTGAAGAAAATAATTAAAAACAGGTCTGTTAGTTTGAATACAATTGTATCGGAAATAATTCGAGTTAAAGCACAATTTTGTCATCATATTAACTGTAATTTTCAGCAGGTTACCTTTGTAAAATGGAGAGAAGCGAGATATTGGCATTGCGAGTGGAAGAATTGCGACGGAAGTTGTTAGAACTGCAATTGAATACAACCGGATTGAAAGCTGATTTACAACAACGATTGTTAACTCATTTTGGGTTGATAGATGAAGGT